>JAGSMR010000080.1:1857500-2316573 GCA_029286605.1 Sericinus montela | reverse complement strand
AAGTAGTTTTCTACAATGATCAAGTACCCGGAATTGCAATCGCCAATCAGCTCGCAAGCATGGCGACTTCGTGAAATCATCCTTATACAAGAGATCTATGTCTTAGTACACTCTTACACACTGTTTATGTAAACATATACGGAGTTTAAAAGAAAATTGACTGTAAATAAAGTGTTTGACGGTCGGAATAAATTTGCACAGACTTCAAATGGCTATTATAAAAAGAGGAAGCGCGCCTCCTCACCGCTACATGTAGCCGATGCAATCTCATAAAAACTTTATTAGAAATGCAGCTATTCTGTATTATTTAACAAGTTTACCGCGAGGTTATATTAGTTAAGAGATATTTTCACATGGAGTTTTCTCGCTGGCGACGCGTTTTTGAAGTACGTTAGAAATGGATAAACTGTGTAATATAGCTCACTTATCTGCTATTGTAAGAGCTCTAAATCATATCTCTAATACTTTAAAAAACTTTACAATACACTAGTGACGGGCAGCCTCTACGGTATGGTCGGCATATGATACGGTATGGTATGGTATGATACGGTCCTAATACTGCTATCGCCGCTAGCCGCGCTAGCTAATTCTCTTTTATTGAAGATACCTATGTCCTACAGTGACTGTGATACTATGATACTGTGATAACTACTACTACTGGTGTGTACTATGATAACTAAAATGCTATTACATTTGCTGGAATTCGCAAGCTTGAATTTTCGAGGAAATCTGCAATTGTAACGCCTAGGAACCTAAAAAAATACTAGAATAAACATAGATCTAGGTAATTAAGTCCCACCACCCACCTACCCACTGTACCCACTTTTCACAACGACAACGGGTCACATAGCTCATAGCCGTATAGCCTATAGCCATATATCCCATAGCCATACAGCCCATAGCCATAGCCCATTGCAAATGTCACAATAGCCGAGTGGTTGGACGTTCGAATTTCGAGTCAAGAGACTCCAAATCGATCCCCATTACAATAGCTTTTTTTTTTTGCAAAAACTTATGTACTATTTACATCACAGCCACGTCTTCCCAAAAAATGTCTTCGCTCGAAAGGACTTAATTGCCTAGTCCTTTGTCCACCCCAGTGTTGGTAATGGCGTGAAGATATTTGTTTCATAAATTCCGTGCCGAGTTACAAAGGTCTCCGTGGCCAGTACTGCAGCTAACGGCGAAGGTTGCATAACAGAACCGCTCGTCTTACTTCACTTCGCCGCGCATACGTTAACAATTGGGGCATGTTCGCCTGTACGGAAATAATGTACCTTAATAGATATCTTCACACCATACCCAATACTGGGGAAGACAGAGGTGTAAACAAAAGACTTTTCGACCCGCCATATACCGAAGACATTTTTTTGGGACAACGTGACAGGTCAGAAAGCCTATCGCCGTCTTTAATATTCAAGCCTATGATGTAAATCGTACACAAATTCTGAAAAAACCTTTGGCTCGACCCCTGCAACCTGGGGATCGGGTCTCAAGACCGATCCGGATTCCGATCACACAACCACAAGGCTATCGTGACTTCGTAATATACTCGATCGTAGACTCGTGACATAATATACTTGATAACAACTGAATCATGCTCGCTCGCGCTCGCCTGCCACTTATTAATTCCATTTGAAAAGTGTTTAATACGATATCAATACAACTTAACTGACACTAATGAGGCCGTGGCTGAAACTGAAGTATATTCAACTTTCAAAAATAAAGTTAAAAATAAAAGTTATAAGTGATATACAACAAAAATATAATTAATTAAATAAAATCCTCGATTAGCATTTGTTTTTTTAATTTTAAATGTGAAAAACACTTAAATCATCATAACGCAGGTATTATAGAAGTAAAATAAATAAAAAAAAATATATTCACGCAATTCCCAATACAGCGGTAGACAGTCACGTCTAGCATAGACAATTAAGTCCCTTCGACACACCTTCCACCGAAGATATTTTTGGGACAACGTGATAGGTGGTGAGCCCGTCGCCGTACTTATGTCTAAGCCAACGCTATATAATTCGTACATAAGTATTTGAAAAACCCATTGGTACGAGCCTGCCACCTGGGGATCGACTTGGCTATCGTGACTTTTTTTGAAGTTTTCAGTTTATTGTAGAAGTAGATTAAGGTACTAGAGAAGGGACTGATTGAAAAACTTACTCGTCTACCCCCTGGGGACTTCTCTATACCTATTCATCTTTGCGTTGAGATTGGGGTTAATACCCCATACACACAATAAAGATGAGAAACCAGAAAAGAGGATCAACAAGATTCCTTTATTGTTAGAGTAATTTCTCTATAAAACATAAATCTAAACCCTATCAAATATGAAATCCATCAAATCATTTTAGTCACAGAGCGTGTCAAGGAAACACACAAATACATACATTAAAATAAATTTATTCCTCGCCGTAATGAGATAAAATTCTACTTCAACGGCGTACCACTCTGCGGCGGCGTATATACCTATTCCTACGTAAGTGTATACTAGGTATCTAGCAACAGTCGCCAGTTCTATATAAATCAATTCTGACTCACCAAGCAGACGAAATTCGTAGCGCCGTACACACTTAGCTTCGCTGATTTCTAAGTATTCTTGTTAAGTCTTCTAAAGCTTCTTTGATATTATAAATCTCAATTTACAGAAAACCTACAGTACGTGTAGTTCGAGCAGTGAACATGTAAACATGGAGGGCGAGTTGCAGCGCATGCGTACACCTGTTTGGGGGACACGGGGCAGGGTGTAGGGGAGGCGAGGCGATGCGCGTTTCAACGCGGGACCACCGCACAAATTTTTCCTCCTTGACTCATTTGATGAAGCCATTACACGTGTTTTAACGTGACAATTAAATTAGCTAATAAATCTACTGTTAGAAGTCACGATAGCCGAGCGGTTGGGTGGTCGAAATTTCGAGTCAAGAGACCCGAGTTCGATCCCCAGGTCGCGGGCTCGTACCAATGGGTTTTTCAAAAACTTATATACGAATTTTATCTTTGACATGGACAAAAAGACGTTGTCCCGAAAAATATCTTCGGTGGAAGGTGGGTCGAAGGGACTTAATTGTCTAGACTAGACCTCTGTCAACCCCTGTATTGGGAATTGCGTGAAGATATTTATTTATTTATTATAATAAATAGTACCCACGGGAGGAGGGTTAGGTGATTCGGTGGGGTTCGGTGATCAGAATACAAAGAGGAAAGGCTCGATTTCGCTCCGCAGATAACAATAATTATTATTGCGCTAGTTGGCAGTGACCCTGCTTTCGAAGCTATAGGTTGCGGGATCGAATTTCTTATGGGGGTTTCATTTGTGTGATGTATACGAATGTTTGTTCTCGAGTTAAGGATGTTATGTATACATGAATATGTTGCGACTCAAACTGCCTTGTACTAAACGAAACTAAATCTAAACTACTAATTATGGGTTCTAAAAATCAAATAAAAAATATATCAAAAAGAGGGGCAGGCATCCAAATTCGAGGGGAAGTCGTAGAACGTGTAAATGAGATTTGCAATCTGGGCTTACTAATGGATGACAAATTACAGTTTGAGAACCACATACTAAGTACTAGCAGAAACTGCTTTTATAGACTTAAGGTTCTTTATCAAATAAGGGAGTTTTTAAATACGGATATTCGGGTAAAATTGTGTGACACTCTTGTCCTTTCAAAATTTAATTATATGGACATTGTATATGGCCCGAGACTTTTAGCGCGGTCGCGACGTCTAGTGCAACGTGTTCAAAATGCATGTGCAAGATTTAGTTTTACAATACCGCCCCGCACGCACGTTACCCCTTACATTAACAATGCCAAAATGTTAAAAATGGAATATCGTCGAAAACTGCACATGGCAACTCTCCTTTTCGGGGTATTAAAAAATAAAACACCTCCTAATCTTGCTGACAAATTCATATGGTCACGTGATGTAAAAACTTACAATACGCGTACTAGAGGGAATACTCTTGTCGTGCCTCGTCACCGCACTCACGCTTTCCGAGAAAGTTTCAAATACGCCGCATCCAAATGCTGGAACGACATACCGCCTCCTTTGCGAAATCTGAAAGCAATACATACATTTAAAAATAAATACAGAACACAATTACTGCAAAGTCAGATTAACTTTGATCAAAGTTCATAAAGCTTTGCACAATTACGTACCTCATCGTCATAGATTTTTAACAACGCAGCATTAAAATCGTCCTCTTGAATGCGGCTTTTGTTTTGTCTTCTTATATTCTTTATATTCTTCAATAATTACATATATTTTTTTTTACAAATTATCTGGTCACTTTGTTATATAGCACTATATAGTATTTTAACAATTTCCCTTTTGTAGTATATAGTCCTTTATAGTATTTTAATAATTTCCCTTTTGTAGTGTTCGTATTGCCCTTCTAAGAGCATTTGAATGCATAATTTTGTGTTTAAAAGACAATGAGTATACATATAGTACTGATTTCGGCGAGTCACTAGTTGGACACACTGAAAATCAGCGCCATGGAAAAAAAAATTTATGGCATTATGCTGAGTGTGCTCCAGTTCCCAGATGACGCCTTGACACATGCGAGTATAGGTATTGTTTAGTTTGTAATATGTAGTATGTTGTAATTTGTATTGTAAAGCCAAGTGTTATTTGTAAATTATGTGTTTTTTTATGTTTTCTCTGATGGCGTCACTTTGGAGAATAAACCTTTCTTTCTTTCTTTCTTAATATATGTAAAGATGAATTTATGTTGTACTGTACACTTGAACTCTAACACGGTGACAGGCTCGGCACCTGTCATATTGTCCTAAATAAGCTTTCGTGATAAGTGCGTCAAACGGACTTCTTTGTCTATATCACTGCCTACCGCAGTAATGGAAATTTGTTTAAAGAAAAAAAAATTGTGTTTACTTTATAAAGTACATATGAGCAGGCGTAAAAAACCATGTAAAGCCGTGAGAGCTTACTGTTTTTATCTAATGGTATCGGTATAAGATCACAGCATTCTCCTTCTGGGATAACCATCTCAAAAACACCAGTGTGGTTAAGATCAAACCTCTGAAGTAAAACTTTTTTAGTTCCAAATATTTAGTTATGCATTATATATTCATATATTAATAGTCGCGATAGCCGAAGGGTTGGATGATCGGAATAAGTCGAGGGACCCAATGGGTTTTTTTCACAACCTATTGATACGAGCGCTAAGTGCACCTTATTAAGCAGCTAATTATAAAATACAAATCGATTCAAAAGTGACTTATCATTGAAAACACATAATAAATTTTAATTTTGTAGCAAGTTGATATTAACATATACATCTCCACGCCATTCTCAATACTGAGGTAGACAGAGATGTAGACAATTAAGTCGTTTAGACCCTCCTTCCACCGAAGATATTTTTGAAACAACGTGACATGTGGTGAGCCCGTTGCCGTCTCAATGTCCAAGCCAATGATATAATTCGTACATAAGTTTTTAAAACTCATTGGTACGAGCCTGCCACCTGGGGATCGAACTCGGGTCCCTTTTCTTTTTATATCCTTTAAGAAATCCATAAAAGCGCGAAAACTTAGTTTTATTTTCATTTTAGGGTTCTATATATCCGAATAAAAAATAGAATCCCTGTTTTTTCCTTTTGTCTATTTGTTAATGATGTCATCCCGATTGCGCCACGTTGCGTGTCTCCGAACATTTAACATTAATGGGACAGTAACTTGCTTAATTTACTATGTAACAGTCCGAAACAGTCCACTGAGAGATATAACCTATCCCATGATGAGGATTAGCCATAATCACCTAATTTACTTAATACATACATACGGCCTGCTAAAGTCCACTGCAGGACATAGGCCTCTCCCAAGGAAAGGATTTTCCATAATCGCCACGCTTGTCAGGTGGATTAGCGCCACCAGACCACTCGCACCTCAGACGCAGCTACCTATCTTCGGTCTGAATATTTTGGACTGATAGTATTAGAGATGGTTACCCTGTCATGTATCGGTTGCCATTAAGACATTAGGCTTATTAAGACTATTATATAGCTCTTTCCCTTAGTCGCCTCATACAACAAGGGAAGAAAGGGAGTGACAAAGTTCTTACACCGTTACCACATGGCAGCCGTTACCACAGCCCTTACACTTAAACCTATTTTACTCAATCTCATATCTTAATTATCGATCTGTAAAAACCACAAATCATAAAACAAAAGATAAAGTACAGTTAAAGTAATAGTACTTTAGTAATAAAATATACTTTAGTAAAAGTATAATAAATATGCGCTTAAAATCAGTGTTGTGTCCACCCGCAACTTGTACTGAGCGCAGACCCTTTTGTTGCTGTAATGGAATGTCGCTAATGTAATATTCTTTGTTTAAAAATTATTTTTTTTTTCTTTAATTTTAGTATTATAAATTTGTATGTTTTTTTTTAGTTAAGGCACTTTCATTTTATTGTCACACTCATTTTGTTTTTTTTTTTATTTGAATTTTTTTCTTTTTGTACATCTGTGATTTCAATAATATTTTTTTTGTTCTGGTAAAAGAGGCAACAAATAAATTTTCTTTCTTTCTTCTTTCTTTCTTTCTAAAAGAAACACATAGTAGTGTTATTACAATTAAAGGGACATGGGTACCACAGGCGGTTTTATCGTTAAAACAGCGATCTCTTTCAGGCAACCTTAAGGCAGAGGATACAGCTTTTGAAAAAACCGGAGGGGGTGTACAGAATAAGACAATGAAAGATAAAGAAATAACATAGACGATTAAAGTGAAAAAGAAATGATTAACGACAGGTAATGAAGAGAAAAGGCAATAAAGTTTTAATACATTATTAAAGTAAAAAAAATGTTTTTACGCCATTCCCAATACAAACCACTTAACTGTGTGGACAGAGACTTCTGTCTACCCAATTAAGTGGTTCCGACCCACCTTCCACCAAAGACACTTTTTGGGACAATGTGACAGGTGGTGGCCAACGATATTAATCGTATATAAGTTGAAAAAAAAATATTAATAAAGCTATTAATTTTTACTTATTTTTTAAGTAGAAGAAAAAGGTACAACAGCTAGTTACGATAGCCGAGTGGTTGGGTGATCGTAATTGAAGTCAAGAGACCCGAGTTCGATTCCTCGCACCAAAACTTAGGTAAGATTTATATCGTTTGCATGGCCATAAAGCCGGCAATAGACTCACCACCAGTCACGTTGTCCCCGAAAATAAAAATCTTTGGGGAAAGCTATATCGATAAGGACTTAATTGTCTGGATTTTTACCTACCCCAGTATTGGGTAAAGTGTGAAGAAATTTTTTTAAGATCAAAGTTTAAAAAAAGTTAAAACATCCAAACATACAAACTGTCTCATTAATATTATTTTGGGAGGATAAGATTGTAGTGGTGCAGATGCCGTCCCAGGGTTTCTTGTGTAATGAAGTGAAGGTCCTACCACGAAGCAGCCACGGCGTTTTATAATAGAATTATAAATAGACATGGACATCACATGCATTGCACTGATCCCAACCTCCACTTAGTTTAATCTCTAAAGCACTAAATAGTAGGCACCGGAAGCAGGCAGAGCTAGCGACTCCATAAAACCACTCTGT
This sequence comes from Sericinus montela, assembly GCA_029286605.1. NCBI lineage: Eukaryota > Metazoa > Arthropoda > Insecta > Lepidoptera > Papilionidae > Sericinus > Sericinus montela. Next base: position 2,308,975 of record JAGSMR010000080.1, on the reverse strand, counting down.
ACGCTACTCGTCCATAGAGGTTATTCAGTCTCATCAGGTAACTTCCAATGTGGCGCTATCTGCCGGTTGTCATTGCAAGTTTCAAGGCTATTACTCGCTCTTGTGACTCAGGGGAAGAAAGGGGTTGGTGCCTCCACACGCCACACGGTGTAAAAAGGAAACCCAGAATTTTTTGTTATTTCTTTGTGCGATACCAAATTGAACTTCAAACGCTACTGTGTCAAATGGAGACCTTGAGGTAAGGAGATGAAAGGGGAATCAGTGGTGCTGGTGTGCGAGAGAGATGTCGATACAATGAGAGGGAGGAGGGTGACGGATCGATGAGCGGCGACACTCCGGCGCCAGTGTCCGACGTGGCACACCGAGCTTTTAGTTAAGAGAAGAAGAAAAAAATCAAAACACTTTCTAAATCATATGAAATACCGTACAATTATGTATATAATAATGGAAATGTTTATTTAAATTTAGAAAGGAAAATCAAGAAATAAATATTAATAGTAATTTGAATTAATAATTTAAATTGAATTAAATTCTCACTGGCAGGCATCAGCTGATAAACAGCGCTATAGCATTAGTTGCTGTAGCATTAAGCTACGCTGACTATCTATTGGTCTTACCCACGGTCACCAAGTTAGTTTTATGTAAGTTTTTTTTCTTGCGCATGATATATGTTTCCTTTTTATTTTGACTCCGTATGTTTATTTTTTGTTTTCTAGGCGGTGTATGTTGATGGCTAATAAAGTGTTTGTATTCTATTCTATTCTATTCTATTCTATATAAGAATCAAGATAATATATCGTCGAAAGAACACAGAAAAACTGTTCTCTTCACAATTATAGAGTTCTATTTATATGCTGCAGTTACGTGTTTTTTTTTTTAATAAAATATAATTAAAGGAAAACAGCAACAATTTTAATAGACAAAGAGGAATAAACTTTCGTCGAAGTAAATATGGGAAATTAAAAGAAAAGAAGTTACCAGTGTGCCCACAGCTTACCTTCCAAGTTCGGATGCGGCCAAGGAGCATCCCGGCGATGCGCGCGACTCTCTCTGAAACACAACTCTACTCCAATTTGTTAGTGTATAAGAGACACCGACACGAGATAAAAGTGAAATCGACAAAACTTTGTGAGACCTATTTATAATTTACTAAAGCGTAGCCTCCAGTTATTAAGGTAAGTCTGGTGTTCCTGTCGCTTTAAGGAAAAGTGAAATAGCTGACTGTAAATAACCACAGATTGACGTTATTCAGATATTTTTTGAGATACATGGAGTCTATGATCTGGGTTGTCTCCAGTATGTCTCTAGTGTAGTTATTTTCACCTTAATCACTTCTTCGAGATTATGTTCCTCAGAAAATCTTCCTTTATCGCTGCCTTTTTGATACCTAGAATTCGGCGCACTTACCTATAAAGGCAAGGTGATTTAAATTCGAATCAAGGGGCTGGAGTTCGAAACCCAGCACGAAGTTACGAGTACGTACCGAAGATTTTTTCGAACGATTTGTTGACAAGTAAACCACCTGTTACATTATCCCTAATAAGCTGGGATGAAATGGTAGTAGAAGAGACTAAATGAAAGGGAGAACTATTTAAGCCTGGTCACTCGATTACTGGGAATACTTTTATCAGTCAGATGAACTGTTAACAATTTTACTAATGCTAGCCAGGGGACCAAGCTCAGTGGTACTTAAAACAAACCTAGCTTCCTAACCTCTAGGCTACTCCAGCGTGTGGATGTCTTGTTTGTATAGTGTCAGCATCAGAACATAGACCTCTCCCAATTACTACAAAGCATCATCCAAAGCCGACTGCATCCATCGACTACTGGCAACACTATGCAGATTGTTTCTCTATCGCAATAGGAGTCGACCTACAATGTGTGAGGTATTTTCACCGTCATCAGTAGGGCAACTACTGTATGTCTGATTACCAATTTGGAAGAGAGGGTGTAGAGAACGAGACTGATTAGCATTCACGATCCAAGTCACGATAGCCCAGTGGTTGGGTGGTCGAAATTTCGTGTCAAGAGACCCGAGTTCGATCCCCAGGTGGCAGGCTTGTACCAATGGGTTTTTCAAAAACTTATGTACGAATTACATCGATGGCTTGGACATAAAGACAGCGACGGGCTCACCACCTGTTATGTAGTCCCGAAAATATCTTCGGTGGAAGGTGGATCGAAGGGAGTTCATTGTCTAGACTAGACCTCTGTCTACCCCTGTATTGGGAATTGCGTGAAGATATTTATATTTATATTTATTTATGATTAACATTCCATCTTGGAAATCGGGGAGCACGTTAAAAGTTGTTTTGTAGACAGAATGACCAAAATCCACAAAACATAAGTCTCATCCATAGGTAGGTTAGTTTACAACATAGCGTCTTATATATTACGACGACCTCCGTGGACGAATGGCATAAACACCGGTTTTCAAGGTATCGCCATCTCGAGGTCCCGGGTTCGATTTTTTTCTCGGGTCAGGGTGTTTGTGGTGCCTTCGTTGTTTCCGATTCCCATACCACAGTGCTTTAGCATCTTACGTTGGGATCGGAGCAATTTATGTGATGTTATCCCTATATATATATATATATATATTTATTATTATTATTTATATGTATTTATTATATACTGATTGCTATCTATGTACCAAATCTATAGGAGTTTGGACTTTGGGCACACTCCCTCATCACATGTCTGTTTCCATGATACTCTTCGGGATGGATTTCAAATCTGTTAACCATTTAAGAGTTTTTATTAGTCGTCTCCCATTTCTCACCGATGGGAAAAAAGGAGATAGATGCTTTAGTTAATACTACCACCATCTGTAGCCTACTTATTAAAAATATTGATTTGACGACCACCGTGGAAATGTAGTGTACACACCGGTTTTTTTAGTGTCAGTTCTGAGGTTTCAGATTCGATTCCCAGATGCGTCATTGGAGAGAACCACTTTTTCTACATGGCTTCGATCTGGATGTTTTTAGTGCCTTCATTGTTTCTGATTTCATAACACGCATGCTTTAGTTACCTAATTTGGGATCGGAGCAATGTACGTGGTGTTTTATATGTATGTATTTATTATATTATTTGCAGGTGTCCATGGGCTGCAAATCAAGCCTGCAAACGTTTGTCACTTGAGTCCAGTACCTACATAGTTGTTGGCCAGTGTGGTTAGAAGTGAGCAAGGGCGGCATGGGCGGCTTGGGCGGCGCGGCGGCGGTGCTGGGCGCGGAGGTGTGCGCGCCACTGCTCATGCTGTGCTGGCTGTGCTGCTGGCCTGATGATGCCAACTCAGGTATGTCATTTAAAGCTAAGAGCTCTTGGACCATAAAGAACTACATACGTATATAGGGACAATATCACATACAATGCTTTGATCTCAATATAAGTAGCCTAAAGTACTTGCGTTACGGAATCGGAAACAACCAAAATACCGCATTCACCCAGACCCATGGAAATGTGGAAAAAATGATTTTCTACATTGACCCTACCGGGAATAGAACCCACCGCCTTCGGGCTGGCGACACCTTGAACCACAACCACCAGTGTTGACGCCGCAGTTTCACGGCAGTTGTCAAACAACTATTCTGGATACAAAGCTGTGAGGCCGGCTTTTGTGCACAATGTTTCACCTTGTCGCATTGTTTTTCTGTTACCCAAAGATTTAGGACTTTATTGTTAAAATGCAAGATTGCATATCGTTTGGTAATAATCTTTGAAATTATATTCGTTTTTCAGAAGCAAGTTCTGGAAAACATCCCAAGAAGCCAGTAATTACAAGCGGTGAGTAGCCCTAACTTTGTTAATTAATTAAAATGTGTTGTGTATGTGTATACGATTACGTTGGTATACTTATGTATTACAATGCGTGGCTGTGCCCACGCGCCCTCTGTGAATTTACCACCTGAACCGTTAGCACCTTGATCGTATACCCAACATAGTTTATCTTTGATCTCAGGTATACGAGTGACATGGGAGTGGAAGAGGCAATAAGACTTTTTATATACATATTAGACTATTTTTAATTTTTAATATACAAATATAAATACGCGTCCGGGAATCGAACCCGGAATCTCAGAGCTACCGACACCATGTAAACCGGTTTGTAAGCCACTTGTTCACGGAGGTCATGAATTTATAAACAATAGTATTGGCGACCGTGAACTATATATTTCCAGAGACCGGCCACCGGCGCTCCAGTGACCTATTTGGACGTCGCTTTGGCAGCAGCGCCGTGTCCTTGCACCTTCCCAGCACGTCAGGTCAGTAGTGTCAGGAGAACATCAATTATTAAAATAGGGTCGTCTGAAACTTTTCACCGAGGAGGGAAATTTTACAGTTCTCTCAATTATTACACATGGTTTTGGCTTAGTTACAAAGCGGCAATAATTTAGAACGCATAATGATATTTTTTAAGTTCGATATAAAATTCAGTTACTAAACGACTTATGGAAGTTCACTATGACACACCGGCCTCTTCCGTCCCTAATATAAGCGGAAGATTTGCAAGAATCGTCACGTTTGGCAAGTTAATTGACGATATTAGTACAAAGTATTTTTCACTTTTTATGTTGTAGCCTGTGAGTTTTCCGCTAAATTATTGTTTAATATTTCTCGAGATGGTTATCCCAGTACCTGTCAGTAGACATTATCATTTACAAAGCTTTTTCCTTAGTCAGTTTTTGCGTCACCTACGGGAAGAAATCTTTAGATGCATTCTTACGCCACCAAACTATTTCATTTATTTATTTTATTTTATATTTTATGTACACAATAAACACAAAGTTAATAATATAATCGCAACATGAAATTCGTACAAAGCTCTGCTTATTTCTTTAGAAATCTCTTCCAGCGGACCTGTGACTGGAAATCGGTCACAAAAGGGTAGATTAACTATATTTCCCAACGAAAAAAATATATGATCCAACTTTTAATACAGGTTTCAGAAAGCAGCCGCTATCAGCACATAGAAGTCACGAGGAAATCAGAAGCCGTCGCAAGTCGCACCACGAGAGCCGAGAGGACACCACGCGCTACCACTCCGCACCAAGCGTCATAGACGAGGTCCTGCACAGGCGGGACTGGGAGAGGTCCGCGAAGGACCTGTTCATACCGCTCAAGCCCGACATAACGTTCAGTTCCAACACTATAACTCCAAACTACGACCGCGAAGACGGGAACAATTCGCATTCAGACTACAGAAGTGACGAGGACATCATTGGAAGGCCATGCAAGAAACACTACACGAACATAAAAAGCTCAAAGAATAAGAGAAACGAACCAGTAGGAACAACGGACAAGGAATTGACGGCTGATGATATTAAAGATGAAGACGTTTCCGAGCTGACACCAAGTATGTCAAATTTCTATATTGGTGATTCTTCTTGTATGCTGAATAAAGAGAATATGGAAAGCAAAGAACATAAAACTGAAGAGAAGAAAAAGTTTAAGGCCAAAGAAGTGAAGCAATCTCTGAACGAGTCCATTAAATTTAGAGATAGACCAAGGAATATTTTGGGACCTCTGACCGAGTTTCAAGTTTCAGGTGTATTTCATATTGACGATGTACCGGACATTGATAGATCTGGTGCTGTTCATCATTTGGACGAATCGCGGTCAAGTTACTGCGATACGCCTTCGGTACCTTATCCACCACTTTCTGCAGGTAAGCATTATTATATTTGATAGCATGTCTCTATTACAAACAATTGGATCTTAAACGATAACATATATAAGTAGTAATACATAGGTAAAAATAAATATAAATATAAATATCTTCACGCAATTCCCAATACAGGGGTAGACAGAGGTCAAGTCTAGACAATTAAGTCCCTTTGACCCACCTTCCACCGAAGATATTTTCGGGACAACGTGACAGGTGGTGAGCCCGTCGCCGTCTTTATGTCCAAGCCAACGATGAAATTCGTACATAAGTTTTGAAAAACTCATTGGTACCGCCACCTGGGGATCGAACTCGGGTCTCTCGACACGACATTCCGACCACCCTAAAACTCGGCTATCGTGACTTAATACATAGGCAGATGTAGGTAATATGGATATCAGAAAAGAGTTTAAATAATCTAATATATCGGGAAAAATAATTTTGTTTTTCTGTTTAAAAAAGCCTGGCTGAAAAAAATGTTGGACGTCCTGATAATTTTTTTAGGAGATGGTCACGATAACTCCTGGCAAAATTGACATATCGAGATAGGGTTTCGTTCACTATCTTCAGAATAATATCAACTAGTTACCTATTTCATAGCAGTAGCTTAGTATAATAATAAAATATTTTTATTATGCAATTTTATTGATTTTATAAATAAATAAATGTGTTCACGCAATTCCCAATGCAGGGGTAGACAGATGTCTAGTCTAGACAATTAAGTCGCTTCGACCCATCTTCCACCGAAGATATTTTCGGGACAACGTGACAGGCGGTGAGCCCGTCGCCGTCTTTATGTCCAAGCCAACGATATAATTCGTACATAGGTTTTTGAAAAACCCAATGGTACGAGCCTGCCACCTGGGGATCGAACTCGGGTCTTTTGACTCGTAATTCCGACCACCCAACCACTCGGCTATCGTGACGTTTTTTGATTTTTTGAATGATTTTTAAAGCATATTTATGCTGAACTTTTATGTTATTAAATTAAAGAGAAAAAAGTCAAAATTTCAACTAACACGGGCGGGATTCGAACCCACGAACCCAAGAACCTGATTGATTCTATTATTATATAACTAATTTTGACTTTTTTCTCTTTAATTTAATAACATAAAAGTTCAGCATAAATATGCTTTAAAAATCAATAATATTGCATAATAAAAATTAAAGTTGGCGTTATCGTATTGATAATTTTTAACTGATAAGTCAGGATTATCGAATAGTCACTTGCAAAAGAGATAATAGATGGCGCCTATGCCAATAAAAAAGGCATAAGTAATATAAGAGGTTACAGAGTTAAAACTTTAACGGATGCGTGTAAGACACGGTGGCTCGGAGGTAAGAGCGTCGCCACGGATCGGCAAAGGTCGTGGGTTCAAATGCCGCCCTTGTCAATTGAAATTTTGACTTTTTTCTCTTTAATTTAATTATAAAATATTTCTTACAAAAAAGTTCACTATTTACACATTTTCAATAACACACGTATTTCATTTCAGATTTTTTATTAAAATGACTTTGTGGTCGTGGTCCTATCTACCCCTGAATGTAGAAGCAAAATCACTTGACTAAAATATGCATAAAAACGTTGAAAACCATGTGTATACGTAGCTCATGACTTACAAGAATACTAACTAAACTTCAACTGTAAACAAAATATGAGCTTGCAAATGCCACAAGCTTTTTTGTCTGTTTAGGGATTGCTCCCCATGATGGATTCTTTCCGGATTGTCGCGATGGGGCGTAGTACCTTACCGAGCCCCATGGCTTTTTGGTAGTGGATCCGATGGACACGTGGGATTTAAGGCGGAGCAAGTAGACGCGTCTGTGTTCCATTGGGTCTAACCAAGATGGAAGAGGAGAGGATGCGTTCTCTCACAAGGGGTTGCTCATGGTCGTACGGACGTGCGTAAATACATTGCCATGACACTACCACCGTGCGGCGATAATACATCACGATAACGCAGTTTTACTTCGATTTCATCTGAGTTAGAAGGTGGAAGAATACGCTTGGTTTTTGTAAATATGTAAAAAATGGGTACTAACTGTGCATTTACTAAACTGCTTAATATATAGTTATATGTTGCTCGACGTAGGAAACATACATTTCTCTGATCGTGACTATCAACATCTTTAACGCCATAATATTTTGTCTACTGATAATTATATCCCAAAATATTCTTCGGTGGAAAGTGGGTCGAAGGGACTTACTTGTCTAGACTAGACCTCTGTCTACCCCTCTATTGGGAATGGCGTGATTATATATATATATATACTGATAATCGTAATATTGTCTCTACAAAACTTATTTTTCTTTATAACTAGAGAATCACAAAAATCTTTTCACAATAAAATAAAAAAAGCCTCTTGGCTGTTTTAATTGTCGACCATTTTTAGGTTTAATATAATTATTTTTATCGATCAGAGGGCACCGGGTCTACGACCCTAGCCCCGCTAACGGACGAGGTGAGCCTGCGCGGGCGCTCGCGGCACGCCAGCGCCGGCGATGTACTGGCGCCCGCGCGCCGCCCGCACTCCGCCGCGCTCTCCGGTAACTGCACACACACACGCACACACACGCACACACACACACACACATGTTGCACACGCCGCTCACGTCACTTAAGACGCTAACAACCGCACTGTCCGACTACACTGCACGTATTTCACCCGTGGTTCCATCTCTGCCACATCGGTGGTGAGCCCAACAGGGAAACGGTGGATATGGAGCATGGCGAAACGCAATATCAATAGATGGAAGACAGAAAGAAAATCGTTTATTGTACCAGCATACAGAGACAACATACAAAAAAATTAACAGTAATTAAAGAAAATGAGGAAAAAATGGGGATCAAACTCCGGTCTCTTGACTCGAAATTCCGACCACCCAACCACTCGGCTATCGAGACTCGAGTAATATCATCCGGTAAAACCACTTAATTTAATAGTAAAGTAGATTAGCATTTACCACCACCTAAACTAAGTGATTTGGTGATCAGAATTCGAGTCGCGTGATCAGAGTTCGTTCTCCGAGGCCCGTACCAATGGGGTTTTTCGGGGACCTCGGTCTACCCCTGTATTGGGAATGGCGTGAAGATATTTATATTTACCACCTAAGCTACTTCTACTTTTATACACTTTTCTGACATTTTTAGCACATAAGCAACGCTGTACTTAATATTAAATTATCTTAGGCTTCTACTTTTAACAATATCGTAAGAGACAATATCGTAAAAGTTTTAAAGACATGAGAAAGACAAAAACAGACCGACTACAGGTAGTAGGGTCTAAGGTGCGAGAGTTCCGGTTCTACGAACGCAAGTTATATGGCAATTATCGAGAATCCTTATGAGGAAAGTCTACTGAACAACATTGCCGACATAGGGATAATATTTAAATAATAATAATATATTAATATTGGTGTACCGGTGTACTAGTTCACACTTCATATACTCAGACTCGAGAAAAGGTAGAAAAGGTGTCTTCAAAATTAACCCGACTTGGAATTGAACCCGGCCGGCGACATCATGAAAACCGGCGTGTACGCCACTCGATTACAGATGTCGTCAAAAATATGTTCTTACATATTTTTTTACTTTTCGTAGAGAGCGATCTTGACTTTGATCTCGAGTGCTGCGACGAGCCCCCGCCCGCCTACGACGAGCTGCAAATGCTGGCAATCTCACAGAGAAAGGAAACTGCCATATAAACTACAGCGCAAGAGTCCATTCAATATATAGCGTAATTTATCACAGAGCTCATATTTTACAACTGAAGTCCTAAATTTAGTTTAAATAACGTTTAAATTTATGTCATTAACTTGGGACGAGCACCTACTTATCTAAATTTACAGAGCTTTGCCCTTTATTAGGAAGTAGAGAACTTAACTTACTTAGTGAAAACACAATTCTTAAGAAAAATGTTCTTGAGTACAATTTTTATATAAATAAATTAATATCTGCTTTTAAAGTCAGATTCAACCAACATTTTTTGTTATAAAGTCCAAAGTAGAAATGTAAACTATTTACGGCCATTAACATAGTTTTTTGTTACTATTCCAACAAAGTGAAAACTAAATATTAATTTTGAAATTAAGTGCTCAATTTAATTTTCCATACATTTTTGTTACGATTATTATACACAAATTAAATCTAATTATTTTGATTAGATAAAAAAATCGATGAAAAAATGACAAGATATAAACATATATTTTTAGAACTCACAAAGAAATCAGCCCAAATTTATTTTTATATTGCCAACTAAATATTTAAGATAAGACTTAAAAGTAATAAGAAAATGAAATATGACTTTCATCTTTTTGTTTTGAAGTTAAATACTGGGACATTTTTAAATCCAATAAATTATTAATTGAGTTTCATAATTAATACACACGATTCTTCTTCTTCTTCTTTAAATACTTTCGGTCACTTCTAATTTGGTTCCACTCGGGATCTTCAATAGGTCCGCAACTAGTCCTCAGGTAGGCCGGTTGTAACTCCTAATTATTCTCCTCATAAAGGCAATTATAAGATCTGTGACAGTCGCTTGGCCTAGAAGTTGGTTGTTTGGCACTGTTTAATTAAAGAGGATTTGCTTCCCATCTTTGATTTGTGTACATTGTAAAGCATTTAACCTGTCAAATTAAGTAATAATATATTCATTAAAAACTTGAGTAAGTTATGTTTTAAACGTTAATACATATAAAAGAACCGTATTTTTATATATCTATTGTGAATTACAAAACTTAAAAGTATTTAAATATGAATAGCTTTATTTCTGGTAATTTTATTTTGTGTAAAGTCTTATAATCAGACCTCCACTGATTTTCTTCACATACGTACTTTAAAATAAGATAGATGTTATCGAATATTTTGAATGTAAATAGATGTAAAATGAACAGATTAAATCACAAAATTGTTATCTCAAATTTAGTCAATTACAAATATAACTGTGTCAATGTCACCAACATATTTTTAATATTCAATTAATTCCAATTTACAGACCAACTTCATTGCTAGTTGTAATAAAAGTAATGTTTATGATTTTTGTGTTGTAAAGATGGCTTAAGCTTTGGCATATTAATATGTAACTTACAATATTATTATAACTTATATATAATGTTAGTCGCTTTACGTATTGCGTATTTTGTACATTGAATTCCTATAAATAAAACATTAAGTAGGCGCATACTTTTCTATTATTAACGATATGCATCGCAGATTTCGGGACAGTGACATCCAAAGTCCAAAGAGAATATTAAATTTCTAGGTACATTTTTGTAATTAGTGATTTAGACATATTTTAATTTCTGTTAAGTATATATACATTCCGTTTGTAATTATATGTTTGTCATTTTCAAGTGTTATGGACGGAAAAATATATACCATACCACCCCCTTTCTTCCCGTGGGTCGTAAAAAGACTAAGCGAAAGGATTTGCAGCGGAATATCTATAGAAATTCAATAATTTAAGAGATTAGCAGGTGACAGGCAAGAGTGTCTAATGTGCGAGGTGTCTGGTACTCCGATCGCCAATCCGCTTGCCAAGCGTGGTGATTATGCTAACCCCTCTCATCTGTCTGAAGAGGTCTGTCGTGCAGTGGACTTTTAGAGGCCGCTACGTATTACATAATATTAAATTGTGTTGTTAATTATCATATAAAAAAGTATTAAATTACCTTTCCATCAATAATCTGTCCATAGTTTATACGTACATAGTCGATAGTGGTGTATAATTGTGCATTTTATCGCAACATACCAAAAATGTAGATCAATGTCTATAGGAAAGAGTTTTAATATATTTTTCAGCCACACTGTCATCAATCGGTGTTAAAAAACAAAATGTATCCTTGATACAAAGATTAATAATAAATATTACATGTTTAAAATATTATTATTTTATTATTCTTCCTACCTTCACGCTTATGGTCTCATATCAGACATTTTGTAACATTTTAACATTGAAACTCAATAAATAAATTCTTCACGCAATTCCCAACACAGGGGTAGACAGAGGTCTTGTCTAGACAATTAAATACCTTCGACCCACCTTCCCCCGAAGATATTTTCGGGGCTACGTGACAGTTGGTGAGCCCGTCGCCGTCTTTATGTCCAAGCCAAGGATATAAATCGTACATAAATTTTGAGAAAACTCATTGTTACGAACCTATTACCTGGAGATCAAACTCTTGTTTTCTTGGAGGGTCTCTTGACACGAATTCCTATCATAGAGCTTTTTCTACTCGGCTATCATGATTTACATAAGGATTTACATAACTCAATCTGTTCCCTCTGGCGTCTCCTTTTCCTCTATACGGAAAGATGACATCAGCACACTATCTTAGGAAAAAACTTGAAAAAATAATGAGGAAATTCATTAAAATAAAATTACTAATGAACGTCAACTTTATTTGTAAAAACAAAGCGATAACAATTTTTATTCGCTGATACGGTTCGTTTGTGAGCCTGTGGGTTATTTTGGCAATTCATTTTACAATAGCGTACTTAATAATAATTTAATAATAACTCAACAATTCTATTCGTAATATTGATAAACCAAAATGTATGAAAAGAAAGAAAGAAGTTTATTTATCGCTACAACCAGAAATAAATTATGACATAAAATATTAAAACTAAACACAGAAAAGAAGAAGGTCGTCAAAATATAGTCACTTCAATTATTTCTAAATTTCGTATAAATATCTTCAAGCCATTCCCAATACCCCCTATATAGACAGAGTTCTAGACAATTACGTCCTTTCGGCCCACCTTCCACCGTTGCCGCCTTTATGACCAAGCCAACGATATAAATCGTACATAAGTTTTGTAAAAACCTATTCGTACGAGCCTTGGAGATCGAAATCGGGTCTCTTGACTCGAAATCCGATCATCCAACCACTCGGCTATCGTGATTAATCTAAATTTGTAACCGCGCAATATGTTAATGCAATGTACGTATTACATAGTAAGCTGACAGTATATTATTAATGGCATATACATTATTAGGTGAAAAATGAGTGAGTGAGTGAGTGAGTGAGAAACAAAGAAGTTACAGATGCGATATCATCTTCGAGGCCTAATAGAATGCTTCACAGCACGGGATTACCACGCAGTCTATACATTTTGAACTACGAGTATTACGTAACAGTAGTTTAGTTTTAGGCAGAAACAAGTAAGAGTGTAGCACTAACCCGGACAGATCTGGGCAGACAAGGCTAGATCTAGAGAGTAATTTGTACCTAGGACAACTATTAACTATATTTACATAATATACTTAGTACGTAGCTATAAATATTGATACAAAACTTCTAAAGACGTTCTAAATTACATTTTATATTGAACTGTCTCTGCAATCTGGTGATTTGGTCGGACGTTATTCATTTGGCACGAATATTGGCAATTTTGAAAATTCTACCTAGTTTTACGATATTTAAATACAAACATTTTAAAACTGGATACGACATTTCTAACATTTTTACAAAAACTTACAAATACAGATTATATATATACATTTGTATACCTTATAAAAATCTTATTACGTAGCAAAAAATGTATAATATTAAAGCACGAATATAATATTTCTAACACGATTTTAATATATTAAGAATTCTAAAAGAATCTTGATTTTCATCACTAAAATATTTTATAACAATTTCGCGAACCATTTTAAGCATTTAGTTTTTATCGTTAGCATCGTATCAGTTAATGGAAATAATATGATATATAACAATGATGTATTACGTAGTAAAATATACATAATACTCCATTTTACCTCTCCCTGTCCTCCTTTCTCTCTTCATCGTTCCATTCTCATTCATATCGCCAAGCCAAGTCAACCTATCTTAATATAAACGATTTTGGACAGACATTAAATTATTACAATAAATATATCCTAGGCTACCTATTACAATAATTTCAGTATAATAATTTAAAAATTAGCATATTTTTATATACACATAATTACAATAGGCACATAGAATGAATGCTTGAAATTTTATTTAAACTATTTAATTATCGGCTGTGTCGACAGTTAATTTAATAATTCTAACCTTTTTGAGTCTAACTAGATGTTAAGAAACTCAACATATGTCTATAATTACACACTATATTATTACATATTAGATAGTTTATTATATATTATTAAAATTTGTGTATCTGTAATTGGTAATCTCTTCTGCTGTAATTATCATAACTATGTAATTATATAATAAATTATATATGCTAAGAATCAATAGAAGCACAAATATATACACAAATATATAAAGATCAATTTATGGACATAAAAATATTCTATGTAAAATTTTAGTGAATATTCACAAGTAACGATGTATACATTTATGGACATAAAATAGAAAATTTACATAGAATATTTTTATGTCCATAAATTGATGAATTTCCTGAAATTAATGTGTGCTTCTATTGATACTTATTATATATAACTTCTAAATATAAACATAATTTTGTTACTTAATAATAAATACAATTCGTTGTCTTCAAGTAATGATGAAATAGTTTATTATATCTACAATCATAAAAATGGACTATTAACAACAAAGTGTTGATGCAACATTGTTGTCAGCATCTTCAATGATAACAATGATGATAATTTATCTGCTATACATATTAACTAGTAACTCATACAAATTATTTAAGCGATTATAATGTATCATTAAAGAGGTAAGCTTTGACAGCTGTATAGAATGTGTAACATGTCTCGCCATTATAACAACTCTCTGAATAACTATGTGAGATACATTACTTAATAATTAGATAATAAATATTAATAATATTTAGATAGTAATTTTTGTCATTATAACACTATTAAAATAAATAAATACATAAATAGATAGGAACAATATCACATACATCGCTCTGATCCCAAAATAAGCAGCTTAAGCACTATTAATATGGAATCAGAAACAACGAAGATACGACAAACATCCAGACCCGAGAAAAGATAAAAAAAATGTTTTCTACTTTGCCCCGAACGGGTATCGACCCGGGACTTCAGAGGTACACCACCTCTCGTCCACGGAGGTACTACATACTCCCTATGTCTTTGTAACTGGATGAGGATATGATACATGTACGCAGGCTGTAGGGTCGGACTTAAACTTGCCTTACCTTAAAAATACGATATAAATACCTACCTCACTTGCAAAAATATAATAATTTATAGTTATAATGGTGGATAGATGATAAAAAATATGAATATGCCATGTTTATTACAAATTCTGCAACATTATTAATATTATTATAAATTCTCACACGCTTTGCGTAGAATTCTAAGTGATTTATAATACTGGGTCTCAACAGTTTTTATCTACTCAAATGGCGTCAAAAAGAAAAACTGTTTTGCAATGTATACATCGAGTTATATAGTTTGAATATATAACTATACCTAAATAATATACTTATTATGTATATAGAAGTATTTAAATTGATTAATGATTTTATTATATAAGTCTATATGAACTTCTAATCAGAAGAGCAGCACAGGTATTTTATATATAAAACATGACAAAAATATAACTGTTTGCATGGGAAAAAGATGTAGATAGAAATTTTCGTCAATGTTTAATAAACATCTATGTCAATTATAAAATAAAAGTTGTTTACTTCACTCCAGGAATAGTTTGATACAAAGCAAGGCAAATAAATTTGGAAATATCTTGATAAAATTGAGTAGATTTTATCTAATTTACGTGGTCATTCAATTGTGAATACATTTGATCCGGTACCTGGTAAAGTAAAGTTTAGAGAAAATCCGTAATAGTATCGTGAAAAGTAAATTACATCAGATAATTGTATCCATTGCTTCATGATATAATGTAGAACTTATTTATATCAGCAGTAAATATGTTTATCTCATAGGAATCACGTTGGGGGCCGGTAAAGGGATTGCAGTTTGATCCGCCGGCGACAGCACAATCACAGGAGGCCTGTGCGGGGACTTCACCCGGCGCGCAGGGACCGTGGCAGCTTTGCGCGACGGCGACATTGGACCCCTACGGTTCGGTGACGTGGGCGACAGCGGCAGCCTCGGAGACGTGTAGTATCCGAAAGATCTTCGATTGGGCGATGACGGAGACAGAGAATGTCTAGGAGACGTGTAATAGGCGAAGGTTCTGCGATTCGGCGATGTGGGGGACATTGGCAGTCCAGGAGAAGTGGGCAAGAGGACAGGGGAAGTAGGAGTGAAGGCTGACACTCCTCGGGCTGGGGAAGCCGGTGAAGTAGGGAAGACAGCGTCCTGTGGGAGTGAGCGGCAGAGACGCGCCATCGCGGTCGCACTGTCTCGTACTCCTGCATGAATAGATCACCTGTTTAGTAATTTGAACATAGTACTGAGTGATGTGAACATCTAATGACACGGATTGGATCCGAAACCACGACATCCGTTATACTGTTTGCATGTTCTTTACCACAGAGCCACAATTTTGACCCAGTAGTCGTCTACTGCTGGAAATTGGTCACGCCACGTTCAGCAAGCGAATTGGTGATCGCAGTACCAGACATCTTGGTGCCCTTCACAGGTCTGCCTATTTTGGTTTGCCTGCTTATTTTGATGCCTGGTATTTTTTCGAGATATTTTCAGGCCATTCCGAATATAGGGGTATACAGAGGTCTCGACAATTAAGTCTTTTTACCCACCTTTAACCAAAGATATTTTATGGGAAAAGGTGACAGCTGGTGAGCCCGTCGCCGTCTTTATGCCCAAGCCAACGATGTAAATCGTACATAAGTTGATGGAAAAAACCCATTGGTGTGAGCCTGCCACGTGGGGATCGAACTCGGGTCTCTCGTCTCGAAATTCTGACCACCCAACCACTCGGTTATCGTTACAATCTATTTATATGCGATGTTTTTTGGTATATTCTATGTAGCATAAGTATTTGTATGACTAATAAAAAATTAATGCTTTCTGTAGTGTAACACGTAATACATACTGAAACGAATTTAAAAAACTTCTTTCTTACTTAACTTAGTTATATATTTCCAATATTATAAAGATGTATGATTTGTTGCTTGTATTTTATGTTTTGAACAAACTGTATCGGTTTTTGTCTATTAAGTCAGGCTTCAGGATATATTGCTATGATCACAAAATAAGCAGCTAACTACTTACTTTAGGATAATTACAATGTATGCGATGTAGTCTCTGTCTGTACATGTGTACATGTATTTATGTAAATATATGGTGAGTCGTACCTGGCTGCACGGGGTAGGCAGTGGGAGAGATAGGTGGCGGCGGCGGACGCACCGAATGCACTTCTCGAAACTCCTGATGAGCTAGCTCTGTGTCAAATTAAATTATAGATAAGATGTTAATTTATGGTAGGATCAGACTGCGCATCGATCATACCTTTAATTAAAAAACTAACTAAAGGTTTAAAAAAAACCGAGTTCAAAAACTAAAAAGAAAAATATGTTATGAGATATTTAATTTAATACACCTCTATATTAATAAAATACTATTATTTACCGGTATAAAGTCGGTTCCAAGCCAAATATAATAGAAGTACCTACACGTGTAGTCGTGTTCATTCATCACATCTCAGACATTTCTGGCCATCTTCGGTCTGATAATTTTGGTCTGATACCTTTAGAGATGGTTATCCCGCCATCTATCGGTTTCCATAACGATATTCAAGGCTGTTTTCCTTAGTCGCCTCTTACGTCGTCCATGGGAAGAAAGGGAGCAATATTCTTGCGCCGTTATCACACGGATTCATATTCGTAACATATGTAACCTATTCTGTTCTACACTAATTAATTAAACACTAAGTACTCCAGTACCTGTCACCATCTTCAGCGACATGTGGTCGAACTTATCCTCAACGCATAAAATATGTCGCTCTCAGTTTCCAGGAGTATACGAAGATACCTTTAACTCTCCGTAAACAGAAGTAGAGGAAGTAGCAGCAGACCAACAGCAGTAAAATCACAACGCCTGCTATCGCCACGTAGTACGCCGTGTGGCTCGGCACCTTGCCGCTGCCAGCGCCGCGGGTCCCCTGGACACCCATTGGCTGCGGCCGCCTGGAAAATTATACAGGAAATAACATTATTATCTCTTAACCATATGGATAGCTAGTCTGGCCATTAAGACTGTTACAAACAAACTTTGCTTGTTTTCAACTTTTTAATTATTTTGAATATGGAACACGTAATATACGTATGTTCAAAATAATTTTAAATTATAGTTTTTCAAAGGACATTCAAAATAAATTTAAAAACTGCTTTCTATTTTGCGACGTTTCACATTCTTTTGAATTCATTATCAAAATACAATATGGAATGGGGTGTTAAAGAAAATAGGATTGCAGAGATCGCCTTGCACAAAGTGCCGGAGGCGCCGGTCATATTCTAGACACTTCAAAAGCTTGGTATCAGCCGTATGTTCGTATATCGTACTATCAACAGACAAAAAACTTCCTCTTAGAATTCCTGTATGGATCTTGTTGTGAAACCTCTCAGCAATACACTTTGTAAAAGCATACCGTGGACTTTCCAGCAGGACTCTGCACCTGGTCACAAGGCACGAACTACCCAAGCCTGGCGCTTGGGTAGTCGTTGAAAATCTTTGGAGCAAGCAGTGGAAATATTCCTTGAAAACAGTGCGTAAATCCGTAAATAGATACGTGGCCAAACAGATTTAATTTTTTTTTATTTTTTGCTGAGACTTATAAATATGTAGGTGTAAACTTTAGTAATGTAATATTACTTACTAAGTAATATAATATAATATTAGTTAAAAAAATATAAAAGATATCTTCACGCAATTCCCAATACAGGGGTAGACAGAGGTCTAGTCTGGACAATTAAGTCCCTTCGACCCACCTTCCACCGAAGATTTTCGGGACAACGTGACCGGTGGTGAGCCCGTCGCCGTCTTTATGTCCAAGCCAACGATGTAATTCGTACATAAGTTTTGAAAAACCTATTGGTACGAGCCTGCCACTTGGGGATCGAATTCGGGTCTCTTGACTCGAAATTCCGACCACTCGGCTATCGTGACTTTTTATAATATTAGTTTATAAAAAAAATACATTTTCATTTGTAACAAAAATTATGGCCGGACTCTCTACCTGTCAGGTAGATTAAAGGGGCTTAAATATTTAGATTTTGCCTACCCCTGCATTGGGAATGGCGTGAAGATTTTTTTTCAGGTGAGCTGAACGCTAGTGTTTCTCCTGTTTTCGAAAAAAATTCATGCCCCGCCTATCAGTTTGTAACTATTTATGTAGTAAAAAAAAGTTACTAAAGAAATATTACATTTATGTTTCTCATTGCGAAATTAAATTATCTATCGCTATCCTAATTTCGCCCCACTTGATGGTAAGGATGGTAAGTAATCATCGAGTCACACAAACATCAACTCTGATAGCAAAGGAACCGCAAGTGCGTTATCCGCTTTACGGAAGAATTAGGCTTTCCCGAAAGTTCCTACATCGGAAATCTGGTTATAGCTGATCACTCTAACTTGACGTAAATGTTAGAAAATTTCAATTAATTCCATTTGTACAAGAAAAGTTGAGTCAAGAACTAATTGCAGAAAAAATATATGTGTCTCAATTTACTAATTAATAGAATGATTGTTAAATTATAACCTAATAATTATTGTAGCTAGTGGAACTCCTAGATACGTAAACATCTTTACTTGAGATATAAATAAGAATAAAATGAAACTTTGCAGATTGATGAAAGACATCATTAGACCAGAATATGAAGAGAAATCAGAAGATCAGAGCTGAGATCAGAATATAAAATTATCTATTTCTATCCGATCTTAATTCGAAATTGACTGTAATTAATAATGAATTTACTTGGATGGTAGGAATTTGCGCGTCTGCTAAAGTTGAAAATGATTTAATCTAGGTTAAGAACATGGCTCACCTTCTTCTGAAAAACAATCTCTCAGTGGCCCATTGGATGCTTCATCAACCTTCGCTTCTTCATGGTACTTACTTCTTCACACCCATCACACGAAAATTTTATGCTATTAGTCTATTTTTAAATTTTTATCGGTTTGACACTACTCGCATATTGGCGAAAGGATTATTTTTCGATTAACACTCCCAATTTTGTTTTTATAATTTGACCCGTACTCTTGTAAATTGGATCGAGGAAATCTTTAATTAACAACTATATGTATATACAACATTGTGCTATTTATTTAAAATTATTTAACTTATTCATGGCAAGTTTAATGATAATATTCCTGTCGTATGCTGTCTGTCGAGTATCGCGCACAGCGACGCGCACTGTGAGACGCGCAAACGCTTTCCCAACACACTGGCGAGAGTTTCCCTTCGGCAGAGCCTGGAGATAGAAAATGCGTAGGATAATTCGTCCGCCGACGCGAGAGGGAGGTGACGAGACGCGGCAACAAGTAAGGCCGACATTTAGGCGCCAGCGCCGGTGCCAGGGTTGAGCGAATTATTGCTCGACAGTGTTACTTTAGAAGAAATGTTTTTTTATCTATTCTATTTATAGAATCTTAGTAGAGTGAATTAATGAACTGAATTGTGTACAAATGTGCAAGAATGAATTTTGAAAGTGCAATTTCACCAAGCGCAAGGCGACAGGCGCAAGTATAAATTATAAATTATGTATTCTTTTTTCTTTTTAACGAGTCAAGATAGCCGAGTGGTTGGGTAGTCGGAATTTCGATAAAGTAGACCCGAGTTCGATTCCCAAGTGGCAGGCTCGTACCGGATTTTTCAAAAACTTATGTTCAATGTATTGGACATAATGACTTCGACGGGCTCACCACCTGTCACGTTGTCCTAAAAATGTCTTCGGTGGAAGGTGGGTCGAAGCTACTTAATTGTCTAGACTAGACCTCTGTCTATCCCTGTATTGGGAATGGCGTGATGAAATTTTGGTTTAAAATTGTGCAACAATGAATTTTAATAAAATGCAATTTCACCAAGTGACCACAGTCGCAAGCATAAATTATCTTTTTTAGATTAGGTGCTGCTTAGATTTAGGTGTTTGTCTAATTTTTTGTATTATATGTAGTCTGTACCCAGACCGTCAATAAATGTGTTTCTTTGTTAGTAAATCTTCTATATTATCCTTGAAGAAAATTTATATTGAATTTAAAGCATGTACGTGTCCGCATGTGTCATGCTGGATTTTTTTGATATTAAATTAACGAGAAATTTAAAAAATCAACTGATACGGGCGCGATTTGAATCCACGACCTTTGCCGTACCGTGGCAACGCTGTAGCTCTGAAGTAGAAGTCTGGGTTCGAATCCCGTCCATATCAGATGATTTTTTGACATTTCTCGTTAGTTTACTAACAAAAAAAGAGATGTTAGAACCAGGGAACGTATGGCACGTAGTTCATAGATTGTCAGTTGAAACCAGATGTAACGAAGGTACCACAAACACCCAGACTCAAGACAGTGTAAACAAAGTGTTTTTTCCACATCGACTCCTCCGAAAATCGAACCCGTAACCACAGACCTATCGACACCATAAAAACCGGTTATGTACATTCTGTTTCAGTTTAATTTTACACAAATATTACTGAACAATATTTGCACAGCCCTAGAGCGGCGCCACGAGGACGGGGCGACGCTAAATCGTTGACCCGAGCCACACTTCGCGCAACTCGCAGCCCTACGCATAAAAAAACCAAAAATCTTAGCCGAAGACAACATAATATAATCTACATACTCATCACAAGATTTCCAGCACTATACACCCGACTGATATGAAATTTAGCTAGTTCATTCGCGATGTAGACGCTCTCTGAGAACGGATTTAATGCGGATCCTTTCTAAATTATTATTGTTTGATTTTAAAATGAGTCATCATCTTAACACAACTTAATGTGACACGAACATGTGTCAGTAGGAGGCATCAGCTTAGAACTTATCTCTGGAAACTCCGTAACAGGGTAGAAGAGCCGTATCCTTTTAAGAGGGGTAAATTTGGTGATTTGGTGAGGGGTAAAGTAGATTTATTCATTGCCACAAAACAGTACATTTAAAAGTTATAGCTAAGAATTACAAATTAAAATAGAATGTATTACAGGATTGCAGCAACGAAACGGCATCCGACTCAGCAAATATGCTGTAGCAGTAATGCTGCGGCGCTGTTACTCTGCCGGTGCTATTTGAAATAGTCCACGCACGCACGCGCGGATAGCAAGAATATTAAAATATATGCAAGAATAATAATATCGTTAGCTTGGACACTAAGACGGCGAATGGCTTTCCACGTGTCACACAGTCCCAAACAGGCGCCAGTGAAAAGTGGGTCGAAAGGACTTCATTGTCTGTCTGCATATATGTTGTATGGAAATTTCATGTAGATCAAAAAAGATAGCAAGGATACATTTTTTTATATCTGGTGTTTGGAGATTTAATTTTCTTTTTTGGCAGATATTCTAAATAATAAAACTTGTGTGCAGATGCTGTTTGTGGATTATTTTAAAGTATACACTGTACTACGGCTTCGTTCGAGATATTTTTTCGCCAGCTTCGTCCGTATCCTGGATATTTGAATATGATAATTTTAAGTACTCATCTTTAAATAAATTCAAATTTACTTTTACTCATTCCACTATTTATTTATTTGCAATCGAATACAGGCATGTGCTTATAATTACAAATTTAAATGATGAGCACATACCTGCTGATAAAAATATAAAGATATGTTTTAGATCTCAGGAGACTTTTATATAAAATATTTGCAATAAACCTTCGATACAGACAAAAGAGCGAAACTGGTCAAGTATTTGATTGCGAATAAATAAATATTGGAATGAGTAAAAGTGAATTTATTTAAAAAAGAAGTTCCACCAAAAGTTGTTGGGTGGTCGGAATTTCGAGTCGAGAGACCCGAGTTCGATCCCCAGGTGGCAGTACCAATGAGTTTTTCAAAAAAACTTATGTACGAATTTCATCGTTGGCTTGGACATAAAGGCGGCGACGGGCTCACCACCTGTCATATTGTCCCGAAAATATCTGCGGTGGAAGGTGGGTCAAAGGGACTTAATTGTCCAGACTTGACCTCTGTCTACCCCTGTATTGGGAATTGCGTGAAGATATATTTTTTATTATAAGTTCCACCAAGAGACCACAATCGTGATTATTGTATTTACATATTTACTTCGCTACTTCTCTATGTGTGCTCTACTTGTAGGTACACGACAGCAGTATAGCAAACGAGTAGCAAACAAACCCAACTAGTTAATTGAGTGAATTGAGTACCTCATATTTTGTCAGAACTCACACAGGCCTTTTGTATATGAAATATTATATGAGACTGGACAGTATAACATGTATTAGGAGTACAAAAAATTGTCGCGAAAAATGTCTTCGGTGGACTGTGGGTCGTAAGGACTTAGTTTTCTATCTACCCCAGTATTGAAATTTGCGTGTTATTTTTTTTACAAGAAAATTGGCTACAATTAGGCCGAACAATGCCCGCCCTCGCTGATAATTCGTAGCTTGTTTTTAAAAAGTTGCAACTGCCAGCCTTCCCTCGTGCCGCCGACGTCCGTTCACGCGTGAAAATTTCCGATTTCGATGTGTCAGGACGGCCCGTCGTTAGTTTACACAGCCAATACTAGTATTGTGACCAGTGTTAACTGTTGTCGTATCTACCAGATACAGGCAGTTCGGTTAAATATCCGTAACGAAAACAACGAAACAAAGTGTACAGCCATTATCAAAGAATTAGAAGAATAAGAGAGTAACCCTGGGATTTAGGACTTCCATTTTTTTTATAGATAAGGGAGGCAAATGAGCAGGTGGCTCACGTGATGGTAAGTGATTACCGCCGCCCATGTTAACCTGCAATACCAGAGGCATAGCAGATGCGATGCCGGCCTTAGAGAGTCCCCCCCCCCCCCGCCCAGAATTGGGGGAGGAGGTTGTGTGGGCCTCCGGTTACCTGTACTCACCAAACGAAACACAGAAGTTTGATAGATTTCCACTTCACGCCGGTATTCTGTGAGGTCGTGGTACGTCCCCGGTCGAGCCGGCCCATTCATGCAACAACAAAAGCTGATGCGTGGCTCTACCACTGTTACCATTCAACTATGCTATGCTCACGTACCAGACTATTTGCGTCGGTATTCTGCAAGGTTGTGGTATTTGCCAGGTAGGTGGATTTTCGTGGTGCCGCCAGCTGTGAGGTCCCTGGGTTCGGTTCTCGGTCGGGTCAATAAATTCTAAAGAAAACACATTCTACATTTTCTTGGGTCTGGGTGTTTGTGATAACTGTGTTGTTTCTGACTCCATAATACTACTTGTATTATGGAGTCAGAAACAACAATACTTTGGGATCAGAGAAATTTATGTGAAGTTGCACCTATCTATTAAATAAAAATAAATATCTTCACGCAATTCCCAATACAGGAGTAGACAGAGGTCTAGTCTAGACAATTAAATCCCTTTGTCTCACCTTCCACCGAATATATTTACAACGTGACAGGTGGTCAGCCCGACGCCGTCTTTATGTCCAAGCCAACGATATAATTCGTACATAAGTTTTTGAAAAACCCATTGGTACGAGCCTGGCACCTGGGGATCGAACTCGGGTCGAACACCCAACCACTTGGCTATCGTGACTTAAAATACCTGATAAACATTTATGACTCCAGTACAAGCTATTCTTAAACCTGAACCTGAACTTCGAAGGCAATGTCACTAAAACCAGGCTTTAATGTATCATCATAGCAGAACATGGGCCTCCCCTTGACACTTTAGACGCTGCGGCTGTCACACGTCTGCTTCCAATTAGAGATCCTGCCATCTGCCTGTAGCCATTGCAATTTTCAAGGTTTCATTCTGACATCCGACCGTGTGGTAACGATGTAAAATATTGCCACTCCCTTCCCGTGAGTGTCGTAAGAGGAAGGGAAACAGCCTTGAATATCGTTATGGGAACCGATAGATTGCGGTATAACCATCTCTAAACATGTCCTGCAGTAGACTTTAACAAGCCGTTATGTATTCTGACATCATGTCCCAAAATATCATCAGTGGAAGTTGCGTCGAAACGACTTAATTGTCTAGACCTCTCTACCCCTGTATTGAGACTGGCGTGAAAATATTTATTTATTATTCTGACATTAATAAAAAACGTGGTATATAATTTCGCAAGTACCACGCGTAAGTCAGCTTTGCTTATAAAAATTTGATGACTTTTCTAGTGATTCCATCATCAGATCCTAACGTTATACCTTTGGTACCAAACAAGTATCTAATACTCTTTCAAACAAATGATAAAGTTTCGAAGTATATTTGCAAATGTCCGTCTTAAGTGAGAGTTAAATAACACTAAAAGAATATACCACTCCAATATAAGAATATACCAGTTTTTCCCGTTTTCCCCATCGTAATTACTTGAAAATGCAATTGGCCACCGCAGACGAAATAATGAGAAAATATGGCGAAATGACCATCTCTAAACATACTAGCCCAAAATTCAATGGATAACAAACCCTCCCTTATGTAGGCCTTTGTCCAGCTGTATATATGTAAAAAAATAAATAAAAAAATTACCAAATTAAGAAAAAAATCTTTGAAGGAGGTTAAAAAAATGAAACACCTTTAAACAAAGTTTATTTAATAATAATGAACATATTTTTGGAACGACCACAACGAACATTCAATAAAACATTTGTACCTTAATTTAAAGCTACATACATATGGTTATCTCCTCTCAAACGATGCCAGCAATACGAACATTCCAAAATGTAGTTCTTCGACCTTCTAAAACCCGTTGGCATACAGCCTTTCACACATTACTTGGAAAAAATTTAAGCAATTGTAATCGCTCTATGGAATTCCACAGATAATTTGTTACACAGTTTATTCTAATAAAATATCACCTTAAAGAAATGAATTTAATTTCGAATAAAGAAAAAGAATTCAATTATTTTAATAGTACAAGTATTCATGAAACATTCATAAAATTATTTTATCGTGTCTCAAAAGTATCTGTTCTTACTTTGTGACTAGAGCAATGTATGTGATGTTGTCACTATATATGAATTTATTTAGTTCTTAATTTATACAGATTTGGAAGATAGATTTCTATACAATTCACTTAATAATACTGGAAAAGGTAACTGGTTATCTCCATATATAATTATTTCATATAACACAAAACAGCTCTTTAGCAAAAAAAAATTAAATTCAAAAGATTCCATATCGATTCCGATCCACCACATATTCACAAAATTATCGCGTAACATCTCTCGCCACAATCACCATTTATTAGATTGCGGTGACATTTTAATTGCAGTACCAAAAATGAACCGTCAAAACTCTTTTTAAGTTAATATAAAAAATTCGATAAAAACAAGGCGGTGAATCTATCGAAATCTTTTAGGCTTATCTGGGAAAATTAAATTTAAACACTTGCAACACATAAATCATCATTTACCCGACAACTTGAAACGTTCTAAAGTCTGATTTCCCCTTTCTCTGCACAGTAAACAAAAACATATACACAAAATATTTATTTTTCTATCATACTTATGTTTTTATCTCAAATAAGTACATTAATAATACACATAAAGTCGCAATTGTTTTTTTTTTTTTAAATGTGATCGTGTATAGAAATCTGATTTAGAACCATAACACAACTTCATTTCACAATTTGAGAAGAAACAAAAACTTACATATTTTATTAAAAAAAAATATTAATTCACATATTATTTAGAAATCAATTATTTAAAAGGAACTAAAGTATGTAAGGTCGTTTCTTCTTATACTTTTGGGCATATCACATTTGCCGCGTCACTGACAGAAAAGTTATAAATATACATAATACGTAAAGTTTGATTTAAAAATTATCAAGCAACCTTGTTCATAAATTATACTAGTCATCACAAATATAATTTCGACAATATTTCTCCAGCTTAACGTGAAATAGCGTACCTTTTTTCAATAAAATATTTCAAATTGTTGTTCAGTGTTGCCAACTCGTAAAATTCTACTGAAATATGGGGAAAAGATTACTACTACGTAAATACTTTTCTGCATAATCATATCCTATTGTTCTGTAAATGCGAAATCTAAGTATTGTCAATTAAAAGCATGTTAATGCACAATCAACTTTATGGACGGAAATGGTAAAATTACTTACATAACATTATTTGAATCGATTGAAATCAAAAAAAGGTATAGTCGACTTCTCTACTTAGCGACTCATCTGTCTCCTGCATCTCTCCTTCATTTCTTATCTACTCCTGACAACAAACGGAAGTGTAACTGATGTGTTCCGGTTTATCAAATACAGATAATCAGTGCATTCAACACAAATGTACAAACAACAGCAATAAAGCATTGAATTTTAGTCCTTGAAGAATGACTTCTGCTTCTGAAAACTCGTAAACAAGTTCAAACGAAGAATTACAGATGTTCCAAAGACTTTCAAGGAGCATCTCAAACCCCGTAATAGAATTGTACTGGCTCTCTATACCTTCAAGCTGGAAAACAAGTTTTATTAGTGCTGGATACGCAACAGATTGTTAACAGCACTAAATGCTATCAGGATATAAAAGGAAAGTAGTTTTTACAGTTGATATTTATTTAATAATGGCACCATTTCAATCATCTCTGTTATAATACTTTTATTTTACTGTTGGCAAGCACTAACAATAAAATACAGAAACGTAGGAAGGCGATTTCTGGTTAAAATCAGTCTTACAGCTATTAGGGTTGTAACTAACACGCAATTTTGCTATATTAAAATGTAAAATTCACTATTTATTTTATATTTTTTGGCAACACGTTCTGTAAATGCGTTCGAGTAGATATATATTTAAAAAGAAAATGAGTATTTTTAGTATAAAAGCACCATAGTTCTGTCTCGGTTAGAGCTATTTGATTTAATGTTACAACCCTTGTGAACTTAATTATATAATAAATCGTAGAGCCTGCGTATTATATAAAATAATCTCTTAAAATTGAATCATATTTATGTTAACCCTTTCACGAAGATAATTCGAATAAGGAATGTCTTAACTAGATATATGGCAATACTTGTGAATTATAGTTTTATTCATACAAAATTAAATTATCTCGTGCATATGTATTGTAATTATCTATACATTTAAATAAAATTGGAGTATCTGTTTGTAATATTGAAATAACCGTTTTTACAAGTATGTGAATATATACGGTATACACACCAAAATAACATTTTTTTACAATTTTTGGCCGTCTGTCTGTCTGTCTGTATGTATGTTTGTTCCGGATTCGGTTTTAATTTCTGCAACGGCTGAAGCGACTTTAACAGGACTTTCACTGACAGAGAGGTAATATTATAAGGAGTACTTAACTCCTTTTATTTTAGTAACATAATTAGGGTCCCGCGTTAAGTGTTAAACTGCGGGCAAAGCCGCGGGGGGCAGTTAGTTAACAATGCTACGCCTAACAGAAGTACTTTAGAAAAAAAAAATTACATGACACGTAATAATTATTACACAGATCTTGACATATATAGATACGCTAACAATTTAAAGATATTGTCAACACATTTGTCACAAATTTAAGACATTGCGACTGGATTCAGTTGCAAAAAAGTGTTATTTACTGAAGTGTTTTTAACTAATAATGCCAATAGAGTTCCACGTAAATCTTTGTAGTGTGAAATTATACAATTGGTTGCAACTTCAGGCATTGATTTACAAACACCCGGACGTTAAATAGATACATAAAATTCGTTCAAATCACATAATAAAACATAAATTATTAACATAAATAATTCGGACTTGACAGTCGTTTTGTTCGATTAAAACTAAACCTTCATTTTACATTTGACTTATTATGTTATAAAAGTGATCATGGAGGGCAGAGGGAAGGAGGACCATTTTGTATGAGAGGAAAACATGAAATTGTTTGTCTGTATGCTAAAAACTATAGCGCAGACGTAACGCAAACTATGAAATTAGCTGTTGTATAGTTGGGTACAGAGTTCAAATATTACTTTTAACGACTTGAATAGTTAGTAAAACAGTATATAAAGTCTCAACTGTTTATGTATTCTAAAATATTTTGTTTAAATAACTTATATTTACTAAATTATTGTTATTAATATTTAAACAAAGATATTTATTTATTTATTTACTTATATAAGTTATGTCTATATCACTTTAGACGCTTTGTGTACTTATTTGATATTTATTTATTTATCAAGTCACGATAGCCGAGTGGTTGGGTGGCCAAAACTCATGTTCGGTCCCAGGTTACTTTCACTAATGTGTATTTATTTGTCGGACACGTATACAGAGACGGTTCTTGCCTCAACCCTCCATAATAATAAGTAGACATTATTTTTAATACATTTATCTAGGTTTACATTAAACATTTGAAAAGCCTATCTACATTTTATTTAACACGAGACAGTGTCTTAGACAAGTTTATATCTTATACAACGACATATTTCCGATGAAATGTACTTGAGACACGTATGCAGACATTACGTATAGCATTACTACGACTTGAGCGCAATGTATCGTTACAAAACGTTCTAAAAAGATCTTAATAGTTGCTTAGAACCGGCTGAGCAATCACGTGAGGACTGGTTTAGGTTTTAGTCTCGCACCGCGTTAGCAGTCTAGAATCTAGACTTAGCTTGTTAATGTAACAAGGTGACGATGGATTTGTTTTAGTGGGGTCCTTTGCCCACTGCTTGTTCGTATGAAGGCGGCATCGCTGTGAAGAAATATATGTTTTAATTAATATTATTAACATTAACTGAAGAGTCACGATAGCCGAGTGGTTGGGCGGTCGGAATTTCGAGTCAAGAGACCCGAGTTCGATCCTCAAGTGGCCGTACCAACGGGTTTTTCAAAAACTTATGTACGAATTATATTGTTGACTTGGACATAAAGACGGCGACGGACTCACCACCTGTCCCGAAAATATCTTCGGTGGAACCCTGTATTGGGAATTGCGTGAAGATATATATTTTTTAACATTAACTGAAGCATCTGAAGAAGCCAAATGGGTTATAAGCCTAATAGGTTAGGCCTGTGAAACGAAATGTCGCAGATTCGTGCCCACCATTCGACTATTGTGTTAAATCACTCCAGACATAAGCATTGTAGCTTAGTTGGAGTGGTTAACTTGAAAACTAGTAATGTCATATTTCAATACATATATAGATAGGGACAACATAACATACATTTCTCTGATTCCAAAGCATCTAAACCAATTGTGTTATGGAATCAGAAATAACAAAGGCAAACCATAAACATCCAGACCCGAAGAAGTTTTGAAAGTGTTTTCTATCGACCAGACCGGTAATCGAACCCGGGACCTGTGCTGGCGACACTGTGTAAAACATGTGTGTACACCACTCGGCCATAGAATAGAAAAATTAAAAACAAATAGTCACAAAATCTTACGAACTAACATGCTAAATGGTATCATGCAACTTGCTTGTAGTTAAAAATAATCTGAGGGGATTTTTTTATGTGAGAGGGCGGTAAAGGAGTAAAATTTCGGTGTATGAGCACCAGCATCCGTTCCCACCTTTAGCAGAGGGGTGCAGGAGTGTGGCCTATTTAGGAAGGATACGTGGGAAACCTTTGATGGGGAGAAGGAGGGATAGGGGTTTGTGCCTACAAAGTTTTTTTAAGGTATTTACTTTAACATTATAAATATACTAGCAGAACCCGCAAACGTTGTTTTGCCATATAAAAATAGGGGTTGATCGTAGAGGGGTAATAATTTTGGGTTTTATGTATTTTTAATGTTATGTCATAACAAAATACCCTGGACTACCCTTATCATTTAGGGGAATAGATGTCCGATTCTCAGGCCCAACCAATATGCATACAAAATTTCACGAGAATCGGTCGAGCCGTTTCGTAGGAGTACGGTAACTAACATTGTGACAGGAAAATTTTATATATTAGAGATAGCTTACATATTATACATTCTTTCTCGTAAAATAAAGTTTAAAATGATGAACTTGCCTCGTGTCAAGAGGTGGCTGATGCTATTTTGTAATAAATAAATGAACAGAAGATAATAAACTAAAAGATAATTACAGCGTTTATGACTTGACCAAATTAAATGGAATTTACCAACGATTATTGAGCAAAATCCTATAAGCAATATGAATGATTATGCAAATTTTTAAGCACGCTGAAGCTGTTACTATAGAGCCAGAAAACTTTAAAACAGTATTCTAATAAAACAAACAAATCCTTAAACGTGCAGCTAAATCTATAGTTTAAATAATGCAATAATCATTAAAGTATATTTAGTTTGAGGGTTGTCCAAAATCCTACAAACGAAGGTTAAACTTACTAAATCTAGACTATAAATCATAATGTACTATACTATACTGTAATACTTCAGTAATAATTATGTCAAGGTTACAGTACACGTAAGTAATATAAAGCCTCCAAACAAAGCCCCATTGCAACACGTCACGCGATATCTGAATATTCAGCCAATTTCATTTCGAGGCTTTTTTCAACTTTAAGGGTCAATAGCTTAATGGTTAGATGCGGACTGAAAACAACGCAGGTTCGCATCCGACGTTTAACTATTGTTACAAGCATTGCAGTTTAGTTGGAGTGGTTAAGAGGAATACTAGTAATGTTATTTGGCTTTGCTAGTATTCTTTATTTAACAAAAATCATGCACTGTTAAAGGACGCGTTAGAGATAACCATATGAGCAAACGTTCACAGTAAAAGGCTTTCGTCGCAATTATAATGATTTGTTACGCCTTCTTTTCTCAGATAGAAAAGTTCGCTAGCAGAAATATCTAGAAGTACACTACAATTAGCATCTACTAATAAGCAAACAAAGCTACTAGTAAGCAAATGTCCATTATAAGTACGAGAAAAATGGTGAAAATATCCTACACAAAATACAAACAAAAATTTGCAAACAGTTCTTACATTAGGAAAATTCAATCTCTCGGGATAGTATAGTATAGTATAGTACGGAATATCACGTGATTGGGTGAAGATAATTTAAATCAGGAGACCCAAATTCCATCCTTAGGAGAAAAACTCGGCCCAATAACTTTTGTTCGTAACTTGAATAAAAATTCTATCGTTGGCTTGGACTCTAACACGGCTACGAGCTCACAAAAAATATATCTTCACGCAATTCCCAATACAGGGGTAGACAGAGGTCAAGTCTAGACAATTAAGTCCTTTTGAACCACCTTCCACCGAAGATATTTACACCCGTCGCCGTCTTTATGTCCAAGTCAACGATGAAATTCGTACATAAGTTTATGAAAAACTCATTGGTACTGCCACCCGGGGATCGAACTCGGGTCTCTCGACTCGAAATTCCGACCACCCAACAACTCGGCTATCGTGACTACGAGCTCACAGGGTCCCAAATATGCTTCGAAATGTGGGTCGAAAGGAACGAAAACGTCTGGCTCTCTGACTATTGGAAAAATGCTTAGGATAAAAAAATACACATTGTTAGGAAAAGATGTTTGATCAACAAAATTAAGTAACTCTATTGACCCACCTTGCGGATGCCAACCGGGTGCTGCCATCCCGAAGAAGGCTACACACAACCACACACAAATAAATATATTATCCTCATAAATATTTTATAAATATATCTTCACGCCATTCCCAATACAGGGGTAGACAGGGGTCTTGTCTAGACAATTAAGTCCCTTCGACCCACCTTCCACCGAAGATAGTTTCGTGACAACGTGACAGGTGGTGAGCCCGTCGCCGTCTTTATGTCCAAGCCAACGACATATCGTTGGCTTGGACATAAAGACAGATATTATAGAATCATACTTAGGTTTAGATATTCATATAATCGTACTTAGGTTTTTGAAAAAACCCATTGGTACTGCCACCTGGGGACCGAACTCAGGTCTCTCGACTCGAAATTCCGACCACCCTTCCACTCGGCTATCGTGACTTTTTTTATAAATATATTATACACATAAATGTATTATACTCCTAAATATATTATCACAAAGCATGCTATTAACTTATTTATCTTTCAGATCATCATCAAGTTCTCAAACTGAGAATCAGTTTACCTTGTGAATTGGATGGCGATGTATGAAATAGATTATACATATAAACTATTGCATAAACATCCTTTCAAAGGGACACAATTGACGAGACCTCTGTCTACCCTTTATTGAGAATGGCGGGAAGACATTTCCTTTTAGATTTTTGTATAAAAATAAATGTGTATAAAGCGTTCAGAATAAGGAATGTATCAAAACAGTAATATACGTTACAAATCAAAAACTAACCTCCACGACCCTCGGTAAGAAACATAAAATATTAGTGATAAAAAGTATATTTAATAAAAATAGTCACGCCATTCCCAATACAGGGTTAGACAGAGGTCTAGACAATTAAGTCCTTTCGATCCACCTTCCACCGAAGATATTTTCGGGACAACGTGCCAGGTGGTGAGCCCGTCGCCGTCTTCATGTCTAAGCCAACGATATAAATCGTACGTAAGTTTTTGATAAAACCCGACGTACGAGCCTTCCTGGGGATCGAAGTGTGAGTCTCTTGACTCGAATTCCGATCACCCAACCACTCGTCTGTCGTAAATATATAAAATTCTGATAGCTACAATTTAAAACAACTTTAAATTACTGTTAGTTTGAAGTGTTCAAAGTGCAAGGAGCAGACAAGAAACACAAGTAGATTCGTTTAGCGCTGTATTCGAACTGACCACCCTCCGTTACCGCAACGGACGCAGCCGTGCAATTCGGCTCTCAATATACCCAACAGCCATCTATTATTGAAATATCTTATTACTAATAATTACCGTCGTCATTTATCAACTAATAAGTCACGATAGCCGGGTGGTTGGGTGGTCGGAGTTTTGAGTCAATAGACCCGAGTTCGATCCCCAGTTGGTAGGCTCGTACCAATGGGTTTTTCAAAAACTTATGTACGAATTACATCGTTGGCTTGGACATAAAGACGGCGACGGGCTCACCACCTGTCACGATGTCCCGAAAATATCTTCGGTGGAAGGTGGGTCGTAGGGACTTAATTGTCTAGACTAGACCTCTGTCTACCCCTGTATTGGGAATTGCGTGAAGATATTTACATTTATTTATTTATTTGATTCATTTATCAACTGCGCAGATAATATTTGTGGAACTGTAAGCTCTGAGACACAGCGCCACTCGCCAGTCTCTATCTATCCATATTTAATGTAACGCTTGCGATAAGATCGAAAAAATTTACTTATTACAAACATCACTGCCATAAAAATTGCGCAGGTTATTTTCAAACGCGTTAAACAGCGGCGTTCGTTTTACGTTTCAATTAATTCATTGTTATCAATGTCACAAATATATTCCCGCCTTTTCTTTATTTAACGTGTCAAAGATCATGCAACACTTTGCTTATAATTTCAACCTATCAGAGACCATTGCTAAACATAAACCATGCCAAAGATTGTCATTGCACGGTTCCGTGCAATCTGGAGATACAGATGATTATTGATTAGATACACATTATAGAATTTCTGCAATTTTATAGACAGTCGCTTTCATAGAGTACAACAACTGCCTATATCTTACGAGAACCTTTTATTTGTATTTTCTTAAAAAAACTAGTAAACTTTTGACCTCCGTTGAACATGAATACAACGATAAGATCTATGGTGGAGCGAGTACCTTTCTTCAGCGACGGTTTTAAGGTCTATGAGTTATGTAGCCGGCCGACCTTTTTTATACCTTTTCTTTTATTTCGGCAAAAACTAGACAGCAGTATTTTTAGTGAAATCACTGGAAGACAGAAGTATTCTTAAAACACTACTGTCTGCGTAGCTGAATTCTCTGAATTTTGCATAGCATCCTGAGCAACTTTGAACTTTCTCATACCGCCTGCAGTTACCACGTTTCCAACAACATTACGTGTCTCGTGTACTCACGGGCTACATGATGGTATATCATTCAGGTGAGTAACGTGAATGAAATGACGAGTGCGGGGTAAAAATATCAATAATCGTGATCACAACCCGTCACGATCCACCGCCGGATTGCCACATAGAGCATCTCAACCACAAGTCACCTGCATCCATCGACTCCCTGCAAACTTATGCAGGTCGTCGTTGATGAAGAATTTTTTCATAGGAAAATGGAGGCAAACGATCAGGTGGCTCACGTGATGGTAAGTGATTACACCGCCGCCCATGAACACCCGCAATAACAGAGGCACAGCAGATGCGTTGCCGGCCTTAGAGTGTCCGCCCCCCAGAATTAGGCAAGGGGGGGGGGGGGAGGAGTGTGGGCCACCGGTTTCTGCACTCACCAGACGAAACGCAGAAGTTTGTTAAACTTCCAGTTCGATCCTCAGGTAGCAAGCAGGAAGGTTCTTTTTTTTTTCTTCTAAAGCTTACGTACGATTAATATCTTTGGTTTCGACGTACAAAGTCTTCGGTGAGAGGTGGATCGAAAGAACTTAATTGTCTAGACCACTGTCAACCTCTGTATTGGGAATGGCGTGAAGATATATACAGGATAACTAAGGATGATACCAAAGAAAGCAGCTAAAACACTTGCGTTATAAAATCAAAAACAACTACGATACCACAAACACCTAGTCCCCAGACAGTGTAGAAAAAGTGGTTCAACCACATTAACCCGTCCGCGAATCGAACCCGGTAACTGGCTGGCGACACCATGAAAAACCGTTATGTACGCCACACTTCCACGGAGCTAAAATTAATTAGTCCGATTAAGAGAAACATTCAGTCACGTTTATGAATTTATTATGTGTGTAGGTATTTAATTGAGACGCTTCAAGCGCAATTATTATATTTTTCGTATCCCGTGTCACGTCTGCGACAAAGATAACGCACGTATGTAGGTACGGCTCGAATTGAAGAGTCTTGACTCATTTTGATACTGTTTTATAACCGTTTGCAATATGAGGATGAAATGATAACATGATCAATGTATGTCCGGTAGAAGTGGTAGTTATAAAATTAAATTAAAAAAATTATATCCCCACGTTATTCCCAATATAGGGGTGGACAGAGGTCTAGAAAACAGTATTTTTATACGAGTAACTTGTTTAAAACAATTTTTTTACGAGTAACATGGAAAACATGGATGGTAATAGTCACGATAGCTGAGTGATTCAGTGGTCGGAGTTTCGAGTCAAGAGACCAGAGTTCGATCCCCAGGTGGCAGACGCTTACCAAGTGGTTTTTCGTAAACTTATATAAGAATTACATCGTTGGCTCGGATATAAAGACGGCGACGGGCTCGCCTCTCGTCACATTGTCTCAAAAAATGTCTTCGGGGGTAGATGGATCGAAAGGACTTATTTGTCTAGTCCTCTGTCTACCCCTGTATAGGGGCGTGTCGATATTTTTATATTATTTTCAGTACTTAATTACACAATCATTCATTCACACAATTATATTAGATTCATTAACCAATTAATCGAATTCGAAGTTAACTTTAGTATGAAATTTAAACCTACCTACTTTTATTTCGACCTACCATGACGATATATTTATATATATATATATATATATATATATATATATATATATATATATATATATATATATATATATATATATATATATATATATATATATATATATATATATATATATATATATATATATATATATATATATATATATATATATATATATATATATATATATATATATATATATATATATATATATATATATATATATATATATATATATATATATATATATATATATATATATATATATATATATATATATATATATATATATATATATATATAAATGGCGACAAACTGTTAAACAATGAACAGTGCTATCGTGTTTAAGTTGTAAATAAATATTATCAATCTTTATATTTGTCCAGACACAAAAGATTATTATGCTATTTTAACATTAAAAGGTGACGAGGTAGATCGAGACTTTAAGGCCATGTCAGTAAACTGGTCGAAGAGCGGAGGGTCAAGAGTACTCGGATACCTAGACGTGAGTGTATGTAGAATATAAAGAATTTGAAAGAAGCGAAAGAGGTGTGTAAGGATCGTGACGCTTAGCGATCTATTTTACTGGCTAACCCGTTAGGGATTGTGCGAGAAGATAAATAAAGCACACATTTTCACTGGTGGAGGTTTTCTTTATCTTTGTTATAATATCTCACATTTTCACTTGCGGAGGTCAGTTGTTTTCTTTATCTTTGTTATGTATTATTTTCAGTATTTCATAACAGTCATTGGCCAAATCACTGAATTAACTGTGGAGTCATGGTTTTCTTTTTAAAATGTTCTTTATTTTAACTTTAAACCAAAGTACATATCATTAACATTTAAAGTCATTAAAAATGTCTTTTTACACGACTTCCCAAGAGTGTGAAAATAATATTTCCGCGCCATTCCCAATACAGGGATAGACAGAGGTCAAGGAAAATTAAGTACCTTCGACCCACCTTCCACCGAAGACATTTTTGGGACAACGTGACAGGTGGCGAGTCCATCGTCTTTATGTCCAAGCCAATGATAAAATCGTAGGTAAGTTTTTAAAAAAAAAAATAGATACAAGCCCGCCATTTGGGGATCAAACTCTGGTCTCTGGACTCGAATGTTTGCGGTATCTTCGGTGTTTCCATAACAGAACATCAAGTGCATTAGCTACTTATTCCTTTCTTCCCAAGGATGTCGAAAGATGCGACTAAGGGAAACAGGCCTCGGAAGATGGCGGGAGCAACGGGACAATATATCAGATTGAAATAATCAGACCGAAGATGGGCAGCGGCGCCTGTGGTGCGAGTGGTCTGCTACTGCGATCGCCAATCCGCTTGCCAAGCGTGGCGATTATGGCAAATCCTCCCTATGGGAGAGGCCTACTATATGTATGTGTATGTATTGTAAACAGATAAATAGACAACGTAACAATATTGCAGTTACGCAACAAGCAAACACAATTTCCGCGTTTAATCCACAAACTAATTGTCCTTGAAAATTGGTTTGCATTGTACTTAGTGGCTCCAGCATCCGCCCGAGATAACAGACGCTGTTACGAGACGACGTTACGTTGTTTAACAAGGTATTACGCGAGGTATTGTGCGGCTGAGGCCCACGTTACAGAGTTGAGTGGACAGACTGACATAACACATATTTTGTATAGTTAGTCACGATAGCCGAGTGGTTGGGTGGTCGAAATTTCAAGAGACCCGAGTTTAATACCCAGGTGGCTGGTTCCTACCAATCTATGGGTTTTTCAAAAACTTATGTACGAATTATATCGTTGGCTTGAACATAAAGACGGGCTCACCACCTGTCACGTTGTCCCGGAAAATATCTCCGGTGCAAGGTGAGTCGAAGGGACTTAATCGTCTAGACTAGACCTCCGTCTACCCCTGTATTGGGAATTGCGTGAAGATATTTATTTATTTTTTATACAACAAGTGCTTCTTTAGCTGCTTACTTTGGGTTAAGAGCAAATGTTTTTGATTTCGTCCTTATCAATGTGTGAATGTGTGCAATGGACCGGGTACATAGCTCGAACTGTTGGAAACAGTGGGGAAATGGGGAGGGGGAACAGTAAACGGTTGGGAAAGAAGGGTTCTTGAGAAAGGTGAGGAGGGTAGGACGACCTCTCCCATAAGGAGCGAGGACCTGCACAATACTGCGGGGAGTCGATGGATGCAGATGGCCCAGGAGCATTCCTTGAGGAAAACTTTGGAAGAGCCAAGAAGGATTGCTCGGTCTGCTATGCCCGCACTTACTCCAGTCTCCTTATACTTAGCACTCGCGCTTTTAGCTGTTTAAGTTTTTAAGTAATAAATTTAAACTTCTTCCGATCTTATCATAGAAACGTTGCCGAAGTCCGAACGCCTTCTTTTCGCGATTACCAGCCGAGAAACTTTATTTCAAACAGAGAATAAATAAAAATAAACATCTTCACGCCATTCCCAATACAGGGGTAGACAGAGTACGTAGTCTAGACAATTAAGTCCCTCCGACCCACCGTCCACCGAAGATATTTTATTCCAAATAGAATACTAGCAATGCCAAATAACATTACCAGTATTCCTGCTAACCACTTCAACTGAGCTGCAATGCTTATCTCCAGTGGTTTACGACAATAGTCGAATGTCGGGCCCGAACCTGTGACGTCACGTTTCACATACCACACCTAAAACCATTAGACCATTTTCGCTTCAATTACCAGCAACTGAGCGATGGTCGAGAAGAGACGGTACTTAAAAGCTACCGGCGAAGCTCCAGATTCCGCCATTACAGTGAAGAGTTACATACCGTTCGCTTCTGGCGCGCTTGGGGCCGTCGGATGAGACACATTCGCCGGGTATGGCGACCCGCCCGTGGGGTAAGGCGCCCCAGCAGTGGGGTAAGGCGCCCCAGGAGTGGGATAAGGCGCCCCGCCGGCCGGGTAAGGCGCCCCACCGGCCGGATAGGGCGCCCCACCGGCCGGATATGAAGCCCCGGCGACCGGGTATGGCGCCCCGGCGGCCGGATAAGGGGCCGGGTGGGGATAGGGCGCCGAGCTCGCCACCGGATATGCGGTCACCACTGGAACTATATCGTTTTTTTAAATAGAATATACATGTATATGAATATAATATATATGAATTGTTGTTTATTGCTAACCTGGACCTACTTGTTTTTTTTTTTTAATTCTAGTTTCTTTTTTTTTCTAACATTATTACTTTGGTATAGTCCATATAGTTCAAAATGTATTGAATAATTTGATTTTTTTGAAAGAAAGAAAGAAAGAAAATTTCTTTCTTTAAATTTATTTCAGATGATGAAGAAGTCGCCAAAAGATTATTATGTAAACGCTTTATCTGTAATTTTATTTAGCTTACAAAAACATAATTTTTTTCTTTACACAAATAAGCATTTTTAAATAGCATTTTCAAATAAAAACTAATTTTATTATTCATGAATAAAATTAAACAAATAAAGAAGACGAAATTTGAACACTTTTTTTGTCTGTATTCTGGAAAAAGGAACATATTAAACCAATTTTCCGAGAGAAAAAAGAGAGAGAGAGAAATATGAAAGAAGAGAACAGCATCTAGAACCAGGATTGTGGACTGGGAGTCTTTACATTTTATTTCATAACTAGGAATTAAAGTTGCCTGCTAAAGCCCATGTATCAAAACATCTACTAAGCACCGGGTGCAGAGTTAGAGCTCGATTTTGACCCTAATACTATAAAACAATACTTGAATATATACCTTATATGTACGGTTGTCCATCACATCAAATTTATATGAGTATTTTGCGATTATTTATCCACAAAAATCTAATTTGCCAACCACGCTACTAGCTAGCAAAGTACATATCAAATACTACATACATACTGCAATAGTTCTGAATTAAGAAAATGATGAATCTGGTATGTATGGGTAAAGAATCTGACGTATGGCAATCTACATATATATTATGTTTCTATATAATTTATATGACATTATGAATCAAACTTTATATAAATGAATATTACAATATACGGAAATAAAATGATGCTTATAAACTCTGGGAGTGTGTTCGCCCTATTCCCGTAAAAATTCTTCTCACAGCAATTAACAGTAAATTTTTTACAACATATATAAATATCTTCACTCCTTTCCCAATACAGGGGTAGGCAGAGGACAAGACAATTAAGACTTGACCTCCTTTCCACCCACTTTCCACCGAAGATATTTTTTGGGACAGCGTGACAGTCGGTGAGCCCGTCGCCGTCTTAATTTCCAAGCCAACGATATAAACCGTACCTAAGTTTTAAAAAATAAACATAGGTTTCTAAAGCTTTTTAACCCTAAAATACGTTACCTGGATACGGGGTATACTCCTGCTGAGGATAAGGCGCGGGGGGCGGGGGCGCCGGGTTGGGAGGGGCTGCGACAAACAAGTACATCATAAATTATCATTTAATAAACACGCATGTATGTATTTATACTTTATATTACACCACTAAAAAAACAGATTACAGAAAGTAAGAAAGACTTAGAGGCGACCACGCGGCTTATAATCTTATCTCTAACGAGCTATCTATCTCTTTTTTAAATTAAATACATACATACATAGATAGGGACAACATCACATATATTGCTCCGATCCCAAAATTAGCACCAAACGCACGTGGTATTGAATCGGAAACAACGAAGGCGCCACAAATCCCGTCCGGGGATCGAAGCCGTGACCTCAGAGATGGCGACACCTTGAAACCCGGTGTTTACGCCACTCATTAACGGAAATCGGAAACGAAAACCACTCAAAAACAAAACAGTAGTATTATCTTCCACATAACCTTATGGGCTAAGGACTCTTTAAAGTACAGGACAGTGGGAAATGGCTTATTATTTATTTATTCGATTTTTTTCTGAGGATTCATGAAAGAAAAAAAGAAAAAATATCACTCTAATGTCCCGGATTCGATTACCGATCGGATACATGTAGAAAACACAATTTTTGCATTGTCTCGTGGCTGGGAGTTTAAGGTACTTTCATTGTTTCTGATTTCATAATGCAAAGTGCTTAGGCTGTCTACTTTGGGATCAGAGCAATGTATGCGATGTTGTCCCTGTTTGTAAATATTTATTTATATTTATAAAAATCAGTCAGGAGGTAACTTACACGCGCGTTGTGAAATGTTAAACCTTATACTCTAAAGCCCCCACTACTTACAGATTGGTCTAACAACGACAGAAAGCAAATACGTCAGCAAAAGAGAATGATGATATCCTTATTCTAATTCAAATAATTACGCCCAAGACTTTCTAATACTGCCTGTATAAGTCGATTGGAAAGGATATAACAGTTTCACAGTGACTAAAAGTGAATAAAAATGACGACCTGCGTGGACGAGCTATTCAAGGTTCGAATCCCGGACGGGTCGGTGTAGGCAACCACTTTTATACACATTCTTGAGTCTGAGTGTTTGTGGTAACTTCATGGTCTCATATCTGATTTCATAATACAAGTGCTTAAGCAGCTTACTTTGAGTTCAGAGTCATGTATGTAATGTTGTCTCTATCTATGAATTTAATGTCAAGAACTTGTCTGAATTTTCACTTGTTACTTTTAGTATTTACATCTTGTAATTGTACTGACTATGATTTCGAGGTATATATCTCTAATTCCAAAATCAGTTTTGATTTGGTTTTTAATAACCGTTCAACTTACTTTGATGGAGATTTCATGGTAGTGTGGGTATTTATAGAAATCTGTGGGGAAACCTATACTTTTTAAGAAAACCGCGGGAAAATTTATCCATACAGCATAATCATTGGTTGTAAACTAAAGATATAACTCTTTCAACCTATTTTGAACAGTCAGGTTTACTTAAGGCTTATGATGCTGTGTAATATTGATTTTGATTTTAATTTTCCTAACTCGAAATTATTAAAAACCGTTGTTTAGTTTTTTAAGTCACTATTATTTTATTATTTAATATTTTTCATGTGATTTTGAATTGTCTTAGAAAATTTATAATTCAAATGTTTTTTAAGGAGTAAAATAAACAATAAATGAAGTTTATTCGTTTCGAAATTATTAAACACTACCATAGATTAACATTATTGTTCTTTCTACACACGCGGGCCAAAACAAACCAAAAAGGAAGTCATTAATCAATGTGTAACCAACGCTTTGATTTCTAAAAGTTGGTATCGTGATCGGTGAGTCATAACTTGTGAATTTAAAGAGAAACTTAACCACATCAAGTTTCAATGGTTACTTAAACACACCAACGACCTTCCGACTTCTGGTTAAACGAGTTCAAGAGATTTTGTGGCGAC
Organism: Sericinus montela; assembly: GCA_029286605.1. Lineage (NCBI taxonomy): Eukaryota > Metazoa > Arthropoda > Insecta > Lepidoptera > Papilionidae > Sericinus > Sericinus montela. The sequence goes on along the minus strand of JAGSMR010000080.1, from coordinate 2,266,551 downwards.
GAAGGTTTAAGGAAACAAATTATCGTGAATTCGGAAGACTGTGATGACTATGGAACTTTTTACGGTTGGATTGGATTGATAAAAAAGAAAGATCTGTTGTAGGAAGTACAGTTTATAGATTTAAGATAAATAAATAAATATCTTCGTAGATTAGACTAGACTAGACTAGACCTCTGTCTACCCCTGGTGGACAGAGGTCTAGTCTAGAAAATTAAGTCCCTTTGACCCACCTCCCACCGAAAATATTTTTCGGGACAACGGGACAGGTGGTGAGCCCGTCGCAGTCTTTATGTCCAAGCCAACGATATAATTCGTACATAAGTTTTTGAATAACCTCATTGGTACGAGCCTACCACCTGAAGATCGAACTCGGGTCTCTTGACTCGAAATTCCGACCACCCAACCACTCGGCTATCGTGACTTATATTATGTGACGTGACTTATGATATTAGTTTACAGATTTATATATATTCGAATGACGTAAGGCAATTTTCGATCCACTGAAATGAATCATCTCTCGTTCTCTCAATAGACTTTAGTCACGAACATAGACATGACATTGGACGAGGCAATGTTTCTATTTTCACCACAATAATAATAAAGGATAGCCAGAAGGGCTGAAGTGGAAATGGGCTGGGCACGTAGTTCGACGATCTGATAACGGTTGGGGAAAAACGGTTCTCGGGTGGCAACCTATTTTAGGCAAACGCAGTGTGGGACGACCCCCCACGATAAGGATTGACAACTTCCAAAATGTTGCGGGAAGTCTATGGATGCAGGTGGCTGAGGACCGTTTCCTGTAGAAAATTTTGTCAGAGGCCTATGTTCTCAACACTGGACTGGAAGAAGCCATAGTTATCGACAATTTAGAACGAAAGAAAGTAAGATTTAGTCTTCTGAGTGGTGGAGCCTGTCGACAACTCTGTTTTTGAAAAACCCATTGGCACGAGCCTGCCACCTGGGGACCGAACTCGGGTATCTCGACTCGAAATTACTGAATACTGGTATCGTTAGTTGGCATGAAGGTGTACTCACGCGACAGCACCTGCCCGCGGTTGCGTTTCCTGCAGCAGCACGCGATGACGAAGGCGAGCACCAGAACCGCCGCCACAATGGTGACGATCATCGACACACCCATTTTGGGTCCGTAGTAATGCTTCTGTAACAAATCCATCAGCGTGTAGTGATGGAGTTTCCTTAAAAAAAACACCTTCACGCCATTCACAATACTGGGATAGACAGATGGCTAAACAATAAAGTCATTTCTACCAACCTATCTATGCATGTGTTTATATTAACAATTTTTTTTAATATTATTAAACAATTGTAAATTATAAAGAGGTTAAAATTTGGTGATCTTTATGTCTTTATATTAAAGAGCTTATCACAAGATGCATGAGTCCATGCCATCATATATAACCCCAGTGACAGCCAACGTAAGTTCAGTTTCATTGTAAATTTATTCATTGGAAGATGTATGAAATACATAAAAAAATCTCTAGAACTCTGTCTACCCCTGTATTGTGAATGGCGTGAAGATATTTAATTATTTATTTAAGTATAATTTGTTCATACAGCACACAGTAAAACCAATAAAGGTTTTTGCTGTGCAGATCATTTGTATTGTAATTATAATCTGTGTAAGAATGATTTTTTTATAGCAAAGAATGAATTCCATTCTAATAAATAAAAAGTGATTTTCTACATTGTCATATCTGAGAATCAATACCAGAAACACTGAGCTGGCGACCTTAAAAAACCAATGTATACGCCACTTGTGCTTAGAGGTAAGTGTCTGTGAACTGACATCTACAAACTAAGAAAATTACCCCAGAGGGCCCGTACCAATAGGTTTTTCAAAAACTTATGTATGAATTATATCATTGGCTTGGACATTGAGATGGAAAATATAATATCACCCCTGAGGACTAAGATGGAACTCTGCATACCCCATAATAGCACTGGCTCTCTATACCTTATACAACTAAGCAAAATAGTAGTTACATAAATGTTATCCAGCTAAATTCAAAGTAGTACTGACTCAAACAAATCAATCATAAGCAGAGACATAGAAGACAAAGGAACTCATACTATAGAGATAGTATTAACTATACTAGGCTAGGAGTTTCACTTTACCTTTTCAGCTTTCCTTAGTGCTGCATTTCAGGGAAAAAGTACTAGATTTAATGCACTTAAAAATTTCACATGAAATGTCTAATTAAAAACAAATTGTACTTATGGACTAAGCAGACAGTTTAAAAGGGTTTTGATATAAGTACATACATACAGGTATTGTTGGGCCACAGCAGGTCAATACTTGGTAAGGAAATCAAAAATTGTCACTTTCACAAACCTACAAAGTCACCACCAGTTCACCTTAGCTGTTATTTTGTGGGATATACCATGTTTAAAAATAGCATCATATTTCTAGCTGTTCTTCACATTCATAGATAAACTTTCTACTAGTCTACTTTTATGGAGTCTCTCTTTCTCTGATTTTGTTTGTTTTTACTTATTTAACTACTTTATTTTTATATTTATTTCACCTTAAAATACAACAAAGGGTAACAAAGGGTGGACTTAATGCCTATTGGCATTCTCTGCCAGTCAACCCGGTCTCTTTGCATTGTCTATTTCTTATTATAAAAAAAGTAATAGCTACAATATGATTAAATATGATAAATTCTATGATGTACATGAAAGTACAAAATTATATGTATAAGTTAATATTTCTCTATTGTTATGGCCAGCACCAGGTGGTAAGAAAGATCACATACTCATATAAGAAATATAATAAAACATAATTCACACATATTCTTACACTGACTCACTTCAAATGTAATTTATACATTGGAGAAACAATATGGTGTTTACAACCCACCTCGGATATATTTGTAAAACTTTCTTCGAAATCCTCGTCGAATTCGCGCGAATTAAACATAATATTAATTTCAGACCGCACCCAACACTATCCTCATACTGAGAAAAATAATAATTTACGCTGTGACTAATTCAGCCGCGGGTATTTCCACAGCGATATATTGGATTTATTTTACGATATGGCACAAATCGTAGGAGCAACACTGATCCAATCGTAAAATTTAATAAACTCGTATTTTTCTAGATTTTATTTTCATCAATAAAATGAAAAACTATTGTAACGGCCACTGCTGAGCAATAATTGTAAATTTTTGACAAATTTGCAAAAACAAAAAAAAGTATACACTACAATTTCAAATCGAACTATCACTTATAACATAGCCCTTTACTATCGTCCAAACAGATAAACTGAACCATACGTATATAACTGAATCAAAGAGTATATAATCACTACATTTTAAAAACAGAATATACTCACCGAATATTCAGAATCTCTAACGAGAGAACAGAGAAAATATTAATTACCAAAGAGTAAGTAATCACTAAGAATTCTTCGTGAACACTAGTTCGTCTTCCTTCGGGAACTCGTGCGTTCTGGTCCCTCGCCAAGGCTGTCCAAGGGAATTTTAGTCAGCCATCACTACCATCTCTGCACAGGGACGACAACTCGCTGGCCCATGACGCAAAACTTACATAAATTGTATAATATAAAAATTTACGTAACTGTGTTTAAATCGTGTAAAAACTGTGCTGTGTGTAATGTCTAAACACTATAATACACATATAAAATAAGTGGTGTTTATGACAACAAAATCAAACTTAATGATAGTACGTCACACACTTAAAAAAAATTACATGCCTATGGTTAAGTATGTGATACTTCTTTTGTATTGTCAGCTAAATCTACCATACTTACGCAAATAAATTTCATTTCATTTGAAAAGAGAAAGCTGATCTTCTAGCTTCTCTTTTTGCGTCCAACTCGACTCTCGATGACAGGGGGAACTCACCGCCGACCATCCCGTGCAGTGAATGATCTATTCCGGAAATACGGTTTTTTCAGAGCACGGTGCGAAAAGCCCTCCTCTCCCTGGACATCCAGAAGTCGAGTGGGCCCGATGGTATCCCCCCTATTGTGCCGAGTATGTGTGCCCCAGAGTTGGCACCGGTTCTAACGCGTTTTTTTTAGGGATCGGGTGCTTTCGTTCACCCGATCCCTAAGAAAGGCGACCGCTCAGATCCGGGTAACTACAGACCGACCGCCATCACTTCCTTGTTCTCCAAAATAATGGAGTCCATTATAAACTGTCAGCTCTTGGAGTACTTAGAGAAGCACTAGTTGATCAGTGACCGCCAGTACGGCTCCCGTCGGGGTCGCTCGGCTGGTGATCTTCTTGTGTACCTCACTCATCGATGGGCGGAGGCAGTAGAGAACAAGAGTGAGGCCTTGGCAGTTAGTTTGAACATAGCGAAAGCCTTTGATCGGGTATGGCACAAAGCGCTTCTCTCGAAGCTTCCGTCATATGGGCTTCCCGAGAAATTTTGTAATTGTGTCACTAATTTTCTCACAGACCGGACCATCAAAGTCGTAGTTGACGGTGCATGCTCGGACTCCAAGTCCGTGAACGCTGGTGTCCCACAAGGTTGTGTGCTATCGCCAACCCTGTTTCTTCTGCATATAAATGATTTGTTACAAATTAGTAACATCCATTGCTATGCAGATGACAGCACTGGTGATGCCCTCTATACCGGCCGTGCCAATATATCTCGGGAACACGTCGACGAGTACCGGAACAAACTTGTGTCTGAAGTCGAGACTGTTAGACAAAATCTCGGACTGGGGCCAACTAAATTTAGTCCAGTTCAACCCTAAAAAGGCACAAGTTCGCGCGTTTACCGCTAAAAAGAAACCCTTCGTCGTATCGCCTCGTTTTGAGAGCACTCCCCTAGTTGCCTCAGCCAGTATCGGAATCCTTGGCGTCGACATATCGAGCAACGTTCAGTTTCACGGCCATTTGGAAGGGAAGGCTAAATTCGCCTTAAAAAGCTTGGCGTGCTCAGTAAAGTGCGACAGTACTTCATTCCGGCCCACCGCTTGCAACTTTATAAGGCGCAGGTTCGGCCGCACATGAAGCTCTGTTCTCATCTCTGGACGGGGGCACCCCAGTGTCAGCTCGTTCCATTTGACCGTATCCAAAGAAGAGCGGCTCAAATCGTCGACGACCATACTCTGATCGGCTAGATCCCCTGGCTTTGCGAAGAGATGTTGCATCTCTTTGCATTTTTTACAAGATTTACTACAGGAAGTACTCCGAGGAATTGTTCGGATTAATCCCAGCCGCTGAATTTCACCATCTTACATTACGGTTAATTTTAAATAACATTCCATATGTTCTGCCGTCAGCGGTTTTTCCGGACCGATACGACTAAGGGACCTTCAAGAAGCCTATACCTTTCTCAAATGCCGGCAACGCATCTGCTATTCCTCCGGTATTGCAGATGTTTATAATGCAGATGGTAATCACTTACTATAACGTGTGCCGCCAGCTCGTTTCCTCCCTTTTCTATAAAAAAAAGAATATCATCAACAAAATCTAGGAATAATAATAGGTTGGGGAAAAAGTTTCTTCGCATTTTTTAAGAAAATTCACAATATTTTTAATATAGTTTATTTATATTAACCTAAAGTATGTTAGTAACCTTTTATTCCTGATTTTTTTCACATGATCCCATAGCTATAGAAATCTTGGGGCTTCTGATCAAAATACCGCGACAATTGGCTTTGGCAGTCCTCTCGTGATGTTACCCTAAAACTGCCTAAAGAATTCTGAAGAGACGGAAATAGGTTCAAAGTGAGGAATATACGGCGGATGCATTAACACTTCCCAGCCAAGCTCTCTTAATTTTTGCTGAGTGGCTAAAGATGTTGTCTTAATTGTTGCTTAGTGGCCCTTCCGTTGATTAATTCCGGCCGCTTTCTCTCAACTTTTTGCTTTAATCTCATCAGTTGTTCGCAGTAGAGTTCAGAATCGATGGTTTTGCCTGGTGGTAACAGCTCATAATGAATAATGCCCTTCCAATCCCACTACACATACAGCAACACCATTCCTTGTTGCGAGTTAACCCGGCCTTTGACAACGAACTTTTTCGCACGTTCTTGTCGTACGTGATCCACATTTCATTACCAGTTATCAGCTTCTAACAAAAATGGTTCGGTTTCATTACGTCGTAATAAAGAATCACAAATAAGTGCACGGTACACTTTCACACAGGTTTCTTTCAGTAAGCTCGTGAGGTACCCAAATATTGGGCAATTTTGTGTACCCATTTTTTTTTTTTCAAATGCGCTAAAACTGTTTTGTGGTCAATTCCCAGTCCTTCAGCTACGTCGTAACTACTGATATGCCGATCTTGCTCCTTTTTTTTTAAATGACCTCTCACAGACCCAAATTTTTTTTCGGCTTGCTGTGCATTTTTACCATTTTTGTAGTAAAATTTTAAAATGTATTGAATTTCTTTATTAGATTCACTCAACTTGACGGTATAAAAAATAAATAAAAATCACACATTTTTCCTAATTTATAAATATAAATAAATAAATATCTTTATTCTGTATTCTGGTTTTTTTTGCCCTGTATTCCCAATACAGGGCAAAAAAAACATTTTTTTCTACATACTTAGAAAGTACTTAATTGTCTGGACCTCTCTCTACCCCAGTATTGGGTATAGCGTGAAGATATTGTTCTATATTTTAGAAGAACTGTGTTTCAAAGTAATTCTTCCGCAAGAGGTGTGCACCACTAACAGCGAGTGGTATTTGTGCTGCATGCTATCTATGGTTTGTGAATGGATCTCTTTACAAATCAAAGAGAATATAAATACTTGTCACAAATGATAAGATATTGACAATGACAGTTGTTACTGAAATTAAAAATCTATCATAATATATCACAGCACACATTTTAAATTTTATGAAATAAAATATTTCACTTCATCAATATATAGAAACGTAAGAACGAGAACAATGTCTATACTCCGCAGTTTACTACAAAAATCAACAAAAATACCAACTGCAACTTCATTTCCATTAGTTCCAGTCGTGAACTCTGCACATTTACATACTAATGCAGTTAGTTGTGCAGCTGTAAAAAAGACTACAGCAGCAGCAGGAGGTATGTTTAGTTTTGTTATTGTATCTTTCATATGAAAGTGGCATGAGACATTTTCCTTCCAACTATGTTTATAACTATGTATGTCAAGTTCCGACTTAAGATAGTAAATAAGGCAAGAAAATCAAGCAAAACTAAACATGTGCCATAATTCCGTTAAACATGTTGGTGTCACCAATGTACATTTAAATGGGATGTAGTCGGAACTTGTGGGCCCATCTGTTTTTCTTGAAATAACTCTTATTGCAAAATTTCCATGGTTTCCATGGTTGGGTGGTCGGGATTTCGAGTCAAGAGACCCGAGTTTGATCCCCAGTTGGCAGGCTTGTACCAATGGGTTTTTCAAAAACTTATATATGAATAGTATTGTTGGCTTGGACATTGAGATGGCAATGGGCTCACCACCAGTCTCATTGTCCCTAAAATATCTTCGGTGAAAGTTGAATCCAAGGGACTTGATTGTCTAGAATAGACCTTTATTACTAGATTTATTTATTAAAATTTCCATATGAAAGAAGCGAAAGAGGTATGTAGGGATCATGACACTTGGCGATCTGTTCTCTCTGGCTACCCCGTCAGGGATTGTGCATGAAGATAAGTAAATAAAAAATAAAAGTTCCATATGATATTACATTATTTATAGTTACTAGTAGATCAACATATGCTGCAAGGAAAATAACATGCTTTACTGTTGCAAAAATGGCTAGAATTGTTTATTATAGTTTTTCTGTGTTATAGGCTCTCTGTGGCATTATGGTATGGAGAAATCCATCTGATATGAAAAGGATAGATTCTGCAAAAGAGCTCTTTTTAATATAAATTCACTTTAATTCAAACAAGCTTAAAAATTTTAATTATTATTGAAAAAAAAAAATATTTTATTCAAATTTTAGGTGTCCTTGGTCTGGGTAAGGGAAAGAAAAAGTTGGGTAAGCTGGGCACGATGGAAAAGAAAGAGCTCCCAGTGGAGACAGATCCTGAGAAACTAGTGAGTCAAGTGTGCGGTTCCAATATTTATGTCACTGGGGAAGATGTTAAGGTGAGATTTTATATTCAACTAGCCCCCCACGGCTTTGCTTGCAGTTTAACATGGAACCCTAATTATGTTTCTAAAATAAAAATACCCCATGTTACTGCTTATAACATTTGCTATCTGTCAGTGAAAGTCCTGTTGAAATTGGTCCAGCCTTTTCAGACAGAACAGACAAAAGTTGTCAAAAAATGTTATTTTAATGTATGTTATTTCAATATTACAAACTGACACTCCAATTTTATTATTATGTATAGATAATAATAAAAAAATAGATAGGGGCAACATCACATACATTGCTCAGATCCCAAAGTGTGCAGGTACATCACATGGGTTATGGAATCAGGAAATGGTAGAAAGTGTTGAGCAGGATTTGAGTCAAGAGACCCTGAGTTTGATTCCTAGGTGACACACTCGTACCAAATATTCATGTACGATTTATATCATTGGCTTAGATATGAAGACAAAGACGGCTAAAGTCTTACCACCTGTCACATTGTATTAAAACAATGTGTTCGGTGAAAGGTGGGTCGTCAGGACTTTATTGTCTACACCTTTATCTACCCATGTTGGGATATCCTCCTGCATATCCATATCATATCCATAGCATAACCTCCAGTATTTGGAAGTTAGACATTTATAACTCTTTAATTTTTAACCCTCATTACAGCTGAAGGACGACAGTGAATACCCTGATTGGCTTTGGACTTTAAACACCGGTCGACCCCCGAGGATTGAGGAGTTGGACCCCAACACCAAGCAGTACTGGCTGCGCGTGCGCGCGGCTGGCATGAAGAGGAACAATCGTCTGCGAGCCATGAGGAAGTTCTGAACAAAGTAGTCATGTGTTAACTAATTGTAGAGCATCTGGCATTTTAAAAAAATAAAAAATATATATACACAGATAAGGACAATGTCACATACATCTCTCCGATCCCAAAGTAACTAATACACTTGTGATATGGAATCAGAAATAACGAAGGTACCACATACACCCAGACCTGAGATAATGTAGAAAGTTTTTTCTCTATATTTACCCAAATGTGAATCGAACATAGGACTTCAGAGCTGGCGACAACATGAAAGTCCGTGTGTACACCACTCATCCACTGATATTGTCATCATATTGTCAGTTAGTATAACTGCTGCCTAAAGGTGAATGCAGAATTAGCGAATAAATTAAGCAAAGGCTCACTCGGACTTATCTCTTAATTTCTTGTCAAGTGAATTGCTTGCAGTGTTTCTCACTAAAAATTTAGTGGTAACCACATAAGAATTAAATTCTTATATCTACGCTAGTTATGTCAAATAAAAGCCTTATAGAAGACATGTCTTTTACTGTTTAACTGCGACAATATGTTTACAGGGGACAAATGTCGTCATCTGTTTAATTTTTGCAGAGCCAACATAGCATTTCTGAATCTTATTCATTGATTTCTAGCAACACTGATGGGCGTCCTGTAGGGGCTGCCATTGTAAAAGATTAATCCTTCCCAATAAATTTCTGTGGGCTATGCAATGGTTGTTCTTACACAGTGAAATTAAAGTCACTGCCTAATGTCTTGAACAAACATGTCGACTGATTATTTGCATGAATGTAATTTAACACTAGCAACTCTACAAAATGTAACAAATATATTGTTTTATTTGTTTAAATCAAGTTATCGTGTATATTTAATTGTAGGAATAATAAGTGTAGATAGTTAATAATAAATTTATTAATAAAATGTTTTCGTACTTTTGTTTTTATTTCCAAACGTTTTTCTTTTTCTTTTAAAAATATAGGGTTTACATATACCAAACAAACATAGACGACAATCAAAATTACACAATACACCATTTTAGTAATAAAATGCTACAAATACAAGTTACAAATATCCAAAATATTTTTAGTAAGTTTGAAATTTTATTGAGATTACATTGGCGAATATCAACTGAGATAAAAGATGTTTTAAGGAATGTGGCCAATACACCAAAAGCTAACTCCACGACTATGTGTCGTTTTACACTGGTGTAAAACGACTATTATATAACTCAGAAACTGTTGGGCTGTTTTAATTTGACCTTGGAGGAATCTTAAAGCAACGAAACTTGTACTCGTACCAACTCCTAAAAATACTTCACGCGAATGGTACAAATTACATACTTCTGGTCGAAGGGAAAGTTATGCACATAGATTGACAATGGCAAGTAAAGAAAGCTTCTGTCGCAGGTTAAATCAAAGATTACACATATTTGTCACGGTTATGACAGTTCAATTGATATCAAATAATGTAAATTAATTGTTAAATTCAATGTAACACAGTCTTGTAATTGTTTTCGCTCGGTCTATAAGCCGTAGACACTGAATTTTCGCGCATGCTCTCTCAATTAAAATGTCTATGGTCATTCGTTCAGTTAGAGACAATCCATGGTGTCCTCTTTGATGATCATGGGAGGCGCGTACTCATTGTGTTTCGTTCCGAATGAGAAAGAGTAAGGATTCTGCAATAGATACAACAAGATTAATGTCCCGTCAATGCTGCATATTCTTTCCGAGAAAATAAAGCAGAGGAATGATGCTTTTGTTTTTTATTATCTTCAAACACTTTTCCAATACTACGGTGGACAGAGATCTATACAATTAAGTTCTTTTCAGCCGAGCTTATTTTTGGGACAACGTGACAGGTGGCGTACCTGTCGCTGTTACTATGTTCAAGCCAAATGAATAAATCGTACTTACGTTTTGAAAAAACCCCTTTGGTACGAGCCTTGAGGATCAAACTCGGGTCTAGAGACTCGAATTCCAATCACCCAACCACTCGTCTATCGTGTACTATTAAGTTCTTGTGACCCACTTTTCACCAGAGCTTACTTTTGGGACAACGGTGGCGGGTCAGTCGCCATCTCTATATCCATGCCAAATGTATAAATTGCACTTAGTTTTGGAAACATTAATTGGATGAGTTTACTTACTGGGGATCGAACTCGGGTGTCTTTGGGCCTTTTTGGGACAATATTCCAGGTGATAAGTCTCTTGCAATCATAGTGTTCAAAGTAACGGTACAATAAAATTAGATACATTATATATACAGAGAGACAAAAAAAAATATATCTTCACGCAATTCCCAATACAGGGGTAGACAGAGGTCGAGTCTAGACAATTAAGTCCCGTTGACCCACCTTCCACCGAAGATATTTTCGGGACAACGTGACAGGTGGTGAGCCCGTCGCCGCCTTTATGTCCAAGCCAACGATGAAATTCGTACATAAGTTTTGTTTTTTTAAAAAAACTCATTGGTACTGCCACCTGGGGATCGAACTCGGGTCTCTCGACTCGAAATTCCGACCACCCAACAACTCGGCTATCGTGACTTAAAGATAGCTCGTACAGACAGATAAATATTCATAAAAACATGACTCCAGTACATAGCTTCCACATTCATCATCCATTTGAATTGGAACCCACAACCCTTACCTTCGAAGGTAGGGTCTCTACCAACTAGGCTAAGGGATCGCCAACCTTTTTTTTTTATAGAAAAGGGAGGCAAACGAGCAGGTGGCTGACGCGATGGTAAGTGATCACCGCCGCCCATGAACACCCGCAATACCAGAGGCATAGCAGATGCGTTGCCGGCCTTTGTGAAAGGTGTGGGCCTCCGGCTACCTGCACTCACCAGACGAAACGCAGAAGTTTGTTAAACTTCTATTTCACGCCGGTATTCTGTGACGCCGTGGTATTTCCCCGGTCGAGCCGCCCCATTCATTCAACAACAAAAGAGGGTGCGTGGCTCTACCACTGTTAAAACAACCTGACCTTCAACGATTATAGTTTTTTGCAGGTTGCCACGTGCTGCAGTAGCCACTTATCACGTTGCCTTTGAGGTTTTCTATTGTATATAAAGTAACAAGTAATAAATACATGCGTACATAATTACAATGTCACATACATTGCTCTGATTCAAAAGTAAGCAGCTAAAGCACTTGTTTTATGGAATCGGCAACAACGAAGGTTCCATAAAAACAGACCCGATAAAATGTAGAAAAAGTGTCAGATATTTGGCACCCTCCGTAGACGCGTTCTCTGCGCTGGCGATGGTATCGCCATCTCAGAGGTACCCGGTTCGATTCTCGCTCAGGTTAATTCAGAAAACGCTTTTACTACATTTTCTCGGTTGTGGGTGTTTGTGGTACGTTCGTTGTTTTCGGTTCCTAAACACGCTTGCTTTAGCTGCTAACTACTATGGAATCAAAGCAATGAGATGTTGTCTCTATTTATTATACACAGAAAAGGGCCGGTTTAAAGGCCGGCAACGCATCTGCTAGTCCTATTGCAGATGTTCATGGGCGGCGGTAATCACTTACCATCACGTGAGCCATCTGTTCGTTTGCCTCCCTATTCTATAAAAAAAGGGCAGGGCTAGGAGGCACGTACCTTCTTAGTGTTGTAAAGGTTGGGCGGATACGCGGCAGGGCCGGGCGTGCGTGTAGGCTTCCCCGCTCCTGCCAGCCGTGCGGCCATAGAGTAGCATGGCGGCCTGTTCAGTTTTGCGTGTTAGAACACAAACTAAAATAGCTAGCTACTTATTTAAAGTCTTTTAACTTATAAAATTCGACTGCCCATTGGGCATTGGTTAGGTTGGCGATTGGAGTGTTAGACACCGGAAACCGTAGACCTTGCTGCCCGCCACCGGTTTGTGGAAACTTAGTTATCCCGCCCTTAACCCAATTTCAAGAGGTTATCCCGCCATACTTCGGTAGCCAATTACATCTTTAAGGCTTTTTCTCTTAGTCGCCTCTTCCAACAACCACGTGAAAATAGATTATTATCTATATTAAGCTGTAACCATACAGCAAAATGTAAGCTCAGTACTTTATTACAAGTGACAGGCTCACCATCGGTCACGTTGTCCACAAAACAAGCTTCGGTAAAATGCGGTCCGAAAAGACTAATTCTTACCTGTGATGAAAAATGTGTGAAGAGCGTATTATAGACATTCAACCCACATTTCTAGGGTTTCCTGTTCGATTGAGTGTCCATGCCAACAATATAAATCCAACATAAGTTTACGAGGCAAGAGCTGTCCACGTTGGTATATAATCTCGCTCTCTCCTGAATCCAATTCCGATCACTCAATCACTCTGTCATCGTGACCTCGTAAAAGGATTTTTACGAGGTCACTCACAAATTTTTATCTTCAATGACAATTTTGCGTTCTGTCAAAGAACATGATTACACGGGATTTCGATCATAGACTACAAAGAATAGACAATAAAGTGACAAACTTCGTCCGGTAGACGTCAGCGTCCCGTTGGTAGTAGACCGCGGGTCCTGGCGAGCGGGTCTTCGTCAGGTTGCCAAGACGCGCGGCCATGGTGTACGCGGGCGTGCCGGGGCCCAGGCGTATCGCGTACGCGTTGGGCGCTGGACCCACGCGACGGATCCTCACTTCGGGGCGCGCGCCCAGAGAGTACTGAGGCGCCTTGTGGCCATGGCGGCAGCGCTCAGGGGCGTGGGCCCCCGGACCCGGAGTGCGGAGAGTGCTGCGTGCTGCTAGCCTGATTGAAAAGAATATAAACAAATATCTATATTCTATATTCCGAATATGGGCGGAGACAGAGGTCTAAGCAAGTCAGTCATTTAAACCACCTTCTACCGAAGGCACAAGTTTGGGACAATGTGACCGAAGGTGAGCTCACCTTCCAAGCCAACGAAATAAATTGCAAGTAAATTTTAAAAAGCCCATTGGTACGACGAGCCTTGAGGATCGAACTCGGGTCTCTTGACTCGTACTCCGATCACCCAAACCATTCGGCTGTTGTGACTTATTGATTGAAAAGTATAGAATAGAAAAATATTAAATTCACAAAAATAAAATAAATAAATAAATATCTTCACGCAATTCCCAATACAGGGGTAGACAGAGGTCTAGTCTAAACAATTAAGTCCCTTTGACCTATCTTCCACTCAAGATATTTTCGGGACAACGTGACAGGTGGTGAGCCCATCGCCGTCTTTATGTCCAAGCCAACGATTTAATTCGTACATACGTTTTTGAAAAAACCCATTGGTACGAGCCTGCCACCTGGGGATCGAACTCGAGTCTCTCGACTCGAAATTCCGACCACCCAACCACTTGGCTATCGTGACTTCGAAGAAAATTCATCGTAGAGGTCATAAACGCAAATGGACTGGGTAGAATCTCTCGCTCACCTAGCCCCAAAGCTCCAAGCTGGCGCCGTCATGACTCCGTCCCTGGTGACGTGATCTATTCGGTAGGCGGGACCGGGCCCCAGTGGCGCAGCGCGGAAACCGACCGCCGCGCCAAGCGAGTACATGGGGTTCCTGTACCGCGACGGGTCGTGCTGACGGTAGCCCACCGTCGGCGGCAGGGCGTACGCGCCAGGACCCGGTCCTGAAGAATTAAATCCGAATTAGTGATATTGATAATGGAGAGTGTCGTTTTGCATTAAGCCCGCTATATGTACCTATACTACGTCTAAGACATAGTGGTGCATTGGTTAATGATATTATTTTGAATGTTGTATTCCTGCTGCGTTGTTATCGAATATAAACAAATATAAATATAAAAAATATTGGCCAAGGCGGTTTGAGTCTCTCGCCCTCATATGATCTCGCGTATGAAGAGCGACAGCCAACGAGCAATTTTTTTTTAAATAAATGAATCAAACCTATATTTTACAATTGGAAAATTATACACATGAAAAAGCAAAATGAGATCGCTGTTAAATGATTTTGTATACATAGATATCCTTTGTAAGGATCAGCTGAAGTGACAATGGGCCGACATAGCACATAGCACGAGGAACTGATAATCGGCGGGGAAAAAAGGATCTCGAGTGGCAACCTCGTATAGGCAAACATAGTATAGAACTCACGAGATGGAGTGACGACTTGAAAAATGTTGCAGGAAGTCGATGGATGCAGGTAGCTGGGGACCGTTCGTTGTGGAAAGCTTTGGGGGAGGCCTATGTTCAGCAGTGGACTCTTGATTGGCTATAAAGAAGAAGAAGACTTTGATATTGTTTAATGAAAATAATTTCCATCAGTCAATTTGAAGACAACTTAATGCCAAGGCCATAAAATTTGTAGGTAATTCAGAGTTTTGGTTTTTTTTTATAGAAAAAGGGAGGCAAATGAGCTGGTGGCTCACGTGATGGTAAGTGATCACCACCGCCCATGAACACCTGCAATACCAGAGGCATAGCAGATGCGTTGCCTCCCTTAGAGTGCCCCCCACCTCCAGAATTAGGGGAGGGGGGTGTGTGGGCCACCGGTTACCTGCACTCACCGCAGACGAGACGAAACGCAGAAGTTTGTAAGACTTTTACTTTACGCCGGTATTCTGTGAGGTCGTGGTACTTCCCCGGTCGAGCCGGCCCATTCATGCAACAGCAAAAGCTGATGCGTGGCTCTACCACTAAAAAAATGGTGGGGAAATGGCGCTAACGTTAGTTAATCTTTAACCACCATTGGCCAGCTCTGAGGTCCCGGGTTCGAATATCAGTCGGGTCAATGTAGAAAACGCTTTTTCTACATTTTCTCAATTTCTCTCATCTGGGAGTTTGTGGTACCAACGTTGTTTCCAATTCCATAATACAAGTTCTTAAGCTGTTTACTTTGGAATCAGAGTAATGTATGTGACGTTATCCCTATGTATGTATGTTAATTAAAATTACATAATTTCAACGATTTTTTTAACATTTAATAGGTACAAAATGACTTTGGTACAAAATAAGTATCGAAAGTGATGACGTATTAGGATTAACATACGTGACATATTTTTAGTACCTCAGTTTCGAAAAATAAATAAAATAAATAAATAAATATCTTCACGCAATTCCCAATACAGGGGTAGACAGAGGTCGAGTCTAGACAATTAAGTCCCTTCGACCCACCTTTCACCGAAGATATTATATAATATCGAAAAATAAATAATATAAATACATGCATAGATAGGAACAACATCACATAAATATCTCTGATGCCAATGTATAGATTAAGATTAGTCTTGTCTTATAAAATCAGAAAAAACGAACGTACCTAAAACGCGCAGACACGGGAAAATATAGAAAATTGTTTCCTATACCGACCCGACCGGGAATCGAACCTTAGAGCCGAATGCCACTTGCCTACGGAGGTGGTAAAATTTTACGGTACCGTTCCTTACGGTGTACCATGTTCTGTGTGCAGAGTTTTTGAGTAGTCTTTATGCACGCTGTTGGTACAGTCAAATGCAGTTGAGGGCCACTCACAAGTTAAAATAGTATGAAAGTTTGCACATTCCAGGAGGTAAATGCAGGTGATCCACAAGCGTGCATTGCAGCGTTTATTTTGGTGAAGTTTTTAGTGTAATACTGATAGGCTAGAGTAAATATATGCTTGCTCTCACCCAGTGGTCTCTTAGACATTTTTGTGTAAGTTTAACTTTGTGTTAATTATCACTGAAATTTCACAGAATTCACTCCAACATAATTTTGACACCAGCCAAACGGCTTTGTTTGACAACAAACAATTGAATTGACAAACGTATATTACTGTCATATATAAATACGTCACTGGCTGGATTAAATTAAGGCTGAGGTTCTATATTTATTATTATATATTCATGCTTAATAAACGAGTGGTTGGGTGATCGGACTTTGAGTCACAAATCTGAGTTCGTTCCTACCAAAGGTTTTTTTTTAAACTTATGTACGACTTCGTCTCGTATCGTAGACTAGGACACTAAGTCGGCAACAGACCTACCATCTGTTACGTTGTCCCAAATAGACTTTGGTGAAAGGTGGGTCGAAAGGACTTATAGCTAGATAATTTAATACATTCAATCCAACCAACGTGACACATGGTAAGCCTGTGACCGTTTTAGTCTCTAAACCAACAATACAATCTTAAAGGTTTCGAAAACATTTATCAGTAAATTCAATTTCTGGGGATCGTATTTCAGTCTTCTCATTAGAAGTCCGTTCATCCAACCGAACCTGAAAGAAAACAAAGGAAGTAAACCCACTTACTACATGAGAGTTAATGAAATTTTTATTTCGTAAGGGAGGAGTAGACAGAGGTCTATTCTGTCAGTTAGACAATTAAGTCCTTTCGCCCCCTTTCCACCGAACAAATATTTTGAGACCACATGACAGGTGTTGAGACCGTCGCCGTCTTCATGTCGTTATGCGGCTGTGGGCATGTATAAGCTTCTAGTTAAATTCAAAGATTATCATAAAGAGATCTCCTTCCCTGCCTTGGAGTTGCCTGGGTTAGTATACATTCTTACCTATTTCTGCCGGCATACAGCAGTGAAATCAAATCAAATTATTAACATATCAATATGATAAGTAAATAATTTGATTTAAATAACATACATACATACATACATCCTGCGATCGACATTTTTTAAACTACTACCGTTTCGTAATGAGGTTCCTCTAACGGAGAAGAAACAGGCGAAATAAACTCTGTAGGTAAATTCCTTCTTTTTTGCATTTGATTTAGAAAGGAAATACAAAATCTAACAAGCGATCACCTCGGGGATAATATATAAGGGGTTAATATATTCATGTATATTGTAATATACATGAATATATTAACCCCTGTTATATTATCTCTAGTAACTCACGTTAGTGGTGTAACTACCGATATTTTCCGGCTGGAATGGTGTAGAGAACTAGTGTAACTACGAGCTATGAGACATTCCATGTCATCCTCTGTGGTGATGACATATCTGCAATCTTCTTCCTTAAAACGAGTATGCTGTAACGCGTTGCAGAAGTCAATTACTACCAGGTGGGCTGTTAGGTCGTTTTTCTACAATACCATAAATATTTTTGGGTTCTCTTCGTGTTATTTACCATACTGAGGTAGGCAGAGGTCTGGACAAAGATGTCTTTCGATCCAGTTTTCACAGAAGCCTATTTAAGACAGATGGTGAGTGTATCACCGTCTTAATATTCAAATTAAGAATACAAGACATACATACATATATATCCACTGCAGGTCATAGGCCTCCTTCATAGGGAGGATTTGCCATAATCGCCACGTTTAGCGAGCCTATTGGCGATCGCAGTACCAGACCACTCGTATCTCAGACGCTGCTGCCAATATTCGGTCTGATTATTTTGGTCTGATATTTTTAGTGATGGTTATCCCGCCATCTATCGGCTGCCATAACGATATTCAAGGCCTTTTCCCTTAGTCGCCTCTTACATCCTCAGGAAGAAAGAGTGTAGTAATATTCTTACGCCGTTACCACACGGAACAATATTGTTACATACATATAACCTTAGATGATATCTGTACATACATATAAACATCCTTGACTCAAGTACACATCATATTTATCACACAAATGTTTGCCTCTAGCGAGATTCAAATCGGCGAAATAAAAAAATAATGTCACTCATGTCACACGAAGAATTGCAATAAAACAAAGGTGCCATTTAAACATTTTAATTTCAATTTGATGAAAGCTAGAACATACATTACTGGCATAAATAATTTTAGCATTTATTATTTTGAAAGCTACAAGAAACACGAAGTTCAAAAACTACTGACACCGGATTACACAAATTAAAATAGCGATTATTCTTCTAACGAAGCGGTGTCAGTTCCGCGCTGTCATCGTCGCTATCTTCATTCGGCGTCCCGGCTCCCCACTGAAAAAAAAAACACAGTCCTGTAGTTACCCATCAAATCAAATCATCAATCATTTATCGATAGTCATTTTTAATCTACCACCGTTTCGTAATGAGGTTCCTCTAACGGAGAAGAAAGAAAGAAACTCCGTAGGTATCCCCTTTTTTGGTCAATATTTTTTTTTCTTCAATATAATGTATTATACAATGTGATATATTTTCTAGAAATAGCTTGGGAGCGATCACCTCATTCACTCATCACAGGGTTAATCGAGACTTGGTTGAGAGGAACATGAAAGTTCTTAGACAAACAAATAAATACCTTGGCCTCTAAATGTAACCATGTATGGAAATGTAATGTATGTGCATAAAATCATTAAATAAAATAAAACAAATTTCTTCAGCCCATTCTCAATACAAAAAGAAAGAAAGAAAGAAAGAAAGAAACATTTATTGCACATTGCACATAATACACCACGAAATTAGTGAATTAATAATGATAAAAAATTAACAAACTTAAAGACGAAACTAAAGTAACTTATAAATAAACATAAAAATGACACAAAAAAAATAACAGTTGTTTATCATTGTCGTATGAGTCGTGGTGCAATGGGCAAAAAGACCAATACAGAGGTAGAAGATGTCAAGACAATTAAGTTCTTTCCTCCTTCCACGGAAGACATTTTTGGGACAATGTGATAGGTGATGAGCCCGTTGTCGTCTTTATGTCCAAGCCAACGATGTAAATTGTATATAACTTTTTGAAAAAACCCATCAGTAACGAGCTTTCGGAATCGAACTCAGATCTCTTGATTCGAATTCCGATTTATATGAGATCATTCATAGAGTTAATATGAATAAATAATTCAATATCTTCGCGCATAGTCTCTGATGGGGTAGCAGTAGTCCATTGCGTGTAGGCCTCTCCCGTAAGGGAGGGTTTGCGATAATCGCCGTTTTTGGCAAGCGGATTGGCGATCGCAGTCAAGACACTTTAGCACCTTAGACCCGTCATTATATTATGTTAAAATATTATGAACGAGAAAATAAAATTTTGGTCGAGTATCCCCTTATTCACCACTGACCACATCCATTGGTAGAAAGTGGGTGGTGGTGGGTGGTGGTCTTTGGCCGTAGCCACACGATAATAGTAATAATAATAAAAAGAAATAAATATAATTAATTTCTTCACGCAATTCCCAATACAGGGGTAGACAGAGGTCTAGTCTAGACAATTAAGTCCCTTCGACCGACCTTCCACGGAAGATATTTTCGGGACAACGTGACAGGTGGAGACCCTGTCACCGTATAAAAGTAATAACAATTAAATAAATAAACAATTATATAGATAGGGACAACGACACATATATTGATCCCTAAGTAAGCATCTATAGCACTTGTGTTACGGAATCAGAAATATCGGAGGTATCACAAACACTCCGACCCGAGAAAACGTAAATAAATAAAATAAATAAATATCTTCACGCAATTCCCAATACAGGGGAAGACAGAGGTCTTGACAATTAAGTCCCTTTGACCCACCTTCCACCGAAGATATTTTCAGGACAACGTGTCACGTGGTGAGCCCGTCGCCGTCTTTATGTCCAAGCCAACGATATGAATCGTACATAGAAATAGATAGAAAACGTAGAAAAAGTGTTTCCTGTATTGACCTCTCCGTGAATCGAACCCGGAACTTTAGAGCTGACGATACAATGAAAAACGGAGTGTATGCAACTCGACCAAGGAGGTCGTCTGTATCTGTAAATATTAATAAAACTGGATAATATTTTTTTACGTTTTTGTCTGTCCGTCTGTCTGTTTGTGCCAGCTAATCTCTGAAACTGCTGGCAGATAGCTGATGTTATAAGGAGTAACATAGGCTACGTTTATTTTAGAAACATAGTTAGGGTTCCGCGATTAGTGTTAATTTGCGGGCAAAGCCGCGGGGGACAACTAGTAATACAATAAACTTTGTATTCGTGCCTAAATATAGTACAACATACTGTTATGGTAACGTATTAGGTATACGTCTCGGGTAAAGACAAATGTTATTCCAGTGATACCGACCGACCGGAATGCCTATTAACATATCAAACAACATCTGATAGCTTGTTGAAACTGTCGTTTATAGTTTTGTCTACAAACATCGTTGCAGTTTACGAGGATGGCGTCCGTGTTTTACAAATTATCGGGCTAGGTTATACATGGAATCAAATAGGTTAGTCACGATAGCCGAGTGGTTGGGTGATCGGAATTCGTGTCGAGAGATCTGAGTTCGATTTCCGGGTGGCTGGCTCGTAACAATGGATTCTGTCAACACTTAGGTACGATTTATAACGTTGGCTTGGACATAAATACGGGGCCAGGTTCACCCACTGTCACGTTGTCCCGAGAATATTTTCGGTGCAAAGTGGATGTAAAAAACTTAATTGTCTATCCCTATATTAGGAATAACGTGAAGATTTTCTTTATTTTTTATTTTATTTCATTACACCATTACGTGTGTAAACAATGTGCAAATTTGTATGTGGTAGAGCTCAGTCACTTACGGGAAGAGAGGTGGTAGTGATATTTTTATACTTATGATGTGTTGATGATAAGTGATTACCGCCGCCCGTTGAGAAATGCCCCCTCCCCCCAGATTGTTTTGGGGTAGTGGGGTGTGTGGACCTGCACTCACCAGACGAAACGCAGAAGTTTGTTGGACTTTTACTTCACACCAGTATTCTGTGAGGTCGCGGTACTTCCCCGGTCGAGCCGGCCTATTCATGAAACAACAAAAGCTGATGCGTGGCTCTACCACTGTAAAATATTATATTAGTACATCGCGGTATCAAAGTTCCCACGACTACAAGTATGTGGTACTGATGGCACAATGGTTTAGGCGAAATTCCTCACAGATCACAACACCCAACCTGAAGCCTTGACCGTAATACTGGAGCATAAAAATCCCTTCTTTCAAAAATGGGGACTCTGTAAAAATCTAAAAAAAATAGGGGAATATATGCCTTTAAATATTAGAACTATCTTTTATATCCATTAAGTACGCGCGTACGTAAAGTCTTCATTCATTCCCAATACTGGGTAGACAGAGGTATAGACTATTAAGCCGTTTCGGCCGATCAAAAGTAGATTGCTTAAGGTAATGTGTTATGGTATCAGAAACAAGGGCATCACAAACACCCACACGGTACCTGGGGAGAGAGAGGGTGAGCTCGCAGCGCTCGGGCGAGCAGCGCGGCGTACAGCAGGTTGGCCGCGCCGAGCGCGCGCAGCGCCGTCTCGAACCCAACCGCCCACGACACCGCTCCGCCCACTGCTGGGCCTAGCGCACAACACTGTCTCAATCACGTATTCTTAAATATTGAGGCGGTGAAAATAAATAGAAATATAAATATCTTCACGCAATTCCCAATACAGGGTTAGATAGAGGTCTTAGTCTAGACAATTACTTAATTGTCTAGACTAAGACCTCTGTCTAACCCTATGTGGTCTATAGAACCAGACCATTCTTTCATAAGATTCGAAACAAGCAGGTTCAGGAATTTTAGGACATTTTCGGGACATAAGATTTTGAAAAACCCAATATTACAATAAATATTACAATCAATTGGTACGAGCCTGCCACCAGGGGAACGAACTCGGGGTCTTGACTCGAAATTCCGACCACCCAACCACCCAACCACAACTAATTTGCAAGTAAGTGACAAATGCTGAGTCCAACCCCGACTTAATGTTCAAGATTCAAAACGTTTAAGCTTCTTAAAGATGTGGGGATCGTCCCAGGAGGAGGACTCGTACTAATGATAGAGCTCTGGTCTTCTGATCTCAAATCTGATCAGCTAAGACGTAGCCTGCTCAAGTTTTTACTCTTTCCTATTCTCCTCTCTATTAATATAACAATTGTTGTGTTCCGGTTTGAATAGGTAGTGTTATTAAGGCATTCCACCTTATACCTCGGAGATTGTGATGTTGGGGTACTGTAATTACGGCTACAATCATTATCATATACGTAGATAGATAGATAAATAAACATATAGATAGATAAGGACACATACAGTGCTCTGTTCCCAAAGTAAGTTGCTAAAGCACTTATGTTATGGAATCAGAAACAACGAAGATACCTAATTCTATGCATTTTCTTAAAGATAATGCCTATGTGCATGCGCTTTAATATATTTTAAATAAATAAAAACAAGATATTTATTTAAATAGTCACGATAGTGGTTAGGGGATAGGAATTCGAGTCTACCAGTTCGGAATAGTTGGTACCTACCAGTCCTGACGATCGAACTCGATAGACTCGAGTTCGATCCCCAGGGCCAGTACTAATGGATTTTTGTTTTTCAAAAAAAATCTTACGTACGATTTGACTTGGACATAAAGACGGCGACGGGCTCCTCACCTGTCTCGTTGTCCAAATAACAGTCTTCGGTGAAGGGCCGAAACGACTTAATTATCTAGACCTCTGTCTACCCCAGTATTGGGAATGGCGTGAAGATATTTAATTTATATTTTAAATATTTTTTTAGATTGTAAATTAATTAATCCCAATAGGTATATTTGGACTGCAAAACAATATCTAATTACAAATGATTGGCCATATTGTTAGAATGGTTTCCGAGATAGAACTGCATACACTGTTCTGTGTACTTAAGATTAGCTGGTTTAGACTGATAATATTTGCAATTGATGCAAACGTAAAGATATAAATAAGTAAATAAGAAATTCCTAAATACATTAGACGTCTATGGGCGTATAAACTCGTTAAGCTGACAAACAATGCGAATGTTTAATTGTATTTGCAGAAACATCGTTTACTATATCACAATTAGCCTTGGCATATAATTACCTTATCTTAGAAATTCATAGACACCTTTCTCTTTCATAGATTTATTGCTTAGGAACTCCTTGAAGCGACCACATCAAAGTTGGAGTCGAAACCTTTGGTATGACTTTACTATACCTTTGATATTGTAGAAATTCACTACAGGATATCAGCCCATCCCATTACAGTTTGCCGTAATTGACTTGCTTGGCAGACGGTTTGGCAATCGTAAGTATCAGGCGGCTCGTACCACTGTCACTGCTGCCCGTTACCTGTCTAGTAAATTTTTGTCTGATATTTTTCGAAATGTTTATCCCTCCATCTGTCGGTAGCCATTTGTTGTTTGAAGTTTTACCCTTAGTCGTCTCTTACGACTCCCACTAGACAGTGACATATCCGTACGCTGATCCTACTCGGATTGTGAAATGTATATTTTTCTTCTTTACAGACATCAAAGAGTCTACTGCTGAACTAATAGGCCTAGCCTCCCCTAAAATTTGCCACAAAGCAGGGTACTCAGTCATTCATCGACTCCCAGCAACATTTTGCAGGTCGTCACTCCGTCTTGTTGGAGTTGTCCGACACAGCGTTTGCCTAAACGAAGTTGCCACTCGAGAACCTTTTTTTCCCGATTTACCGAACCATTATCAGTTTGTCAAGCTATGTGGCCGGTCCATTGCCACTTATATGTATATAATTTTTTCTGTTACATCGTCAATTATCTTGTCCGATTGTGACACAAGACCGCTAAAGTTATCGATGGCAGTTTTTGGTCCAGTCTCATTCAAGGCTGTCACATTTTCTTTCTGGCCGAAAACATAGATGTTAATTGGAGGTCATAATGGGTTATACCACTTAATTTATTTTTCTTGTTAATTGTAGACAAGGTAACAGCCTATCAAATTCACACAAACAAAGGCTGCACAGAAACTGCTACGCGGCGAAATCTCGAACCTGCATGTACTAACCAAGTGCGTACGCGGCGCTTGATGCGGCCTGCAGCAGCGCGGCGAGCTGCGGCACGCGGCGAGGTCGTCGCGCCAGCAGGGCCGGCGCCAGCGCCGCGTCCGTGGCTCCCAGCCCAATACCCAGGCACAGCTGCGGCAGCGCCAAGCCCCACACCTACACGCGATGGGTTTTTTTATGGGTTTCATTTATTACGTTATGTGCTCTATCTGCATATAGCTAGAAGTATTTGAACAACATTTTGTATTAAGATTATGTTTACATTCCAAATATATTTTTATATAAATTTTAATTACAGTGCCATCTATTGACTCTATTAATCGTTAATTTTGACGTCCTTCGTGAACGAGGGGCGCCATCGCATCCGGGACTTCGCCATCTCGAAGTCCCGGATGCGATTCCAGGTCGGGTCAATGTAGAAAAACCACTTTTTCTACATTTCCTCGGGTCTGGCTGTTTGTGGTGCCTTCATTGTTTACGATTCCCATGCCATAAGTGCTTTAGCATCTTACATTAGAATCGGAGTAATGTATGTGATATTGTCCTAATCTATATATGTACCTATATAATGTAATTTCATGTATCGACACGTTCTACTTACTTACTTATCTTCACGCACAATCCCTGACGGGATAACCAGAGAGAACAGATCGCCAAGTGTCACGATCCTTACATACCTCTTTCGCTTCTTTCAGATTCATCATCTCCTTCATACATGCACGTTGAGGTATCCGAGTACTCTTGACCCTCCCCACTTCGAGCAATTTGCTCACATGGTCTTCGAAAGTTAGTCTCGGTCTACCTCGACACCTTTTTATATTAACTTTCGCGCTGTATATTTTCTTCACGATTCGGTCTTCACTCTTTCGCTCAACGTGCCTAAACCATCGAAGCACGCCCTTATCAATTTTTGTGGCAAGGTCATCTTTCAAACAATATTGCGAATCTATTGTTTCGCTTTCGGTCGGCCATCGTAAGGCCGCACATTTTACGAAGAGGCGTATCTCCACTGCATTCAACCTGCTTTTATGCTTCTTCTGGTATACCCAGGTTTCGCTTCCATATAACAAAGTCGGCACCAACACTGCGTTATGTATTGCAAGGCGTGCACTTTTCACTACGCCTTGCCTTTTGACTAACGCAGTCAGGGCACCATTGACTTTGTTCCCGGCAGTGACACGACTGTCCACATCTAAATCACATCTTTCATCCCGGCTAAACGCACTCCCCAAGTATACCATTTCATTCACCTGTTCTAGACATTCCTGATTTACATATTTTTCACACTTCGTTCTTTCTTCGTCCCTTTCAAATACCAGAACCTTAGTTTTATTAGCATTCAAACGGAGACCTCACATTCCTCTTTCATTCACGTGACTAATGCCTGCACTCTAACGGAGGCAACGCATCTGCTATGCCTCTGGTATTGCAGGTGTTCATGGGCGGCGGAAATCACTTACCATCGCGTGAGCCGCCTGCTCGTTTGCCTCCCTTTTTCTATAAAGGTCTAAAAGGATTTTCTATAAAATCTTCACGATAGCCGAGTTGTTGGGTGGTCGGAATTTCGAGTCGAGAGACCCGAGTTCGATCCCCAGGTGGCAGTACCAATGAGTTTTTCAAAAAACTTATGTACGAACTTCATCGTTGGCTTGGACATAAAGGCGGCGACGGGCTCACCACCTGTCACGTTGTCCCGAAAATATCTTCGGTGGAAGGTGGGTCAAAGGGACTTAATTGTCTAGACTTGACCTCTGTCTACCCCTGTATTGGGAATTGCGTGAAGACATATAAAATCTTTTTATAAAATATATCTTTTCTCAATAAAAAAACAGCTGTCGAGATACAGTATGAACAGCCAGGAGAACATAACACAACCCTGTTTTACGCCCGTTTGGACGCTAAACATGGGTGACAGGTAATGCCCTACCCGCACACAGGCTTTACAGTCACAGTAAAGCGACTGCACAGTCCTTAGCAATCGACCATCCACACCATACCCCGGCAACAGTTCCCACATTTTCTTCCTTATAACCTTATCAAATGCTTTCTCAAGATCCACAAAAGCGCAGAAAATCTTCTGGTTAGCAGTCAGAAGCTTCTCCGTGATCATGCGGAGAGAAAACATTTGATCCGTGCATCCTCTTCCAGGTCTAAATCTGCATTGTGCCTCCCATAGAAATCTTTCCGATTTCTCTTGCATCCTACGTGTCAAAACCTTCGAGTAAACTTTACTTGCTAAACTGGTCAAGCTGATCGCGCGATAGCACCCGCAGTCATAATGTGAACCTTTACCTTTATATAAAGGCACAACGACCGCGGATCGCCAATCATCCGGAACAGCCCCCGTTCGCCAGCACAAATTGCACAGCAGATGAAAGCTGTCCCAGACGCGAGGCCCACCATACTTGACCACTTCAGCAGTAACTCTGTCTAGTCTCGCAGCTTTACCACATTTCAAACTTCTAATCGCACATTCAATCTCTTTCATACTGATGACCTCAATGTCATCGAGGTCCGAGTCTGGCGTACCAATCACGGCGTCATCCCTGGATCCCTCACTAATATCATCACACGCATACATCTCTCTATAAAATTCGCTCCATCGCTGCATTACGTCCGATTTTTCTAAGAGGACGTCATTGGTTCTCGAAAGCAATTTGTTCATTCTTAAGGCTGTCGCACCACTCCGGGTCCTTCCAACCTCTTTCCAGAAGAGTTTGGAGTTCTCCTTGAAGTTGTGCGACAACCTTTCGTCCGCCTTCATTCTACTCATTTCACGCACTTCCTCAATCAATGCTTTAGTTGTAAAGTTCTGTAATTAATTTTAAATGAACCTATGAGTAATAAATTCTTTAAACCTAAATCCTGTTATATTTCCAATTAAAAATATTACTATTCAACATACAAATAACAGTACCAATATATGAATAATAAATAAAACTATGAAGAATGTAAGAATGTAAGAATTTCGAAGAACAAACCATGTCCATCAATGTGCATTAGATTATTGTGCTTTATAAGTCTACTCATAAAGAAGTATTATTAATTATATATAACCATCGCTAAGCTTACAGTAACGGTTACAGTAAAGTGACTGCACAGCCCTTAGCAATCGACCATCCACACCATACCCCGGCAACAGCTCCCACATTTACTTTCATACAACCTTATCAAATGCTTTCTCAAGATCCACAAAAGCACAGAAAATCTTCTGGTTAGCAGCCAAAAGCTTCTACGTCATCATGCGGAGAGAAAACATAACATGTTCTATATTTAATAAATACATTGGATCAATTTTGATTATTCAGTATACTGTACTGAGTTAAATCAATGTGTGCCTCAGCAATACGTACACAATAAATTGCAAATAGTACTTAAAATTATTAGAAAAAAGTCGCCGTTTCAGCATACGAATGGAGTATATTACAGATGGTGTCATAACAAATCACCACTGTTAACGGACAATCAGCTTGCTAATCGTAACGATTATGGTAAATCCTCACAGAAGAGAGGCCATTGTCCTGTAGTGTATTTTCAGATCGTTAAGTGTTTAATTATAAGCTTAGGAAGTTAGAGTTAAAAAGCCAAGTCGCACTTCCTGATGTACTGCGCGCGCAACTCTCACTTTATTTACAACTACGAATAAAACAAACCAACGAGCAAAAGGCACAGACTAATTAGTCTTTTCCAAAGAGTAAATAACCTCTGTTAGATTTTAGTTCTTTCACCCAATGAGCTTTTCAGGTCCTACAGGCAATTTATGCTGCATAAATGACTGGCCAGTAGCAAACATTCGCAGAATACTAGCATGAAGTAGAAGTATTTTGTGACTCTAAGTGTCGTTCGGTATGACAGGTAACCAGGAGTCACTGATACCAACACGATTGGGGGAAACGCCTATTTAAAATTAACTTATTTGAAACTACGTGACAGGTTGAGAATCTGTCGCGGTTATAGTGTCTAATACAACGATATAAATAAATAAATAAATATAAATATCTTCACGAAAATTCCAATACAGGGGTGGACAGAGGTCTAGTCTAGACAACTAAGTCCCTTCGACCCACCTTCCACCGAAGATATTTTCGGGACGTGACATATGGTGAGACCGTCGCCGTCTTTATGTCCAAGCCAACGATATAATTCGTACATAAGTTTTTGAAAAACCCATTGGTACGAGTCTGCCACCTGGTGATCGAACTCGAGTCTCTCGACTCAAAATTCCGACCACACAACCACTCGACTATCGTGACTTCAAACGATATAAATTGTACAGATATAACGAAAGCCCCATTGTTCTCTCCTGATTCAAATTCAGATCACCGGTCCTTCGGTTAAAGTCTCCATTTATTTAACCATAACTAAAAGTACCATACCGAAGTGGCGTACGGTACTGCCAAAGCCGCCAACCCAACAGAGATCTGCCCTGCCAGCGCCACTCTCTCAGCGCCCACACACCTCGTGACCCCACCGAGAGAGCTTGTAGCTATTAGGTAACCGAAACTGTCTGGCAGGAATGCGGCACCAGTCTGCCATCTCTTCGGACGGAACTTCCTCATCATCCACAACGGCAGGCACGGCTCCAACGCGGCCATAACGCTAGTGGTCAGTAGGACTGCGCCTGCGCATTCGGATGCAGCGCCTCGTCGCGCCACGCGCCATATTGATTCGGGTTTCGTTTCTGGTGCATCCTGGTCAGGATTGTTGTTGTTCACTTGATTGATCTGGAAGATTGTGTTCCTTAGACACACTTTACTTACTTTCTTACTTACATTTACTTACTTATCTTCACGCACAATCCCTGACGTGGTAGCCAGACGGAACAGATCGCGAACTTTCACGATTCTTATATAGTACTTACATAATATAATCTATATTCTCAAGCCTTGTATGTTTTTACATTTACATATATATTTGATTATTTATCTTGGTAAGTATGTTATGACCATTGGCTTAGACTCTGAGATAGGCGATAGGCTTACCACCAGTCACATTGTCCCAAACGGGCTACAGTTATAGATAGGTGGAAAAGACTTAATAGTCTACCCCAATATTGGGAATATGGTAAAAGAAATTTATTCATCGATTTTTATATATGATTTTTATATTCATACATACATATTATGGAAGATTTGCCATAATCGCCACACTTGGCAGGCGGATTGGAGATCGCTGCACCAGACCACTCGCACCTCAGACGCTGCTGCCATCGCCATCTATCGATTGCCGTTACGATATTCTAGTCTGTTTCCCTTGGTCGCCTCTTACGACACCGACGGGAAGAAAGGGCGTGGCAATATTCTTACACCGTTACCACACGGTAATATTAACGGTAATATTGTTTTTTTTTTTAAATATATTTAAATATATTAATATTTTAGACAAAATTTTAAATATATAGTTATCATTAGATTAAACTTGTGGCACTGGCGTACTTTACACCAACCGCTTTCTTCTCGTGGGTGCAGTAAGCTACTGTGGGAAAACCTTATAAATGACAATGGTTATCAACAGATGGTAGAACAACCATCTCGAAAAATACTAATAGATATTAAATAAGACCGGCCAATTTTTTTGAATAATAAGTAGTAGATAATAATAAGTAGTGTATGTATAAATGGACTAGTCACGATAGCCGAGTGGTTGGGTAATCGGAAGTCAAGTCAAGAAATCCCAGTTCAAAACCCCAGTGACATAACATTGTCACAAAAAAATTTCTTCCGTGACAGGTGGGTCGAAAGGACTTCGTTGACTATACCTCTGTCTATCCTAGTATTGTAAATGGCGTGTGTAGTGTATATTATAATTATTACTGTTGTTGTGTGTGTAGGTTGGTACCAATAAAGCTTTTAGTTCGCTGTTCAACTCCGCCTTTCATTGACGTTACAGCGTGAAGTATGTATAAATCCAATTTATAATGCTATTTACATTTCGTTTATGAAATTTTCGTTACCCAAACGCTATTTTAATGTTTTCAAGATGTTTATCTCGTCATCTATCAGTCGCCGTTATGATATTCAAGGCTGTTTCTTTAATCTCCTCTTACCACACCCACGACTAGAAAGGGGATGGTATATTCTTAAGCCATACAACAAGACTAATACTTACCTGGAAATAACTGTCTTCACTTAGGAATGCGTATTGTAATCCTGAAAAAAAAAGAGTTCCGATCAACTTTTGATACACTGTAACATGTATTAAGTATTGTTTCCAAAATACGATACGCATTTCGCCCTATTATGAGGCGTTAACTTGAACATATGTATAAAAAGTGTTACCTGAGATTTATAAAATGTATTGTACGATTTAATTCAAAGTATATTGTAATTATTTTTTATTAGACATAAAATACACAATATACATAAAATATTAAACCGTATGATTCATATACTTTCATAAACTTAAATAAATCTGTTTGTAATTATAGATACATTTACATTTATATACATATACACCTATTATAGATACATATACACCTTTCCTAGTATGCAAGGAAGACAGAATACATATCTATTATAAGCCAGAAATGAGATTAAAAAAAAAACATTGAGCAGTACTTCGTAACTTTGTGCGACTTATACCACTACCCCATAGTGTGTAAAGTTGACCGAAGGAAGCCTTGAAAATCTTCAAGCATTTGATATATAGCGCTTTATATACGAGGCTTCTGGGAGTATCGTCTTCTTGCCTGCAAAGCGATGATGAAGATTGAGTCATAAGTTGTTCATACCAAGGTCTAATAGTAGAATGACACACAGGAGTTGAAATGGCGCTGCAGGACTCCAAAGAACGTAGGCCACGCCTCCGAAAGGGTATCCCACAAGAACGCCTGTGGAAAATAAAATCTAATTAAAAATTAGAATATTCGTTTAACATAATACCATCAAGCTCATAACTAAAAAAGAAGCTTTGGCAATTACACAAAATTATATTTCTTTAGCGTAACTAATTAAACTTTTTAAAAAAAGTAATCTGTTTATTCTGAAATGATTAAAATAAAAAAAGATACAAAAATTTAATTAAAAACTCAAACAGATTAATGTTAAAAAGACAGTTAATTACTAAAAAGATCCAATTATTTTTCACCACTACTGCTTTCAACATTATCATACCAATCACTGCCATAGGCACATAGTCACTAGCCAAAAACAATATTCGAAACATTGCAATGTGATTCCATCGCCTTTTAACGAGGCAACAGAAAGCAATACGAGTTGTATTGTTGTGTAGAAAAATTTTTAAACAATTTAGTTAACTTCGTTTCTATGTAATGTAGCGTAGTTTAAGCCGTAAATAGTAATGCAATACCTGTTCTTCGTTACAAATAAAATAAATAAATAAATATCTTCACGCAATTTCCAATACAGAGGTCTAGTCTAGACAATTAAGTCCCTTAGACCCACCTTCCACCGAAGATATTTTCGGGACAACGCGACAGGTTATGAGCCCGTCGCCGTCTTTATGTCCAAACCAACGAAATAATTCGTAAATAAGTTTTTGAAAAACCCATTGGCACGTTTCTTGACTCGAAATTTCGACCACCCTACCACTCGGCTATCGTGACTCTAATACCTCTAGTTACCTTACAGCCTGTTACACTTAAAATCTTTACATATCTTTTAACTATCTTACCGAGAGCAACCGCCCCTAGTAACACACCAACAGCGCGATCTCGTCGCGGTGGTGGTAGTGTTGCGGCGAGCGCTAGCCCCGCCACTCCGGCTAGGGCCGCGCCAGCGCCGTGTATAATACGTCCAAGTCCGGCTCCCACCACGCCTGACCCACGTCGCGCACACCACGCAAACACTGGGAAATAAACCCTATAGTCTAATGACGGAGTAGACTACGAAACATGCCGTAGCAGATTAACGATCTCCGTGGATTAGTGGCGTAAACACCGGTGTCGCCATCTCGAGGTTTCGATTCCGAGTTGGGTCAATGTAAAACCACTTTTTCTATATTTTCCTGGGCCTGGGTGTTTGTGGTGCCTTCGTTGTTTCCGATTCCCACACCAGAGTAATGTGTGTGATGTTGTTGATCTAAGGATGATAATGATTGATGATGCCGTAAGGCGAAACCGGTCGGTTAACTAAAAAATAATTGAAATAAAGTGAATTGTGTACAAGTGTTGAACAATGAATTTTAATGCAATGCAATTTCACCAAGTGACAAAAATCGCAAGTATAAATTAGATGATAATGATGTTGTTGCTGGTTTAAATTTATAAATAAATAAATAATACGTATGTATTATTTATTTATAAATTTAAACCAACCATTTAGCTGTTGTAACGAACTTCTCTAGATACAAGCTTTAATGCTATATAAATTATAGTAATATTAATAGCTATCTTTCTTCTATCTATCTTTTTTCTGTATCCTATAAAAACAGATTAATTTTTAAGAGAACTTAAGCCATTGCTAAAGTCAGTTAAAATCTATTCACACCAGTTATGGACAAAAATTACAAGTTTCCGCTCTTTAAAATCCTTAAATCTCTCACATATACACTCACATAACTTATTTACGTAGGTTCTTTGAAACTTTTATAAACTTACCAGCTGCAGCAGCTGACAGCAGTACTGTTGCAGCACGAAGTACCGGAACAGGTCCTCGACGCGAAACCGCGGAGGCTGCAAAAGGAGCCGTGACCAATTGAGCCGCTGCTTTAGCTCCCAGTACAGCACCGACCGCTGCCTGTGATCCACCCACTCCTGAGATAGCACAAAGCTCTTTTTCTGTGTCGTATAACAATCCGGAGCAATACACGAATTTTGGTATAAGAAATATGTTACAATTGAACAGTTCGGTCACTCCATGTAGTCACGATAGCCACGATAGTGGTTGGGTAATCGGAATTCTTTTTTTTATAGAAAAGGCCGGCAAACGAGCAGGCGGTTCACGTGATGGTAAGTGGTTACCGCCGCCCATGAACACCCGCAATACCAGAGGCATAGCAGATGTGGTGCCGGCCTTAGAGTGCCCCCCCCCCCCAAATTGGGTGAGGGGGGTGTGTGGGCCTCCGGTTACCTGCACTCACCAGACGAAACGCAGAAGTTTGTTAGACTTCTACTTCACGCCGGTATTCTGTGAGGTCGTGGTACTTCCCCGGTCGAGCCGGCCCATTCATGCAACAACAAAAGCTGATGGGTGGCTCTACCACCGCCAAAAATTTCAATTCGAGTCAAAAGACCCGAGTTAGATCCCCAGGTGCTAGACTTGTACCCATATGTTTTATTTTTCAAACCTTATGTATGATTAATATCGTTGGCTTGAACATAAAGACGGCGACGTGCACAACACCTCACGTTGTCCTGTTACACTGTCACAAAAATGTCTTCATTGAAGTGTGTTCAAAGGACTAAATTGTTTAGACATCTGTTTATCCTAGTATTGGAAGCGGCGTAAAGATAGTTTTTTGGTTACTCCCTCCTTCTTCAAAATTTTATATGAATATACACAGACAGCTCAGGCTTAATACTTAAACAATTGTTTTATGTGATTCCTTTAAATAATACTAAACATATTATATTCTGCACTACACATTTTAAATAAACACTCATCCACACCAGCGATACGTGAATGTATACAACCAATATTTAAAATGCGACACGAATTTCGCCTCGTAATAAGGCATTATCGAGCGATGAAACTCACCGGAGTCAAGTTCATGTAAAAATCGTGCAACACAATTTGGTCAACTACTGTATTTTACCAACTACAATGTCAGTTTTCTTGGTAAATGAAGATATTGTTACTAAATGATGCTAAATAACAATTAGTAACGTGGATAATGTGTATAGTGACGATAGCCGAGTGGTTGGGTGGTCAGAATTTCGAGTCGAGAGACCCGAGTTCGATCCCCAGGTGGCAGGTGGGACATAAAGACGTTGACGGGCTCACCACCTGTCACGTTGTCCCGAAAATATCTTCGGTGGAAGATGGGTCAAAGGGGACTTAATTGTCTAGACTAGACTCTGTCTACCCCTGTATTAGAAAAATCTTGAACGTGGCAGGGTGTAGAATATATCATCACTTGCAGGATGTCAATCTTGTATATGTATCTAAATTTGTACATTAGTATCTTAGAAACTAGTTTTAGAAGTTTTTTATGTCATGTACACTTAATAATTATTTGCCCAATTTTTTTCACAATTAACGAACTGTAAAATTTTAGTGCAGGACAGAAATCTGACAAAAGATGAATTTGCAATAATTGCCATGCTTGTCAAACGGATCGTCAACTGCAGTATTCGCTCGCTGTAGACGCAGCTGCCTTTCACCAATCTCCTTAAAAGTCTTGTATTTTTCGAGATAGCTATTCCACTAAGCCATTGCAATTTACAAGGCTTCTCCCCCTTTCCCACTTTTTCCACTTTCCTCTTACGTCACTGACTGGAAGAGAGGGTTGGTGTTATTCGTACGCCGATATAAAAATACCACAAAAAATATTACACAAAACAATTTAACAACCTTTTTCTGAGATGCGTAATGTCTAATATGATATAATCTGCTTGCCACGTGTGGCGATTATGGTAAATCTCCTTATTATACAGTATAATTAATAAACATGTTTAAAATAAACATATTTTCTTTCTTTCTTTCTATCTATCTACTTACAAAATACTATGACAAATCTTTATGGTATTAAACTACGCCGTGAGGTAAATGTTGGTACAGATTTGGTATCACTATATTAATCGAAAAGAACTATTAAAAAATCACCCTCATCCTCTTCAGCGTTGGTGATTTTATGTACTGTCGTGTTCAAAAACTTGACCAGCGGCGCATCGTGCGTTGCCCAGAGTGCCAGTGACTCGCCGCGGACCCAGTCCGGTATAATAGGCACTAAAATAAAAATAAAAAACAATTCAGAACTATACTTGTAATTAAAAAAATAGAAACGTTATGAAAACTAACTAACCAAGCACTGTCAGTAAAACGTTGTCGAGGAAGAACGTAAGATACACGATGGCAAAAGCAACTAAGCTGCTGCCATACGCGCGTTCGGCCAACATGGCGGTACAAAATGCCGCGCGTCGTGTCGCGTTCCGATAAAAGACCCAATGCGTTTTCAATCAGTGCTTATCCGCGCGTGTGAATCTGTCCTAATATAATTTTCTGCCACTTTCCCGCTACTATATCGACCGTTCCGTAATATATTACTTTCGTTGGTTAATAATAAATTGTCATCGATAAATTGAGACCCGATATCTTTGTTGGTAGTGCATCTGCCTTCGAAGCTAAGGGTTGAAGGTTCGAGACCCGCTAGGAGTAAACATTTGTGTGATAAATATGAATTTTTAAACTAGTGTCTTGGATATTTTTATGTATATATGAATATTTATCTATGTAGAAATGTATTAATGTGTGATGTATATTATACTATTAGCTTAGACATTAACCGACGGGCTCACCACCTATGACGTTGGCCCAAATAAGCTTCTGTAGAAAGTGGGTCGAAAGGACTTTTATCTATCCCTGTATGGGAAATTGCGTATACAAATGTAAATTAGTTCGAGTTTAGTTTATCCTAACAATTTGGATCAGTATGAAGTCTCGACTAGTGCTAATGTTGACAGCAACTAAGAAAATATAACAAAAACCCAGTAATTTCTAACCAAGATGACGGATACGACCTATCAATAAATTTCTTCCACTAGTAGTAGCTTTATGTCATCTTATGAACTTTTCTTAGTTTTTCTCTTGTAAGAAATAGAAATTATTTTCCATTAAATATTTTCCAAAGATACTAAACTCTATTTTTAACCAAATTTTCCTATTATAATAAAATTCAAGATTGTAAAATAACTCAGCATGACACACAGACGATCAAGGACTCTTAGCACTTTGGAACGAAAACACTATTTATCTGTAATAAAAAAAAAAATGCGTACTACGAGAAAAAATCTAAGTAGAATTAGATAAAAACAGAATAGTCGGCAGTTCATTGGTTCGTTACGAATACTCATTATACGCTTGTTAGTGATACATCTGAGTTCATCATATTACTACAAAAGCTAGCCTAAAATTTTCGTTCAAAACATGGTTTTTACTTTTTATAGGGAGTTATTTAACATTCACTTAATGTTAAATAACTCCCTATAAATAGCAAATAGATTTTGTATAAAATAATAAATTAATACACGTACACATACGTAATAAAATAATTTTACGTTTGTTGATTACCTAGAATGGAACGTATAAATCGTTTCTGCTACGTCAGTGTCACTGTCTAATGTCTATGTGTCATTTCAAGGCGAACCAAGATGTCAAGTTAGTCGGGTTAAAATCGTCGAGTGATTGTGGTGTATCCTTAGTTTTCATCAGCGCCGCTTGCATGTAGACATCGAGAGTCGTTCTGTCTGTGTTGTGTAGAGCACTGATCGGATTAGAAAACAATTCATTTAGTGCTAATTTTGTGCGGCTCGTTAAGTGCAGTCGACGGCAAGAGAAAAGGTGGCCCCAAACAATACGCTTCCTGTGCCCCCCACGATTACCGCCCCGTTCTCCCTTCTCGTTATGGTAAGTTCATAAAATATTATGATAATCATTTGTAATTGTAATTTTTTAATATCGGATCATCGCTATCCTTCTGCGATTATGTTTACGTGTTCATTGCTTTTAAGTTACGCAGTTTTATTATAAAAGCAATTTCTTTCCTGATGTTGTATAACAAATGTAAATAGCTAACTAATTTGCATATTTTGGAGTGTATTTGCGAGCCTCAGAGAGAGAAATCAGCAATCCAAGATGCTTAGCCCAGTATACAACCTTTTTATTTATTTAAAATTCATGTTTTAAATTATTATTTAATTTAAAATTAATATTTCGGTATTTTCCTTCATCAAGCATTCAATAAAAAAACCAGCTCTGAATTAAATATTAACAACTTTAGTTGCAAGTATCAAGTTAGTGGCACTTCAAGAATAAAAATGTATAATATAAAAACACAATAATTAAAATAAAATTAATAATTTATCATTAGCTAATTTATTTAATTAATATATATTTTTTTTAAATAAAATTATCTATTGGGACTTCTGTTAAGATTCTTATTTAGGGTTTGTGTTTATTTGTATCAGACCAAAAATGATCATTTTTTTACTTAAAAGATGCTGCTCACAGTTTTATCAAATAAAATAATATATTTATCGATATCAAGTAAGATATATTACATCCATTGTGTCAGTTTTTAATCTCCTGTAATGTAGAAATCCAGTTGAAAGAAACTTTTTTGCACTTTTTTTATTGAAGGAAATTCATAATTGAACTTTATTTAGACTTAGCATGGGAACAATCAACTCATTCCCAGGGGTTAGTATCATTAATATATTCATCTATATTGTAATAACCTTTTTTGTACACTTTTTTTTAACAATGCCCTGTGATTTACTGGGATTTTGTTGTAGAAATGTGTGCTCACACCACACCATGAGTGAGTTACTTACCCTATAGAGTTTTGTAACTGGTTTTACAAGCATGTGCTGGTTGTCCCGAAAATAACTTCGGTGGAAAGTGGGTCGAAGAGATTTAATTGTCTAGACTACACCTCTGTCTACCCCTATATTGGGAAAAAATAATTGAATAATAAAATAATATCTTCACGCCATTCCCAATACAGAGGTCGACAGAGGTCTAGAAAATTAAGTCCTATCGACCATGATGACAATTTTTGCCGTCTTTATGTCCATGGCAATGATATAAGACATACATACATTTTTACAAAAACCATTGGTAAGAACCTGCCACCAGCGGTTTGTACTCAAGTCTCTTCACTTGATTTCTGATCACCCAACCACTAGGCTATTGTGAACAGTCACAATTGTGAACTGAAAGAATAATTAATATGGTGATAGCTGCATGACTAGATGTGTCGTTCTAAAAACGGTAGGTGAAAAGTGGGTCTTTGGGGAAAAATTTAATTGTCTTCTCTCTGTAACCTCTGCCTGTATTGGGAAAATGCATAAAAATAAAAAAAACAATTCTTTAAACTGTACCAATACTCAATAATGAGATGTAATGTGAGCTTGAGCTCATTATGAGTAATCATACATTTGCCAGTAATGCTATTACTAATGAATTGTGTTGTTTGTGATCGTAACACAAAGCAGGACCTATCGGGCGATGTGTGCATAGGTTATAACATAAAATTAAAAAAATTTGTACTGAAATCAGAATCTGAAAAATCTGGAAACATTGTGAAACCTTACAATATATTCCCTGTATATGTTAGTTTACAAGTAAGCCAGTAAGTCGTTTTAGGATTTATTATAAACTTTAAACCTTTTAATTTAATTCCTATGTGATTGCTTCCATCAGCAGACATTTTCCTACAATGAAATGAATAATGCATGTGGTACCTTCAGTGAATGTTGTACACATTTTTGGTTTCAGTAATGTTTTTATTTCTTGTATTTAAGCGAATACTAGGAAAACGATTTTTGGATATTATCGCGTTTTTTATTAGTTTTTAGAAACTATTTTTACTTCCCGACATTTCCGATGCTTTACAATTTTAAATACAGTAATGTTAATCCATGTGATGTCTCCATAACAATGCACCCTCCCATTTTCTTCCTATGGTTGTCGAAAGAAGTTAGGCAGAAAGAATTAAAAATTGTATTATGTAATGCAATCGTTTATAGATGGCAAGATAATCATTGCTTATTTAGATTTAACTAAAGTATATGGGTACCAATTTGTTTGATAACTTTTTGCCATCTTTTAGGTTGCCTGACTACTACTATTTTTTTTTTTATAGAAAAAGGGAGGCAAACGAGCAGGTGGCTCACGTGATGGTAAGTGATTACCGCCGCCCATGAACACCCGCAATACCAGAGGCATAGCAGATGCGTTGCCTCCCTTAGAATGCCTCCCTCCCCCATAATTGGGGGCGGAGGGTGTGTGGAACACCGGTTACCTGCACTCACCAGACGAAACGCAGAAGTTTGTCAGACTTCTACTTGACGCCGGTATTCTGTGAGGTCGTGGTACTTCCCCGGTCGAGCCGGCCCATTCATGCAACAACAAAAGTTGATGCGTGGCTCTACCAATGTAAAAATTACTAACATGACATCATTGCTGTAGAAATTTTGGGGCTTCTGATCAGAATACTGTGACAATTTGTTTGGGCAGTCCTCTCGTGATGTGTACCTGACACTGCCTAAATAATTCTATAGAGACCGAAACAGGTGGAAATCTGAAGGTGCAAGGTCAGGACACGGTGGATGCATTAACACCCCAGGCAAGGTCTCATAACTTTTGCTGTGTGGCTAAAGATGTGTGAGGTCTAGTTATACTTTATCATGATGAAAAACCACAACCCTTCTGTTGATTCTCTCAGTTGTTCGCAGTAGAGATCAGAATCAATGGTCCTGCCTGGTGGTAACAGCTCATAATAAGTAATACCATACCAATCCCACCACAAACACAGCAACACCTTATTGCGAGTTAACCCGGGTTTCGTCTGAGTCTGTGAAGCCTGACCGGCCATTGACCACGACCTTTTTTGCACGTTCTTGTCGTACGTGATCCACTTTTCATCACCAGATATCAGTTTCTTCAAAAACGGTTCGGTACCATTACGTTGTAATAAAGAATCTCAAATGAGTACACGGTTCATTAGGTTTCTTTCAGAGAGCTCGTGAGATACCCAAATATCGAGCTTTTTTGTGTACCCAGTTTTTTTCAAATGCGCCAAAACTGTTACTGTTTAGGTACGTCGTAACTACTGACATGCCGATCTTCCTCAAAATGGCATCCATTTTATACGTAAGAAGGCGACTAGAGCGACGAGCATCTTTGACATCAAAATTTTCGGATTGAAAACGTTTAAACCAAATTTGTGCCACTCTCACAGACATTGCACTAGGTCCATCCATAAACATCGCAAATTTTTCGCGGGTTGATTTTCATTTTTACCTTTTTTGTTGTAAAATTTTAAAATGTATCGAATTTCTTCCTTAGATTCCACTCACATTGACAGTACGAAGAATAAATAAAAATCACACATTTTCCTAATTTGAATATGGAATTGTCTTCTTTAAAATTTAAACTTTTAATGACGCCAAAACCAGCCAGATACAAATAGTATAGCCAAAGAGATTTTGTTACAAGTTCATACTTACTATAATGCGAGGAAAAGAGAGGGAAAGGAGGAAGAGAGAGGGTATATATCGTGTTCATCTCTCGCAACTAAGTGATATGACCACTTATATATTACCCTTCAAAAATAATGATGGAACAGTGAATCATTTGGTTTTGATACCTCTGAATCAACAGATTAATCTGCCGACTAATTTTTCTAAAAAGGTTTTTATAACACGAAGGAAATAAGTTATGGTTTTTTAACTTTACAAGAAACATGAGTCAATAGCTTGAGTAGAAAACATTAATGTTGCTAGGGTTGGCACCAGTATTGTATTTATTTATCATATGTAAAATATAATATATACGCCACGCAATTCCCAATATAGTGGGAGACAGAGGTCTAGTTCTTCGACCCACATTCCATCGAAGATGTTTTTCGAACAATGTGACAGGTGGCGACAAAGACAGCGATGTCTTTATGTCCATGCCAAATATATTAATAGTGGTATTATCTTAACAGTGGTAGAGCCACGCATCAGCTTTTGCTGTTGCATGAATGGGTCGGCTCGACCGGGGAAGTACCACGACCTCACAGAATTCCGGCGTGAAGTAGAAGTCTAACAAACTTCTGCGTTTCGTCTGGTGAGTGCAGAGGTAACCGGAGGCCCACACACTCTCTCCCCCAATTCTGGGGGTGTGGCACTCTAAGGGCGGCAACCCATCTGGTATGCCTCTGGCATCGCGGGTGTTAGTGGTTAGTGGTAATCACTTACCATCTCGTGAGCCACCTGCTCGTTTGCCTCCCTTTTCTATAAAAAAAAAATCATTTTTTGAAAAAGCACATTGGTTCGTGGCTCCCATCTGGAGATAGGACACGGGTCTCTTGACTCGAATTCGACCATGGTTTCGACCGTGGTCGACACGACTATCGTGACTTTATTTATCATATTTATGTGTTTAAAATTATAGATAGGAACAAAATCATACACATGGGTCCGATCCCAAAGTAAGTAGCTGAAGCAATTAGTTACTTCATGTATTCAAAAACAACGAAGATACCACAAAAATCCAGACTTGACAATATAGAAAAAGTGGTTTTCTAAACGTAAAAGAATCGAACCTGGAATCTCATAGTTGGCGACACGATGAAAACCGGTGTGTACGCCGCTAGTCTTCGGAGGTTATTAGCACATATGGCAGAGCATTGCTCAATTTTGTCTTTTACTTCTTTAATTGCGAAAGGCCAAAGCAAACTCGTCGTAAATCACACTAAATGCGCGAAGTTGCCATTACCTCGATTTGAGTAGGTAAAGTCTGGATAGCCGAGTGGTTAGGTGGTCGGAATTCGACTTCGATCCCCAGGCCTGCCACTTTTACCAATATGTTTTTTTAATAAACTTATGTACGAATTATATCGTTGGCTTGGACCTGTCACGATGTCCCAATATCTTCGGTGAACGGTGGGTCGAAAGGTTCAATTGTCTAGACCTCTGTCTAGTCACAGTATTGGGAATGGTGTGAGGACATTTGAAATTGAATTTGTGACAGCCTTGAATGCAGGATATAATTAGCGCAGGTAGTAAGCAAGGTACGCCGTGCGTGTCGGGCTGACGGAAGGTCGCCGGCAGAGGTGGTGTGATCGCTTTGCGAGTGTTTATTCAACTGAGCAATTACGTTTCATGCAATAGGAGCCTCAATAGCCCAATGGTTTGGGGTGCCAGGTTCGGGCCCGCCATTCGACTGTTATCGTAAACCACTGTAAATCCAAGCATTGCTTAGTTGGAGTGGTGTTACGACCTCCGTAAACGAGTGGCGTAATATCGGTTTTCATGGCGTCGCCAGCTCTTGTGGTCCTGGGTGCGCTTCCCGGTCAATTCATTGACCCGGAATCAAGATTCCGGGTCAATGTAGAAAACACCATACATTTTCTCGGGTCTGTCTGTTTGTGGCTAGTATTTAAGATGGTTACTTTGGGATCACAGGAACGTATGATGCTGTCCCTATCTAAGTATGTATTTATTTATTATTTAAGCTATGA
The DNA here is from genome assembly GCA_029286605.1 of Sericinus montela. NCBI lineage: Eukaryota > Metazoa > Arthropoda > Insecta > Lepidoptera > Papilionidae > Sericinus > Sericinus montela. The sequence goes on along the minus strand of JAGSMR010000080.1, from coordinate 2,223,914 downwards.
GTTCATGGTGAGGTGCCGGCGTCGCGCAAATTACCATAAAATTCTTGTTTTTTTTCTCGTTTATTTCACGAACAATCGTACAGGTCATTCGGCACTAAATTAAGATTTCCTTTGCCTTGATTGGATGGTGATAACATATATTAAAAAAAACAGCATATTCAGTAAAAGATTACAAACATATATATTAGGCTTAATATTTGTATCAACCGGGATTCAAACCAACACCCAGCTTCGTAGGCAGGTTTTTTACCAACTAGTCACGGTCTAAGTCACGATAGCCGAGTGGTTAGGTGGTCGGAATTCGACTTCGATCCCCAGGCCTGCCACTTTTACCAATATGTTTTTTTAATAAACTTATGTACGAATTATATCGTTGGCTTGGACCTGTCACGATGTCCCAATATCTTCGGTGAACGGTGGGTCGAAAGGTTCAATTGTCTAGACCTCTGTCTAGTCACAGTATTGGGAATGGTGTGAGGACATTTGAAATTGAATTTGTGACAGCCTTGAATGCAGGATATAATTAGCGCAGGTAGTAAGCAAGGTACGCCGTGCGTGTCGGGCTGACGGAAGGTCGCCGGCAGAGGTGGTGTGATCGCTTTGCGAGTGTTTATTCAACTGAGCAATTACGTTTCATGCAATAGGAGCCTCAATAGCCCAATGGTTTGGGGTGCCAGGTTCGGGCCCGCCATTCGACTGTTATCGTAAACCACTGTAAATCCAAGCATTGCTTAGTTGGAGTGGTGTTACGACCTCCGTAAACGAGTGGCGTAATATCGGTTTTCATGGCGTCGCCAGCTCTTGTGGTCCTGGGTGCGCTTCCCGGTCAATTCATTGACCCGGAATCAAGATTCCGGGTCAATGTAGAAAACACCATACATTTTCTCGGGTCTGTCTGTTTGTGGCTAGTATTTAAGATGGTTACTTTGGGATCACAGGAACGTATGATGCTGTCCCTATCTAAGTATGTATTTATTTATTATTTAAGCTATGAGTTCATGGTGAGGTGCCGGCGTCGCGCAAATTACCATAAAATTCTTGTTTTTTTCTCGTTTATTTCACGAACAATCGTACAGGTCATTCGGCACTAAATTAAGATTTCCTTTGCCTTGATTGGATGGTGATAACATATATTAAAAAAAACAGCATATTCAGTAAAAGATTACAAACATATATATTAGGCTTAATATTTGTATCAACCGGGATTCAAACCAACACCCAGCTTCGTAGGCAGGTTTTTTACCAACTAGTCACGGTCTAAGTCACGATAGCCGAGTGGTTGGGTGGTCGGAACTTCGAGTCGATAGATCCGAGTTCGATCCCCAGGTGGCAGGATCGTACCAATGGGTTTTTCAAAAACTTATGTACGAATTATATCGTTGGATTGGACATAAAGGCGACGACGACCTCACCACCTGTCACGTTTTCCCGAAAATATCTTCGGTGGAAGGTGGGTCAAAGGGACTTAATTGTCTAGACTAGACCTCTGTCTACCCCTGGATTGGGAATTGCGTGAAGATATTTATTTATTTATTTATCTATTATATTAATGATAAGTAGGTGAGGGATTCGCTTCAATATTCATATGTCTAGTCTAGTTAATATTCATTAAAGAAGTCTTTGTGTTAGTCAACGTAAAAAGCTATCTCCATTTTGAATTTCACTGAATATTACTGTTAGGTGATTGTGTTTGTGTAACATGCAATATTCAAAATTTCGTTCAACCATGTCGCTAAAACTCGAGTCGCAAACGCACCTTAAACCTTTGCAGGCAACTTGAAGTTTTTACCAGGTATCCAGGTTTATAATAAATTTATTTCTAGACTCAAACTAGATCGAAGGTTTTCAGCTAATATGCTCTTCATAAACTATTATGTCTGCGTCTTAGCAAAGTTATTGTCGACCTCTGTAGTCGAGTGGCGTAAGCACCGGTGTCGGCAGCTGGGGGGTTCCCTGTTCGATTCACCCTGTATGTGTCCCATGTAGAAAACTGCTTTCTACATTGTCTCGGGTCTGGGTGTTTGTGGTAACTTCGTTGTTTCTTATTCCCTTACAAAATTATTTTAGCCGCTTGCTTTGCGACCTGAGCAATGATTTTGTTCTTGTCAAGTAGGAACTAAATCTTATTTTTTTAAAAATAAATCCAAGGTTGTTTTTAGAATGACGTTTAAAAGCTTGGGTATACGTTTTTAGGGGAACGAATCTTTAGTAATAAATGATATGTAATAAAGATTTATTATCATATAGATATATTAATAAAATTTTATGCAGAACTTATAATAAAACAACATTTGCGATAGAGCTGTCTGTGGTAACTAGGTTAAGTATATTCTATTTTACAACCCTACAATTATAGTAAACACTGAGAGCTCAGTCTACGTTCTTATGACTGTAATGTCACGAGACTATAGGGCTACCAGTGACATGCAGGGGGTGTTATATCAGGGTAGGCAGTCGCCAGCTCGAAGGTCCCGGATTCGATTCCCGGTCGGGTCAGTGTAGAAAACACGTTTTTTATATTTTCGCGGGTTTTGGTGTTTTTGGTTTCTTCGTTGTTTCTGATTACATAATGCAAGTGCTTAAGCTGTTTACTATAGGATGAGAGCAATGTATTTGAAGTTGAACCTATCTATGTATGTATTTTTTATTTAATACTGTAAAGGTATCATGCATGATGCAGGCGTTGCCTTGAGGGGCTGGTTACCTCGACCCTACAATCCTCACTATTTCTTTTTTTTTTTCAACGTCGTTTCGAAGTACTTAACCTACTATGTCCAGTCTCTATGTATGTATTGAATTTTATTTATTTAATAACAAACGGAAACGATAATAGTGAGTATAAATTGTATAATTATCTCGTGAAATGTACAAACGGAACTGAAATACAAACCATTCATTGTTACTGTCGCGGCGGGCGGGTGTCGGATGACTGAATAACGGTGACCACGCACACACAGACACACACGGTACGTACGTATCGTAGATTCGTGTGTGTGGTTTTGGTGGGTCAGCGCACCTTGCACTGTCCCGCCCCGGGGAGACCCAGGTACGTCACCCGGGCCGTCACAACGAAACATAAGTGATGAATTTATCTCACGCTCTTCACGCGCAATCCCTAACGGGGTAGCCAGTGAGAACTGAGAATATTTACATACCTATTTCGCTTGTTTCGAATTCGTGATTTTCTTCATACATGTATCCATAGGTATCCGAGTACTCTTGACCCTTCTCTCTTCGAGTCATTTGTTCACATGGTCTTCGTAAGTTCGTCTCTGCCTACCTCGACACCATTTATTGTTATTTACTATCACGTCAGCAGTCATGGACAACTATGTGAGGTAACTGATATATCGTGATAGGATTTATATATTTTTTGTATCATCTCACAATTTCCCCTACTGCGTATGCGTACTACATATTTTAAATGGATCAATATTCATTTATACCTATACACACGGGCTTTGTACTCGCGACTCAACTTCCCAGCTTCGAAGGCCGAAATGGACCCTTCGGCTATCGAGTCGTATAAATATTATAATAAAAAATATATTATTTCGAGTATGTGTAAACTACGCCAGCATTGCAGCATGGTGAATGTCATTTTCGAAGCAGTAATAGTCCAATGGTTTAGGGTGGTTCAAAGCAGTAATAGTCCAATGGTTCAGCTTCTGACAGACCCAGGTTTCGCTGTATAACAAAGTCGATACCAGCACTGTGTCATATACCGCAAGGCGTGCACTTTTTATTATACCCTGTTTTTGACTAATTGCAAAATGGTCGCAGGTTCGGTCCCGCCATTCGACTGTTGTCGTAAACCAACCCCAGACACAAGCATTGCAGCTTAGTTGGAGTGGTTAACAGGAATACTAGTAATGTTATTTGGCATTACTAGTATTCTTTACAAAAAATAACCTTTTGGTTAATCTCTCGCATGGAATACATATATTTAAAGACATCCGTGGACGCGTGGCCCACACAAAGGTTTCCATGGTGTCGTGAGATCTTAGGTCCCGATTCCCGGTTGGGTCAATGTTTTTCTGCATTGTCTCGGGTCTGTGTCTGGGTATTTGTGGTACTTACGTTGTGTCTGATTCCATAAGAGCTTTGTATTTGTATGTGAAGTTGTCCCTATCTTTATATGTATGCATGTATGCATGCATATAGGATAAGTTATATATAAACAAATGAAACATTCCACAGCATTCGGCGCATTGCTCTCGCACGCCGCTTGAACCTTAATTACCTTGTTTGTGATGTTTCTAGTTTAAAACTGGCCAGCTGAACTCACAGAGTTTTTGTTGCATCGTGTTTGTTTTTTTAAAGTTTCTGTTAGCCCAGTAAAGGTAACGTCAAACTTCAGCCACAATATTAAATGCCTACAATAAAAAGTTTTTAATGAAAAATTAAACGACGCTTTAATTAAAAGAAGAGTCGAAAGGCAAAAAATAAAAAGAACGTTTTTAGTTTAAGTCCTACACTGATGTAAAAAAAAATCTTCAGGTCCGCTACGGGGTAGCCTGAGAGAGCGGATTTCCTAGTCGTGACACTAGGAGATCCGCTCTCTCAGGCTACCCTTTTATCTCTTGCGCTTCTTTAAAATCTATCGTATTCTTTCAATTGAAATCGCATTTTGACTGCATTCAGCTTCTGACAGACACAGGTTTCGCTGTATAACAAAGTCGTTACCAGCACTGTGTCATATACCGCAAGGCGTGCATTTTTTACTATACCCTGCTTTTTGACTAATGCAGTTAGTTAGGTCACGGCAGTTTATACCGTTCCCACCATCCACATCTAACTCATCTAAATACATGACCTTACATATCTTCACGCAATTTTCAATACAGGGGTAGACAGAGGTTTAGTCTAAACAATTAAGTCCCTTCGACCCACCTTCCACCGAAGACATTTTTGGTACAACGTGACAGGTGGTGAGCCCGTCGCCGAACTCATCTAAACACTTTAATAAATTGAAACTAATATATTTGAAGCGGCGTTTTCTATTTAGGCGACAGCAAAGGCTTTTAGCCAATATAGAAATATATTACCATACCTTCGATGTTCATGCAGTTTGATTGTGGCACTTACTACCTCCGGTAATTCATTAAGAGGCTGGTTAAAGAGCACTAGTTTTTAACATACATTTAAGTAACTAAAGATTTATTTTGGATTTAAAATTAATCTAATATATAGTTCGTGGTGTGCACCGAGTGTGTTCCTATTATAATTGTTTCAGTAACAGGCCTACGTAAAGAAATTTCAATTTGAAATAAGCTGTGCCTTTCTACTCAGTATTCTAAATATAAATAAATATAAATAAATATAAATATCTTCACGCAATTCCCAATACAGGGGTAGACAGAGGTCAAGTCTAGACAATTAAGTCCCTTTGACCCACCTTCCACCGAAGATATTTTCGGGACAACGTGACAGGTGGTGAGCCCGTCGCCGTCTTTATGTCCAAGCCAACGATGAAATTCGTACATAAGTTTTTGAGAAACTCATTGGTACTGCTACCTGGGGATCGAACTCGGGTCTCTCGACTCGAAATTCCGACCACCCAACAACTCGGCTATCGTGAATTCATTCTATTTTTATACTAGACTCAATATTCGGTTTATGTTTTCTATGTGTATATGTATTTTAATATTGTGTGTAAATGAATAGTGAATTAAATAACAAAATAGGAAACAGTTCGTATAGCAAGGGGCAGTCTTGAATGGCTACGCTCAAAGGAGGCAGGAGCAAGATGTCTCCTCCTGGGCAACAGTAGACGACATTAGGCGAACGGATGAGTCGCTTTCAATCATCTGCAAAAAACAAACTACAATTCTCGCTCGTGAACTGGTATTTTAAAACCGCATCAACGGAGCTGTGTAACCGGTTCTTAGAAAAAGGAAACCAGATGTGTTTAGATGTATGCTAGTTATAAGCATGATACAAATTTAAATGAATTTATATATAGAAGGTGTCGACTTGTCTATGCTTGAAAATAAGACATCACACTAGGCACTCAAAAATTAGAACTCGTTTATTGTCAATAATAAAAAACAATGTATGCACATTAGAGAGACAAACAATATCGCGTACTATATTTGACTACTGCCATGTATGATGACTGAACTAAAATATATACTTGCACTTTATGGTATGTGCTGCCGTCATCGGTTTTTCCGGCCGATACGACTTAGGGACCTTCAAGAAAAGAGCCTATACCTTTGTCAAAGGCCGGCAACGCATCTGCTGTGCCTCTGGTATTGCGGATGTTCATGGGCGGCGGTAATCACTTACCATCACGTGAGCCACCTGCCCTTTTGCCTCCTCCTAAAATATATTACAATATTATTTTACTCAACTATAAACATATCTAACAGTAGGCATACAATTGACAAATGTCAAGGTCAACGTACTTTTCTAATAAGAGAAAGTAATTTTGAAACCTCTCTGCAGCTTGTTAGGTTGAGGCTTTTATTTCGAAAGAAAGAAAATGTTACGAAAATTGTGAGACGTCATTTCATCATGTATTATTCAATTGAAAGGCTAAAATTTTTACTGTTATATTTTTCAACTAAAAAAATTCACGATAGCCGAGTGGTTAGATAAATAAAATATAAATATCTTCACGCAATTTTCAATACAGGGACAGACAGAGGTCTAGTCTAGTCAATTAAATCCCTTTGTCAATTAATCCACCTTCCACCGAAGATATTTTCGGGAAAACGTGACAGGTGGTGAGCCCGTCGCCGTCTTTATGTCCAAGCCAACCATGAAATTCGTACATAAGTTTTTGAGAAACTCATTGGTACTGCCACCTGGGGATCGAACTCGGGTCTCTCGACTCGAAATTCCGACCACCCAACAACTCGGCTATCGTAAATTCATTCTATTTTTATACTAGACTCAATATTCGGTTTATGTTTTCTATGTTTTTAATATTGTGTGTAAATGAAAAGTTAATTAAATAACAAAATAGAAAACAGTTATTATAGCAAGGGGCAGTCTTGAATGGCTACGCTCAAAGGAGGCAGGAGAAAGATCTCTCCTCCTGGGCAACAGTAGACGACATTAGGCGAACGGATGAGTCGCTTTCAATCATCTGCAAAAAACAAACTACAATTCTCGCTCGTGAACTGGTATTTTAAAACCGCATCAACGGAGCTGTGTAACCGGTTCTTAGAAAAAGGAAACCAGATGTGTTTAGATGTATGCTAGTTATAAGCATGATACAAATTTAAATGAATTTATATATAGAAGGTGTCGACTTGTCTATGCTTGAAAATAAGACATCACACTAGGCACTCAAAAATTAGAACTCGTTTATTGTCAATAACAAAAAACAATGTATGCACATTAGAGAGACAAACAATATCGCGTACTATATTTGACTACTGCCATGTATGATGACTGAACTAAAATATATACTTGCACTTTATGATATGTGCTGCCGTCATCGGTTTTTCCGGACCGATATGACTTAGGGACCTTCAAGAAAAGAGCCTATACCTTTGTCAAAGGCCGGCAATGCATCTGCTGTGCCTCTGGTATTGCAGATGTTCATGGGCGGCGGTAATCACTTACCATCACGTGAGCCACCTGCCCTTTTGCCTAAAATATATTACAATATTATTTTACTCAACTATAAACATATCTAACAGTAGGCATACAATTGACAAATGTCAAGGTCAACGTACTTTTCTAATAAGAGAAAGTAATTTTGAAACCTCTCTGTAGCTTGTTAGGTTGAGGCTTTTATTTCGAAAGAAAGAAAATGTTACGAAAATTGTGAGACGTCATTTCATCATGTATTATTCAATTGAATGGCTAAAATTTTTACTGTTATATTATTCAACTAAAAAAATTCACGATAGCCGAGTGGTTAGATAAATAAAATATAAATATCTTCACGCAATTCTCAATACAGGGGTAGACAGAGGTCTAGTCTAGACAACTAAGTCCCTATGGCCCACCTTCCACCGAAGATATTTTCGGGTCAACGTGACAGGTGGTGAGCCCGTCGCCGCCTTTATGTCCAAGCCAACGATATAATTCGTACATAAGTTTTAGAAAAACCCATTGGTACGAGCCTGCCACTTGGGTATCGAACTCGGGTCTCATGACTCGAAATTCCGACCACCCGCCCAATCGGCTATCGTGACATATCCAGGCCGAGTGGTTGGGTGATCGGAATTCGAGACAAGACGACCGCTGGTCGTTCGATCCCTGGTGGTGGGTAAAAAACAACTTATGTACTATTTATATCGTTGGTTTGGACATAAAGACGGCGACGGGCTCAACACCAGTCACGTTATCACAAAAATATCTTCGATGGAATATATAATTTAATGTATAATTTTAAATGTATAGGACATTTTTATGTCTGATTTTTATTTAGTTTTTATATCCATGCCAACGATACTTAAATCGTACATATTAAAAAAAACAATAGTACAAGCCTTGGGGATCGAACTCGGGTCTCTTGACTTGGTTTCTGATCACCCAACCGCTCGGCTATCGTTTCTTATAAATAATAAAGTGTAGCGTATAAATAATAAAGTGTATACGTCGTTCATTCACATCGCAGATTCTATTCATTCACTGAATGCTTCACGGTTATGAACAATTAATGTCCGAGGTCAGGTGTTGACCTGACCTGAACTACACTGACTAAAGCCTATACATATGCATATACGGACATTGCTTTCTGTTAAAGAGATCTTCACGCCATTCCCAACAATGGGGTAGACAGAGGTCTAGACAATTAAGTTCTTTCGACTCGCCTTTCACCAAAGACTATGGGGCAACGTGCCAGGTGGTGAGGTGAGTTTTAAAAAAAATCCATAGGTATGGTCTCGAACCTGGGGATTGATCTCGGGACTTTGAATTCCGGTCACCCAACCACTCGGCTATCGTGACTTTTTGTTATTAGGTACAAAATTGTAAGGTAACACAATGTAGCTTATTTTTCTTCTAAATGGCAGACATAATCAAACCTGGAATAGAATATAATACCTAGAATATTGCATAGCATAATATTGTACGAAATGAAAAAAAAACACACAGAGGAAAAATTACAAATGAGTTTAAAAATATACATACAAGTATTATAGGTGCTGCAGTAGCAAAAAAGGTACTAAATCAGCATTTGCTGCAGCAGTGCTACAGCGCTGATTTTCAGTTGGTACCTCGTTGAGAGTGTCCCAAGTATTCTCAAAATTCGTGCATAAGTTTTGACTTAATAAGTATAAGCAAAATTAGGACAAGTATTATATCAAAAGAGAAACATGAAGTAAACAGAGCGAACAGAAGTAACTTTAGTGTGTAGCGGTGGTCAAAATTGTTCGGTATTATTTTAATTCGACGACCTCCGTGAACGTGTGGCGTAAACACTGTTTTAAGGTGTCGCCATCTCGGGGTCCCGGGTTCGATTCCCGGTAGGGTCAATGTAGGAAAACCACTTTTTTTACATTTTCTCGAGTCTGGGTGTTTTGTGGTGCTCGTTGTTTCCGATTTCCATACCTCAAGTGCTTAAGCATCTTACATTGGGACCGGAGCAATCTATGTGATGTTCTCCCTATCTTTATATGTATTATTTATTTATTTAATAGTTTATGCACGCACAAATATAAAAAAGAAGAAATATAATATAAGGAAAACGTTTAAAAATATTAGTTAAAAATTATTACAATGGTTTATTAAGATATCAAAATATAAGATAAATTATGTTAAGCGTTGTTTTAGTTATGTTAATGAATTCGCGTCGCAGTTACGGTTAATACTTGTTTAATTAACAAACTCAGCAGAAATGAACGGTTGGACTAAAAATATAATAATGTAAACACATTCGTTTAAAATTTTCTCTCACTTGTAAAATCTTATTGCTTAATGGGTTTTTCTAAATTTATTGGTTTCGAAACCTAAAGCCTCAGGTTCGACACCGCCATTCGTCTAGAGCCAACCATTGCAGCAAATAGTTGTTGGTTGACAGGAAATAAATTGTACCTCCGTGTGTTACCTTCCTTCGTATTTCGGTTACAGGAGGCGGTAGATTCTTTCTCGGTTCGGTCTTCTAGATCAATATCACATATTTCTACCGCCAAATAGCAGTGTAACCACGTCGGTGCTCCGGTTGAGAACTAGAGACTACTCTAGTGCATGAGGCAGAGGGCTGAAAGATGGAATGCTATCCATCTCTCTGCCTCTAATGCCCCAGCACCAGAGAGCACATTTACAGATGTTTCCTGGCCTCCGGGAGATTAAATATTAGGAAGATACATAGATAGGGACCGCATCACATATATAGCTCTTTGACCTCGACGTGAGTAGCTAATGCATTTATGTTGTGGTATTCGAAACAATAAACAAACTACCACAAACACCTAAGGGACCAGAGACATCTAACTAACCACTAAATGTGGTTTTCTGCAGCTGGCGACACCATCAAAAGCGTCCCGTACGCCATTCGCCCACGAAGGTCGTATACATACGACTGGGATACAAACCCAGAGCGTTTGGTTCATCAATCTCAAACGTTGACCGCTGTCGATCAATGCGTACACACCGGCGTAACATCTGAAAACCTGTCCGCGTGTACAAATTCTTAAAGGTCATCTCTTTCCCGCGCATCGCAAAGCGCACAGGAGCAAGCGAGTGGAACGGTCACGTGATCAGCTGCGTACGTGCGACTATTCCGATCCAAGGCAGGGCCTTGACCCTGCGCATGCAGTCGTGTTTGAAACAGCCACCTCGCGAAAGGCCTAGACGTCTGCCGAGACGAGCCGAGCGCCCGCATGGGACCACCTTCCCACATTTATTACGCATTCCGTGTAATTTGTTCACCCGCTCATGGAAATGTCCAGTTGATTCATCTCTCTCAATGGGTTTCTTTGCTACACGACTAAGGACATTATAACTAAAGTCGTCCGCGTTTTAAAAGGTGATGGTTTTCCTTACAATTAAGCTAACAATCTCAAGCTGACAGGTATGACTAATGCCCAGGGAAGTCTTTGAACCGCGTATTGAAGGATGTGTGTTAAACCTCGAAGACAAAGGATGCTCATTATCATTTAATAAATGACTAATTTATATTTATAAATGAATAATTTATATTCACGATAGCCGAGTGATTGGGTGATCGGAATTGGAGTCAAGAGACTCGAGTTCCATCCTCAGCTGGTAGGCTCGTACCAATTGGTTTATTTAAAACTAATGTCAGATTTATACCGTGGCATGCAAACGGCGTTATGCTCACTGTCACAAAATGTCTCGTTGTCCCAAAAATTTCTTCAGTCGTAGGGGTTTCGAAAAGACGTAATTGTCTAAACCTCTGTCCTCCCAGTATTGAAATTAGTTTGATGATAAATGACTCATTTCTGTCTGCAACTGTTTCTTTCCTTTCGAAATATCTGCGGGATCGTTTAAATTTTTCGGTATAAAATTATTCTTTTATTCCCTATATTCGTACTTACGTACTCCTTATACCATAAATGAAAATTGGTTAAGCAGAATCAAGCTTACAGCGAGCCTACCTCCCAGGGATCGAACGCGGGTCTCTCAACTCGAACTCCGATTACCCAACCACTCGGCTATCGTGACTTAAAGTGTTAACTCTCCAAAAATAAAGGATATCGCAGATATTTCCAGATGAAGCGCGAACGAAGTCGCGGGCTGAGGCATTTTTAATATTAATTGGACAGTAACTATGGGTAAGGTGTGTACTGTACAAACGGTCAAAGCTGCCGTTATTATTCTTTTTTTGTGACCCACGTAGAGTCGTGTTGTATATGTATGTTTATTATTTGTTGTATTAGTCATGATAGCCGTGTACATTGGTGATCCGAATTTTAGTCGAGAGACTTGAGTTCGGTCCTTAGGTTCGTACCAATGTTTTTTTTTTTTCAAAAGTTATTCGCTCACTACCTTTCACGTTGTCGAAAGGGCTTAATTGTTTAGACCTATGTCTACCCCTGTATTGGAAATGGTATGATTCTTTTATTTGTATGATAGTATATTACATTTACTGTAGAAATTATAAAATTATATTGCAAAAACTATACCACTAAGCAATGGTGGAGGCTATTCTGTAGGGTTAACGCATGAATCTGAGGAGGGAAAGATGGTGTTCTTCTCTTCAACCCAGGTAACATATGCCATCTATTGTGCAATAAATGGCATATGGCAATAAATGGTGTATGTGAATAATATGATGCGTAATTGTACAGTATCATCTAATAAAAACACCTATAATAATGAATTTACGCAAAGCAACGCCTCTTCTAATTACTTATCGTCTTATATAACCCCACCGTGGGACACAAGCCTCTCCCATTACATTTCTAAGCCTGCAATGGATTTGTCCTAATCGCCTCGATTAGCTAGTGATTTGTAGATCGCAATACCCAGACAGCTCGCACCCTTAACAATGGTGCTGGTCTACTAAACTGTTATATTTAAATTCTTCTTCTTTACAGCCTATCAATAGTCCACTGCTGAACATAGGCCTCTTCCAAAGTTTTCCACAAAGAACTATCCCCAGCCTCCTGCATCCATCGAATTCCCGCAACATTCTGCAAGTAGTCACTCTACCTCGTGGGTAGGACGACCTTCCACTGCGTTTGCGTAAACGAGGCTGACACTGAAGAACCTTATTTCTCCAACGGTTACAAGTGCGTCGAGCTATGTGGCCGTACCATTACCAAAAAAAAATTATGTTGTCTCTATCAATTTATCTCTATGTATGTATTTGTGTTGCTATTTAGTGTAGGTTTTAAGGATGGATAACATGACTTAAGCATACAGGCACAGTCCTCAGGTTGATAACTCACATGTAACTTTCGACTGATACACTTTGGTGGGAAAAGGTTCTCGAGTGACAACCTCGTTTAGGCAAACGCTGTTTAAGACAACCTCTCACAAGATGGAGTGACGACTTACAACGTGTCACGCGAAGTCAATGGATGCAGGCGGCTGGGCACCGTTCTTTGTGGTAGAGGCCTGTGTCCAGCAGTGATCTCTTGTTGGGTTGTAAAGAAGAAGAACCTTCGACTGAATCTTTTCGCAGGTGTCTAACAACTGCCACTTATCACCCGGCAAACTGTTACCTCGAATGTCATTATTAAAAAAAATATTGCGGGATTCCAACCCACGATAGCGCGCTACCTTAACCCAAAGCCAAGGTTGTCATCATAACGCAATAAGACATAAAATCGTGCGTTGATAAGCCTTGAAGATGATTTTTTATTCACAAAGTAAATAGACGTGTCGAATGAATAGAATGAACATAATTTAGCGTTACCGTCATAACACGATTAACACATTACTCACGGCAGTCGGGGTAGGCAGAGGCGACGGCGGTCGCAGCCGTGAATAGACATGAAAACGAACTTGCTAAGTTGACTAACTTAACTACGTTGTAAGTTAGATGCGATCTCTTCGTAAAATGTGCGGCGTCACCTTGGCCGACCGAAAACGAAACGAAGAGATTCGCAATATTTACCACTTGAGACATGACCTTGTCACAAAAATTGCAAAAGGGTGTGCTTCGATGGCTTGGGCACGTTGAGCGTATGAGCGTAGACCTAATGGTGAAGAAAATATATAGCACGAATGTTAATATTAAAAGGTTTTTAGGTAGGCCGAGACTAACATTCGAAGACCATCTGAGCTAATTGCTCGAAGAGGGGAAGGTTAAGAATACTCGGATACTAAGACATTTATGTATGAAGAAAATTAGAAATCTGAAAGAAGCGAAACTTGGCGACTGTTTGTTCTCTCTGGCCACCCCTTCAGGGACTGTGCATTAAGATAAATATATAAATGAACTGCGTTAGGCAAGCGCATAGAGCAGTATCAATCATCGTTCGTTACATAATTTTGGTCTTGTACTTTAAGACCCCACCATCTGTCGGTAGCTTTAACTATTTTTGACTTATCCCTCAGTTGCCACTTAAAATATCCACTGGAAGTAAGGTGGTGGTACACGTCAAGATAGCCGAGTGGTCGGTTAACCGGAATTCGAGACAAGAAATCCGAGTTCGATCCGCCATTGCTGGGCTCGTACCAAAGCGTTTTTCAAAAACTTGATACAATTTATGTCGTAGACATAAAGACGGCGACAGGCTCGCGTTGCCCCAAAAATGTCTTAGGTGGATGGTGGGTCGAAACAACTTAATTGTCTAGACCTCTGTCTATCTCAGTATAGGGAAAGGCGTGAAGATATATCACGCCTTTCCCTATACGTATCTGCAACGAAATCGGGATGCAACAGCCGAATTGTTATCGCAATTAGCAAATATAATGATTATCAAAGATCAGTCGGACACGCCGAACTGGTTTGCAAAATATCAAAGAAACGAGTTTCTTAGGAAACTTTTAATTTTCAGTTACCTTGCCGAATTTAAATTAACCTAATTGAAATAAGGTTAAAAGAGAGGTTAGATCTTTCTCAGAATTCGGTGACTTGCCACCTACATAAAAAATAGTTCTTTCTTTGTGTGGTTTTCTTTATTATTTTAATGTTTTCATTTTACCGTTTATGAATGTCAAATATTGGTTCACTTTTTTTAAACAACTGTGAAAGCTTTTAATTGGTCTTGTTTGTATAATTTTAACAAAAAAGATTGATCAAAGAAAGAGGATACCTACGTAGTTTCTTTCGCCTGTGTCTTCTCCGGTGGTAGATTAAAAAATGACTATCGATAAACGAATGTACATTCTTATGTCGACGAATAAATGATTTAATTTCATTTGATTTAGCTGTTAGCATTTTCTGTGTTAGCCGGAAGCTTTCTCTCAAGAAATAAAATAGAAAAATAATAATATTCCCTTTACAATTTGAAGACAATATTTATTAAGAAGTAGCATATCGCGGTGACCCTGCCTTCGAAACTACAGGCTGCGGGTTTTCAATTTCGCTGGAGACAAACGTTTTTGTGATGAATTTTGTTCTCGAGTCACCATTTACTTTTTCTAAATGATATAAGATTATATAACTTTCTCGCGATTCACCTCAAAATAGGATTCATTTTCACTGTCTTCTTTTCTTTAAGTTGATAGATGCTTTAGAGCGTCTAGAGGGGTAAGTGAGGCTTTTTTGTATAGAAGCCTAGAAAAACAAAATTTCTTCACGCCAACTGGGATAAACAAAGGTCTGCATAATTAAGCCCTTTTCGACTCACCTTTCACCGAAGAGATTTTTTTGGGATATTGTCCAAAAAAGGTGGTGAGTCTGTCGCCGTATTTATGTCCAAACCAACGACTTAAATCGTACATAAGTTTTTGAAGAACTTATTGTTACGAGCGTACCAACTGCACATCGAACTCGGGTCTCTTGATTTGAATTCCTATTATCCAACCACTCGGCTAGCGTGACTTATAAATGAAAACTAATAAGAATTTTTAGATATTTGTTTGTGTAGACGACTATGTATACGTATGTATATGTATGTATATTTAACGTTTAAACTGATTATTATCATGTTGTGTACATATATATATTGAAAAAAAAAATTGCACCACCTACCTTTTGTCTGTCTCACATCTCATTACGCCGTTGGTTGCCTGTAAGAGATCGCTATGTAGTGATAAGGCCGCCTAATTGTACAGTCGACTTACTTTAATGTTTTCCCGTATTATTTTGTGGTGTACAATAAAGATAATCATTCATTTAATCCCTGAACACTAAAGTACTGAGCATACCATCCCTTGCGGGCTGATTGCCAGAGAACTCTTAAGTCGATAAAAATTCAGACCTTTCGTCTATTATGGCTCTGTTAATATATTACAGTTAACTATAAAAAAAAATAGGCGATAATAAGCTCATCATCTATCATGTTCTCCCCAATGAGGTTCTGTAGCTATCACAGTGTGGAAAATGGCGTGTTTATCAAAAAAATAAAAAAAAATCACTCGTGCACAGATAAAGCACGCACAAAAGGCAATTCAAGTAAATAAAGTGCATGCTAATGGCTTCGCAATTTGTGTACGCACGATCCGCACGTCCGATACTAATGTCTAAGGCTTCATTTACTTACGTTATTGTTACTTACGTAAAGCTGGTCGTGTCTCCGAGGTGACCGGGAATCCTTGGACAGAAATACATATCTTCCGTGGGTGTCGTAAGAGACGACTAAGGAAAACAGCCTTGATTGTCGTAATGGAAACCGATAGATGGCGGGATAACCATCTCTAGAAATATCAGAAGAAAATAATCAGACCGAAGATGGGCTGCAGCGTCTGAGGTGCGAGTGGTCTGCTACTGCGATCGCCTATACGCTTGCCAAGCGTGACGATTATGGTAAATCCTTCCTATGGGAGAGGCCTATGTCCTGCAGTGGACTTTAATTGGCCATTATGTATGTTATGTATTTGTTCGTTCAACACATTCTACAGTCTAAATGAGTTGGATGATGATATACAGTCTAAATGAGTTGGATGGTTGAACATGTTAGACAGAGAATGTCCGTAGAGTATTTGTTGTTTTTAATTTGTTAAGTTGACGACCCGATAACAAACTTGGTAGTAACTCTACCATCGAAGCTGAATGTTCCAGGTTCGCATCCCGTTATGGGGAAATATTTGAGTGATTGATATGAATATTTGTATTCAAATGATGGGTGTATATATGAATAATATCTATTTAAAAATATTTACTTAGGAAAGTATATTGTACTTTTGGTTATCCTTTGGTATCTGTCAAGTTATCCAAAAATGGTTTCGGTGAAACATGGGTCGAAGAACTTATCTAAACCTCTGTCTGTCCCATTATTGGGAAAATTGCGTGTATGAAGGAAATTATTAATTTGAAAGGAGTGAAATAAGAATGTACGGATCGTGACATATGGCGAACTGATCTCTCTGGCTACTCCGTCATGGACGTAGTATACGTGAAGATGAATGAATAAATAAAAAAATCTTAATTCTACTAATTTTAACTAGCTAATTTTTTATTTATTTTTAATTTTGAACTTGTTATAGACTTCCGAAAAATTTACGATCGGAGACTCACTTAACGTTAAGTACGCTACAAAAGTAATCATTACTCGTATCGTGATGAGGTTCCTCTAACAGAGAAAAAACAGGGAAAAAAAGACAGAATAATACCAAATAGCACGGCAACGATGAAGTTATTCCTAAGGGATATTACTATCATAGATATATTCAATAATATTAAAAATTAAAATAAATATCTTCACGCAATTCCCAATACAGGGGTAGACAGAGGTCTAGTCTAGACAATTAAGTCCCTTTTACCCACCTTCCACCGAAGATATTTTCGGGACAACGTGACAGGTGGTGAGCCCGTCGCCGCCTTTATGTCCAAGCCAACGATGTAGTTCGTACATAAGTTTTTGAAAAACTAATGGGTACTGCCACCTGGGGATCGAACTCGGGTCTCTTGACTCGAAATTCCGACCACCCAACCACTCGGCTATCGTGACTTATTATTTTATTGTACAGTTTTTTTAAATAAATTTCTTGCACCTTCTAATAGGCAGGTTTTGCGCATTTTCTAGAATTTTACTGTAGAAGCATAGACCACTTGAACGAGATTTTTTACTAAACTGAATCTAGCAACTGGCATAAAGACGGCGACGGGCTCACCACCTGTCATGTTTTCCCAAAAATATCTTCGGTGGAAGGTGGGTCGAGCGGACTTAATTGTCTAGACCTCTGTCTACCCCTATATTGAGAATGTCGTCTAGATATATATAGTAACTGGCATTACAAGCTTGCATCTGTTCCTGGTATTAATATTATGTACATTAGTATTCTTATTAAAATTATTAATGTTTTCATGTACATATTACATTTGCATATACATATCGAAAGGCCAAGGTTAGAATTTATATTTCCTTAAATTTTACTCTATGTGATAAAGATTTCGAATATTATAATAAGCTCTTATGCATAATTAAAAGAAATTCTTTTCCATATCAGCTGTATTTCCTCATAGTAAAATATTTTATAACATTAAGGAATTCTTTTATTTATTGCTGTTTTTGCATCAGTTAGTCATCTGGAGACATTATTAAACGCTCACCGTGCACGAGTGGCGTAAACGCCGGTTTTCATGGTGTCGCAAGCTCCGAGGTCCCGGGTTCGATTTCCGGTCGGGTCTTTGTAACAAAACACTTTATCTACTTTGTCTCGGGTCTGGGTGTTTTTTTATCGTTGTTCCTGATTCCATTCTACAGTCTAAATGAGTTGGATGATGATATACAGTCTAAATGAGTTGGATGATGATATACAGTCTAAATGAGTTGGATGATGATATACAGTCTAAATGAGTTGGATGATGATATACAGTCTAAATGAGTTGGATGATGATATACAGTCTAAATGAGTTGGATGATGATATACAGTCTAAATGAGTTGGATGATGATATACAGTCTAAATGAGTTGGATGATGATATACAGTCTAAATGAGTTGGATGATGATATACAGTCTAAATGAGTTGGATGATGATATACAGTCTAAATGAGTTGGATGATGATATACAGTCTAAATGAGTTGGATGATGATATACAGTCTAAATGAGTTGGATGATGATATACAGTCTAAATGAGTTGGATGATGATATACAGTCTAAATGAGTTGGATGATGATATACAGTCTAAATGAGTTGGATGATGATATACAGTCTAAATGAGTTGGATGATGATATACAGTCTAAATGAGTTGGATGATGATATACAGTCTAAATGAGTTGGATGATGATATACAGTCTAAATGAGTTGGATGATGATATACAGTCTAAATGAGTTGGATGATGATATACAGTCTAAATGAGTTGGATGATGATATACAGTCTAAATGAGTTGGATGATGATATACAGTCTAAATGAGTTGGATGATGATATACAGTCTAAATGAGTTGGATGATGATATACAGTCTAAATGAGTTGGATGATGATATACAGTCTAAATGAGTTGGATGATGATATACAGTCTAAATGAGTTGGATGATGATATACAGTCTAAATGAGTTGGATGATGATATACAGTCTAAATGAGTTGGATGATGATATACAGTCTAAATGAGTTGGATGATGATATACAGTCTAAATGAGTTGGATGATGATATACAGTCTAAATGAGTTGGATGATGATATACAGTCTAAATGAGTTGGATGATGATATACAGTCTAAATGAGTTGGATGATGATATACAGTCTAAATGAGTTGGATGATGATATACAGTCTAAATGAGTTGGATGATGATATACAGTCTAAATGAGTTGGATGATGATATACAGTCTAAATGAGTTGGATGATGATATACAGTCTAAATGAGTTGGATGATGATATACAGTCTAAATGAGTTGGATGATGATATACAGTCTAAATGAGTTGGATGATGATATACAGTCTAAATGAGTTGGATGATGATATACAGTCTAAATGAGTTGGATGATGATATACAGTCTAAATGAGTTGGATGATGATATACAGTCTAAATGAGTTGGATGATGATATACAGTCTAAATGAGTTGGATGATGATATACAGTCTAAATGAGTTGGATGATGATATACAGTCTAAATGAGTTGGATGATGATATACAGTCTAAATGAGTTGGATGATGATATACAGTCTAAATGAGTTGGATGATGATATACAGTCTAAATGAGTTGGATGATGATATACAGTCTAAATGAGTTGGATGATGATATACAGTCTAAATGAGTTGGATGATGATATACAGTCTAAATGAGTTGGATGATGATATACAGTCTAAATGAGTTGGATGATGATATACAGTCTAAATGAGTTGGATGATGATATACAGTCTAAATGAGTTGGATGATGATATACAGTCTAAATGAGTTGGATGATGATATACAGTCTAAATGAGTTGGATGATGATATACAGTCTAAATGAGTTGGATGATGATATACAGTCTAAATGAGTTGGATGATGATATACAGTCTAAATGAGTTGGATGATGATATACAGTCTAAATGAGTTGGATGATGATATACAGTCTAAATGAGTTGGATGGTTGAACATGTTAGACAGAGAATGTCCGTAGAGTATTTGTTGTTTTTAATTTGTTAAGTTGACGACCCGCTAACAAACTTGGTAGTAACTCTACCATCGAAGCTGAATGTTCCAGGTTCGCATCCCGTTATGGGGAAATATTTGAGTGATTGATATGAATATTTGTATTCAAATGATGGGTGTATATATGAATAATATCTATTTAAAAATATTTACTTAGGAAAGTATATTGTACCTTTGGTTATCCTCTGGTATCTGTCAAGTTATCCAAAAATGGTTTCGGTGAAACATGGGTCGAAGAACTTATCTAAACCTCTGTCTGTCCCATTATTGGGAAAATTGCGTGTATGAAGGAAATTATTAATTTGAAAGGAGTGAAATAAGAATGTACGGATCGTGACATATGGCGAACTGATCTCTCTGGCTACTCCGTCATGGACGTAGTATACGTGAAGATGAATGAATAAATAAAAAAATCTTAATTCTACTAATTTTAACTAGCTAATTTTTTATTTATTTTTAACTTTTTATTTATTTTTAATTTTGAACTTGTTATAGACTTCCGAAAATTGACGATCGGAGACTCACTTAACGTTAAGTACGCTACAAAAGTAATCATTACTCGTATTGTGATGAGGTTCCTCTAACAGAGAAAAAACAGGGAAAAAAAGACAGAATAATACCAAATAGCACGGCAACGATGAAGTTATTCCTGAGGGATATTACTATCATAGATATATTCAATAATATTAAAAAATAAAATAAATATCTTCGCGCAATTCCCAATACAGGGGTAGACAGAGGTCTAGTCTAGACAATTAAGTCCCTTTACCCACCTTCCACCGAAGATATTTTCGGCACAACGTGATAGGAGGTGAGCTCTTCGTTGTCTTTATATCAAAGCCAACAATATAAGTCGTTCATTAGTTTTGAAAAGCTCAGTACGAGCTGAGATACGGATCGCACTCGGGTCTCTAGACTCAAATCCCGATCGCCCAACCACTCGGCTTTCGTGACTACACTTTTCCTTCTTCTTCTACTTCTTTACAGCTTATCAAGTGTCCACTGCTGAACATGGGCCTCCCCTAAAACTTTCCACAGTGAACGGTCCTCAGCCACCTGCATCTATCGACTGCCCGCAACATATTGCAAGTCACTGCATCTCGTGGGAGGTCGTTCAACACTGGGTTTGCCTGTACGAGGTTGCTGTAACCGAGAACTCGTACTAATGAGATTTGCAAAAACTTATGTACGAATTATATCCTTGGCTTGGACATAAAGACGGCGACTGGCTCACCACCTGACACGTTGTTCCGAAGATATCTTCGGTGGAAGGTGGGTCAAAGTACTCAATTGTCTAGACTAGACCTCTGTCCACCCCTGTATTGGGAATTGTGTGAAGATATTTATTTATTTTTATTTATTTATTTATTTTTATTTATTTATTTTTATTTATTTATTTTTATTTATTTATTTATTTTTATTTATTTATTTATTTTTATTTATTTATTTATTTATTTATTTTTATTTATTTATTTTTATTTATTTATTTATTTATTTATTTTTATTTATTTATTTTTATTTATTGCTGTTTTTGCATCAGTTAGCCATCTGGAGACATTATTAAACGCTCACCGTGCACGAGTGGCGTAAACGCCGGTTTTCATGGTGTCGCAAGCTCCGAGGTCCCGGGTTCGATTTCCGGTCAGGTCTTTGTAACAAAACACTTTATCTACTTTGTCTCGGGTCTGGGTGTTTTTTTTTATCGTTGTTCCTGATTCCATAACACGCGTGCTTAAGCTGCTTACTTTGGGATCAGAGCAATGTATGAGCAGCAATGATGTAGCAGCGTCTAAGGTACATGATGTCTGGTACTGCGATCGCCAATCCGCTTGCCGAGCGTTTTGATCATTGCAAACTTTCCGACTGCAGAGGCTTGGTGTCCAGCTGTGAACAATCACAGTCCGGTTTATATGTATGTTTGTATGTATGTAAGTCACGGTAGCCGCGTGGTTGAGTGATTGGGATTCGAGTCCAGACACCGGATTTCGATACCCAAGTGGCAGGCTCGTACCAATGGGTTTTTTCAAAAATGTACTAGCGAAATTATTATATAATTGGACAATAAAATTAATTGGACATAAAGTAATTGTCAAGACCTCTAACTACTCTACCCTACCTCTGGGAATGGCCTGAAGACTTGTTTAATTAGATTAGTTTTAGGACTTTTACACTAGTTTGTGTTTAGGAGTTACAGTCCCTTACCTCAGTAAGGCGACGTTAGTTTTTGTCTTTTCGTCTACACAGTGTAAAGTAATTAATTAATTAGATTAATATTAATTAATTAATTTCAAAAGGGGTGGGTGTGTCAATATGGCTACTTGTACGAGTATAAGTGCGAGTGTCAGCGTGTATTGATTTTTTTATATAATTTATGCTAAATTCTAATGTACGGACAACTCATTTGATATCATTGTCTAGGCCTCTGCTTACCCTATTATTTGGTAAATTGCGTAACGATTTAAAATATCGGGCATAGCTTAATACATATACAACTCATCTTCACGCTTTTCTTAATACTGGGGTAGACAGATCTCTTTACAATTAAGTTTTTAGGCACAACGTAATAGGAGGTGAGCTCTTCGTTGTCTTTATATCAAAGCCAACAATATAAGTCGTTCATTAGTTTTGAAAAGCTCAGTACGAGCTGAGATACGGATCGCACTCGGGTCTCTAGACTCAAATCCCGATCGCCCAACCACTCGGCTTTCGTGACTACACTTTTCCTTCTTCTTCTACTTCTTTACAGCTTATCAAGTGTCCACTGCTGAACATGGGCCTCCCCTAAAACTTTCCACAGTGAACGGTCCTCAACCACCTGCATCTATCGACTGCCCGCAACATTTTGCAAGTCACTGCATCTCGTGGGAGGTCGTTCAACACTGGGTTCGCCTGTACGAGGTTGCTGTAACCGAGAACTCGTACTAATGAGATTTGCAAAAACTTATGTACGAATTATATCCTTGGCTTGGACATAAAGACGGCGACTGGCTCACCACCTGACACGTTGTTCCGAAGATATCTTCGGTGGAAGGTGGGTCAAAGTACTCAATTGTCTAGACTAGACCTCTGTCCACCCCTGTATTGGGAATTGCGTGAAGATATTTATTTATTTTTATTTATTTATTATTTGAGTAGTTGCTTTGCATAGTACATGAGCACTGTATCACGTTATAATTGTCAGTTCTATTAATTAACATATTTTTTTTATATCAACGTTGTCGATCCAATCAGCGCGATCCCATTATTGTAATATGATAATATCGGACGTACATGGTTTCGTGTGGGGCGACCACGTACATAGATAAATACATATATTACATATTATTTACTCGAATAAATACATTTTAAATAAACAAAAAAATCCTCACGCCATTCCCAGTACAGCGGTAGACAGAGGTCTTGTCTAAACAATTAAGTCCTTTCGACCCACATTCCGCCGAAGACATTTTTGGGACAACGTGTCAAGTGGTGATACCGTCGTCGACTTATACATACATATAAATTATACATACATAGATAGGGACGTACATCATCATACATAGATAAGTCACGATAGCCGAGTTGTTGGGTGGTCGGAATTTCGAGTCGAGAGACCCGAGTTCGATCCCCAGGTGGCAGTACCAATGAGTTTTTCAAAAAACTTATGTACGAATTTTATCATTGGCTTGGACATAAAGGCGGCGACGGGCTCACCACCTGTCACGTTGTCCCGAAAATATCTTCGGTGGAAGGTGGGCCAAAGGGACTTAATTGTCTAGACTTGACCTCTGTCTACCCCTGTATTGGGAATTGCGTGAAGATATTTTTTATATTATTATAGATAGGGACAACGTTACATACATTGCTCTGATCCCAGATTATGTGTGCTGTGATTCAATATGTGCGGCGTGTTAAATGTAACTACACTTTTATTTCTAATTTTCGAGATTTGTCTTAAGCAAAATAATATTGCCAATGATATGCGCAAAGAAATTTAGTCTATACATATATGGTAAAAATGACTAGATTTGATGGGCATAAGATCAAATTGATTTCACAAGCGACGACTCCCGTTGACGAATGGCGTGCCCGCCGGTTTTCATGGTGTTGCCAGCTGTGGGAATTGATTCCTGGACGGTTTAATGTAGAAAACCACTATTTATACATTTTCTCGGGTCTAGGTGTTACCAATGGGTTCTTCAAAAACTTATGTACGTATTATATCACAACATAAAGACGCGACGGGCTCACCACCTGTCACGTTGTCCCGAAAATATCTTCGGTCGAACTCGAAGCGACTTAATTTGTCTAGACTAGACCTCTGTCTACCCCTGTATTGGGAATTGCGTGAAGATATTTTTTTTAAATGAATTCATTATAAACATAATTGAAGACCACAAAATACAAAACCCCAGTGCGCTCTATTCCATCTCCACATTGAACAACGTGAAAATGCATAGAAGGCACATAAAGTATAATATAGTAATAATAGTCTATAATATGATAATAATAGTCTAGACAATTAAGTCCTTTGACCCACCTTCCACCGAAGATATTTTCGGCACAACGTGACAGGCGGTGAGCCCGTCGCCTTCTTTATGTCCAAGCCAATGATATAAAACCCAAGCTAAGAGTCTGCCACGTGGGGATCGAACTCGGGTCTCTCAACCCGAAATTACGACCACCCAACCACACGGATATCGTGACTTTTATAATTATAAGTATAATTAATAAGTAATTCGTTCATTCATTCATCCATTTATTCAATATGGTTATAAACTTGGTAAAATTACCAATAGCACTGTCCGCATAGTACAACACTCATGGTGACTGTATCATCGTTAAGCAGATATGTTTTTTTCATGGACGTATATTTAGCGTGGACAGAGATAAGCGTGCTGTGTTTAAAACACGAATGTCCACTGGGCGGTGAGGTCGCGTGTAATGTTTGTCCAGTTCATTGCGACGCTAGAGACCGTAGCTTTGTACGAGACGGGTAGCCTCAACGAGTCCATTGTCTTGGTGACAGATTAACTACCTTAATGCCTGACCATCTCGTTCTATAGACAGCAATGGTCTTGACCTCATGGTGACAGTAGGTGAGTTAATTTCGCGTATATAAATCCGTGTGGTGTGGCCGTGAGGTATCGGCGTAAGAATGTACTGTCCCTTTTCTTTACGCGAATGTCGTAATAAGTGGCTAAAGGCCTTCTTTTAAAGGCCTGCAATGTCTTTGGTTACCGATATATGGTCGTACGTACATACCGATATATGGTACGTCTTAACGTACATACATGCATAAGAACCTGTTAAAGTCCACTGCAGAGCATAGGCCTCTCCCATTGGGAGGATTTGCCATAATCGCCACTCTAGGCAAGCGGATTGGCGATCGCAGTACCAGACCACTCGCACCTCAGACGCTGCTGTCCGTCTTCGGTATGATTATTTTGCTCTGATATATTTAGAGATGATTATTCCGTCATCTATCGGTTGCCATAACAATATCGGTTGCCATAATAACTCTTACGACCCCCACGGGAAAAAAGGGAGTGGCAATATTCTTACAGCGTTACCACACGGAAACATCCTTGGCGGCGTAAGCATCAATAAAATACCAGACAAAAATCTTTTGCATACTGTCACGGGCAGCAGCGTCAGAGGTGAGAGGTTTCCGGTACAGTAATCGCTAATACGACTGCTAAGCATGTCGATTACGGCAAACACAGGGATTGTATGGGAGAAAGGACTAAAATACAAACGGCTTAATGTAAATTTTAAATTTAAATATATTGACGCAATTCCCAATACAGGACTAGACAGAGGTGTAGTCTAGACAATTAAGTCCCTTTGACCCACATTCCACCGAAGATCTTTTCGGGACAACGTGACAGGTAATGTAGAAAGTTGCAAATATTTTAACCTATGTGAAAAGTATTCTATGTCATTTGCGAATGTCGTCACCGCATTGTCAGGATAGCCGAGTGGTTGCGTGGTCAGAATTGCGAGTCAAGAGACCCGAGTTCGATTCCCAGGTGGCAGGCTCGTACCAATGGGTTTTTGAAAAACTTATGTACGAACCATATCGTTGGCTTAGACATAAAGACGGTGACGGGCTCACCACCTGTCACGTTGTCCCGAAAATATCTTCGGTGGAAGGTGGTTCGAAGGGACTTAATTATCTGGACTAGACCTCCGTCTACCCCTGTATTGGGAATTGCATCGTCAGGGCTCCTAAAGCGAATGCCTCGAAATTTATCTTTGGTTATTGACGGATATCACATTAGGTTAAGAGAAGAAGTCTTCAATTCAATGTTTCTAACTGGCCAGCTCTAAAGAAAAACAGTACCTACCGTGGACATCTACAGGGCTAGGATGAAATGCCTCGTCGCCCGTAATTAAACTAGCTCTCTATACCTATGTAGCGGATGATGTGGTGCAGGAAAAGGGTAGCTACCCGCCAGGTCGGGTGATCGTGACCTGGGGAGGACGTCTCCTCCACAAGAGTGCGCTATCGGTAATCGTATATATACTTATAATCGTGCGAACTTCGATAGCGCGATGTAGAACGTCGATGTGTTTCCTGAATCCGCCACTTAGCGAGCTTCTAATGTTGATGTCGCCACACCTATTAAACCGGTAAACAACCAGTGGGGACGAGTGTGGGTAGTACTGACTCGGACTTCTCCTGGGCAGAGAACGAATCTACCTCCTTTAAGAATGTGATAATTGTGTGTGTTCTTAGGCATCGCGGGGATTGTAGTACACGAATATAAATTAGAAATTAAATTAAAGAGAATTTTAAAAAAACGTCTGATTCGAGCGGAATTCAATCCCGCGACTTCTGCCGTACCGTGACAACGCTCTAACCTCACCGTGTCCTACACGCATCTGTTGTAAATTTTAAATCTCTCATTATTTGACGAAAGATATTCCAACTTCCTGCTATATGTCCGTAAGTTTGCAGCTACAACACGTTAATACTATAACGCTATCTAAATTAATGCAATAAAAATTGTGTCACCATAGCCGAGTGGTTGGGTGATCGGAATTCGAGTCAAAAGACCCGAGTTCGATCCCCAAGTGCCAGTTAATTTATATCGTTGGTTTGGATATAAAGACACTGATGGGCTCGCCACCTTTCACGTCCCTAAAAATGTCTTTAATAAAAGGTGTCTAAAAGGTTCTTAATAATCTAAGCCTCAGTTTACCTCAGTATTGGGAATGGCGTGAAGATACGTTTTATATTTCACGATGCACTATTCTAAAAACGAACAGTGCTGCGCACGCGTCACTTCGCGTCCAACACCGTTTTATTTTTATATTTGTGTCCCGGGTAAACAGTTTAAATGTGGTACATGCAACGAAATACACCTTGTTCTCTAAAGTAACCTTGAGGGTGCCACTGACTATTGAACGAGTGGCATACACAGCGGTTTTCATAGTGTCGTCAGCTCTGAGGTCACGGGTTCGATTCTTGGACGGGTCAATGTGGAGAACTCTTTTTCTACTTTGTCTCGAGTGTGGGTGTTTGTGGTACCTTCGTTGATTCCGATTCGAAGTGCTTTGTACTTACTTTGGGATCAGAACAACTTATTATTTATGTTACTATTTGTATTTATGTTACTTAGTTACTTTTACGCCGATAGATAAATGTATCGATTTATTTATTGCGTCGAAGTATAAAACATTTCATTTAAATACAACTATACCCCATACATTGCTTTGCCATTTATCCCCTGTATGAAATATTTTGAACACATTTAAATTCATAGATAGGGATAACATCACATACATTACTCTGCTCCCAAAGTAAGCAGCTAAAGCACTTGTACACAACAAACAAAGTAAGTACCATAAACACACAACTTTTTCTATATTACTCCGACCGGGAATCGAACGCGGTACCTCAGATCGGGCGACACTTTGCAAACCTGTACGTTCGCTACTCGTCCGCAGGGTTGTCGACATGTATAAAGGCTTTAGTTGAGGTCGGTTGGCTAAAGTTACGCTGGTACGTTGCGGTGACAGCCTTGCTGTGGGCCCTTGCCGCTTGGCTTCACACGGGTATTGGTTGTAATACAATCTACCATGCCACCAGCTATGATGTTTTTCTACTTACCTCGTTGCAAGTTTTGTACTGGTTATTTTTGAATACTATGGTGATTTGGTTGGGGCAATCGTAGCCTAGGGTTTGGGCAATATAAGTTTGTAACAGGAATTTCGAGTTCCGTTCCCAAAAGGTAGTTCGGAGGGACTTAATTGTCTAGATTAGACCTCCGTCTACCCCTGTATTGGGAATTGCATGAACATATTTATTTATTTATTCCCAGTAAAGTCACGATACCCGAGTGGTTGGATGATCGCATTTCAAGTCAGTAGATCCGGTGGCCGGCTCGTACCGTTTTTTCATAAACTTATGTACGATTATACCATTGGCTTTGACATAATACAATGGGTTTTATCTTATGTACTTATGTACGAATTATATCGTTGGATTGGACATTGAGACGGCGATGGGCTCACCACCTGTCTCGTTGTCCCGTAAACAGTTTAAATGTGGTACATGCAACGAAATACACCTTGTTCTCTAAAGTAACCTTGAGGGTGCCACTGACTATTGAACGAGTGGCATACACAGCGGTTTTCATAGTGTCGTCAGCTCTGAGGTCACGGGTTCGATTCTTGACGGGTCAATGTGGAGAACTCTTTTCTACTTTGTCTCGAGTGTGGGTGTTTGTGGTACCTTCGTTGATTCCGATTCGAAGTGCTTTGTACTTACTTTGGGATCAGAACAACTTATTATTTATGTTACTATTTGTATTTATGTTACTAAGTTACTTTTACGCCGATAGATAAATGTATCGATTTATTTATTGCGTCGAAGTATAAAACATTTCATTTAAATACAACTATACCCCACACATTGCGTTGCCATTTATCCCCTGTATGAAATATTTTGAACACATTTAAATTCATAGATAGGGATAACATCACATACATTACTCTGCTCCCAAAGTAAGCAGCTAAAGCACTTGTACACAACAAACAAAGTAAGTACCATAAACACACAACTTTTTCTATATTACTCCGACCGGGAATCGAACGCGGTACCTCAGATCGGGCGACACTTTGCAAACCTGTACGTTCGCTACTCGTCCGCAGGGTTGTCGACATGTATAAAGGCTTTAGTTGAGGTCGGTTGGCTAAAGTTACGCTGGTACGTTGCGGTGACAGCCTTGCTGTAAGGCCCTTGCCGCTTGGCTTCACACGGGTATTGGTTGTAATACAATCTACCATGCCACCAGCTATGATGTTTTTCTACTTACCTCGTTGCAAGTTTTGTACTGGTTATTTTTGAATACTATGGTGATTTGGTTGGGGCAATCGTAGCCTAGGGTTTGGGCAATATAAGTTTGTAACAGGAATTTCGAGTTCCGTTCCCAAAAGGTAGTTCGGAGGGACTTAATTGTCTAGATTAGACCTCCGTCTACCCCTGTATTGGGAATTGCATGAACATATTTATTTATTTATTCCCAGTAAAGTCACGATACCCGAGTGGTTGGATGATCGCATTTCAAGTCAGTAGATCCGGTGGCCGGCTCGTACCGTTTTTTCATAAACTTATGTACGATTATAACATTGGCTTTGACATAATACAATGGGTTTTATCTTATGTACTTATGTACGAATTATATCGTTGGATTGGACATTGAGACGGCGATGGGCTCACCACCTGTCTCGTTGTCCCGTAAAATGTCCTCGCTGGAAGGTGGGTCGAAAAGACTTAATGGTCTAGACCTCTGTCTACCCCTCTATTGGGAATGGCGTAAAGATGAAATTAGGCAGACCGATGATGGACAGCGTCTAAGGGGCGAGGTGTCAGTTATTCCGATCGCCACTCCGCTTGCCATGCGCAGCTTAGATCTAGACAATTTAGTCGTTTCTACCCACCTTCCACCGAAGATATTTTCGGGACAACGTGCCAAGTGGTGTGCCCGTCGCCGTCTTTATGTCCAATCCAATGATATAATTCGTACATAAGTTTTTGTATAACCCATTGGTGCGAGCCTGCCATCTGGTAATTAATTAATTGAACTCGGGTGTCTAGACTCGAACTTCCGAACACCACTGCGCTATCATGACAAGCGCAGCGATATTGGCAAATTCCTTTAGGGTAAAGCTCATGTCCTGCAGTGAATTTTGCATGTTGTTATGTAGATAAGCAACGTGTTTAAGTATAAAGATGTATATCGTCTATTCCATTTCCACTTGAGTTTCCATTAAGTGTATAAGGCTTCGTCTATACGCCTCCAGGGAGATATTACAGAAGCATTGGGAAGACCGGTTGAAACAACTGCGCGGTTTCTTTAACGAAAACAAAAGCTTTCGCTACACAATAGCACCTTTGTCGAGACGCCTCCTCCATTATCTGGAATTGCAACGGCCGCGTACATCCATTTCTATCGCTTTTTGAAAGCTCCTCGCATAGCTTTACTTGAAAGCTGTCAATTTAAACCGTGCGTTAAGTGTCGTGTGTTCTCGGTGACTGTTTTTAATTATACGTTTGATATGCATTTCTTCAATACAAGTTCTTTTATCAAATTTAGGTTTCATCGAAAGTTTTACTGTTCGACAGCCTAAAAGTTCTACTTTTGTACGTTCTCCTGTTACCGACAGCCTCCGCGGACGCCACGTCCATTTGTCGGGGAGGCTCAGGTCGCGGGTTCAATTCCGCCGAGCCAATGTAGAAAACGGTTTTACATTACACACTACTACTAGTCGACTAGTCGAAAGTATTTAATTGTTTAAACCTCTTCCTACCCCTTTGTTGGGAATGGAGTGAAGATTGTGTAGATGATTGTGCGTTTGTATTGCTTTCTCATAAAAAAAATCGTCACTTGTTACGTTAATCTATGTAATATCTATCCGTGTATTAAAATATTGTGATATTGCCAATTCTAGCTAAAGTATTTGAGAAAATATTCTATGTTAGACTTCCTTTCTCAAAAATATAATATCAATAATAAATAATATCAATATAATACAAAATATAATAGCCAAATTGGATTTCAATGTGGAAAATTTACAACTTTAGATGTTTTTACCTTGCTTTACAAAATTATGAACTATGTTAGTAAAATAATACCTACAACCGCGATATTCTTTGATATGACAAAAGCGTTAGACTTTGTTTCACATATGGTATTCGAGAAAATGCATACATATGGCTACATAGCGATTTACACATACATACATACTTAACGGCCTATTAAAGTCCGTTGCAGGCCGTAGGCCTCTCCCATAGGGAGGATTTGCTGTAATCGCCAAATTGCGTTTATGACTATACCAACAATATTTTTACTCTGTTAACAAATTTTTAAATAACAGATGTATGTATTAAAATATAAATTCAATGTACAGTTATTTGAATGACATTATTTGAATAAATGTTATCAGTTTAATTTTCACATATAATTAATTCAATAGTCGATAAGTAGGTAAGTGATAAAGTGTAACAATATGTTACTAACTGCTGCGCGGTGTCGGTTGCAGAGCGTGGGCTGAGCGCGTAACATGGGCGTGCTGGGCGCGGCGGGCGCGATGCGGCGCTCGCACGCGGCGGCGCTGGGCGCGCTGGGCGCGCTGCTGCTGCTGTTGCTGGCGCACCACGCGCCCGCGCCCGCCGCGCCGCGCCGCCCGCGCCTGCTGCCGCCGCGCCGCCCGCCCCCGCCCCGCCCCGCCCCGCCCCGCCCCGCCCCGCCCGCGCGCAACTGGACCACGCGCGCGCCCGCCAGCGCGCAAACGGCGGCGCCGCGCGACCCGCGCGTGCTGCTCACGCGCGAGCTGTACGTGGCGGGGCACGAGCGGCCGCACCCCGAGCTGTGCCCGGCGCTGGGCGCGCGGCTGCAGCTGCTGGTGCTGGTCACTTCCGCGCCGGCGCACGCCAGCGCGCGCGACGCCGTGCGCCTCACGTGGGGGCACTTCGCCGCGCGCAGCGACGTAGCGCTCGCCTTCGTGCTCGGCGCCCCGCCGGACGCGCTGCGCGCCGCCATCGCCGCGGAGGACGCGCTCTACGGGGACCTGATCGTCGGCCGCTCGGTGGACTCGTACTCCAACCTGACGCTGAAGACCCTGTCGATGCTCGAGTGGGCGGACACGTACTGCCCGCGGGCGCCGCGCCTGCTGAAGACTGACGACGACATGTTCATCAACGTGCCGCGGCTGCTGCGCTTCGCGACGGCGCCGGGCCGCGTCAACGCCACGCGCACCATATGGGGCAAGGTGGTGCGCAAGTCGCTCCCCAAGCGCACCACCAAGTCCAAGTACTACGTGTCGCCGCTGCAGTTTCCCGGCAAGGTGATTATTCTATAATGGACTAATAATCGCCTTCATAATTAATAAATAAATATCTTCACGCGATTCCCAGTACAGGGGTAGACAGAGGTCTAGTCTAGACAATAAAGTCCCTTCGACCCACCTTCCAACGAAGATATTTTTTGGACAACGTGACAGGAGGTGAGCCTGTCGCCGTCTTTATGTCCAAGCCAACGATATAATTCGTACATAAATTTTGAAAAAACCCATTAGTACTAGCCAGCCACCTGGGGATCGAACTCCGGTCTCTTGACTCGAAATTCCGACCATCCAACCAACCACTCGGCTATCGCGACTAGTCGTCTTGGGATCTATAATTCACTTATGACTCGAATTCGAATGCATACACGGATTAATCGACCTTAATTTGTTTTGAATTTGCAACAGGATCTACGAATAGACAATAAATTCCCAATACATAACCTACACTAGCACCATCACTTTTCAAGGTTTATTAAATTAGTACCTTAGCTGGATGACAAGTAAATGGCGCTATAGCGACGGGGTCAATTGTTAATTTTTATATCTCTATTACTTTATTTAAATAAAGAAACCTATTTGTATATTATCTACGCGTAAAATTAAAATTGCTGCGACATTTCCTTTGCGAAATCGGAATTGAAAAGCCTTGTTTAAAACGATAACGAGTCATCTGCGTGAGATGAACCCGATATGACGTGTCATAACTAATCTAATGCGGGTCATGGTCAATGGTCTTGCGCATAATTTAAGTTATGAACCGAATAGTTGTGTTGCAAGTGCATGATTACGATGAACGACAATAACTATTAATGCAATTTTCTTAATCGATGACCTCCGTGGACTCATTAGTCATGGCGTACAAACCGTTTTTCATGTTAATGTCAACTTTGAGGTCCCGGGTGCGATTCCTGGATGTTAATGTAAAAAACTTGTCTCGAGTCTGGGTGATTTTGATACTGTTTCGTTCGTTTTGTTCGTTGTTTCTGATTCCATAACACAAGCTCTTAAGCTACTTACTTTGGGATCAAAGCAGTGTATGTATGTATGCTTGTGTGTATGTATGTGTGTATATATTAATGACAACAACCCCTGGGAATAAGGGGATCGCTCCCAAGCTATTTCTAGAAAATATAACATTATATTTATATAATGCATTATATTGTTAAAAATATCGACCAAAAAAGAGGATACCTACGGAGTTTCTTTCGCCTGTTTCATCTCCGTTAGAGGAACCTCATTACGAAACGGTGGTACATTGAAAATGACTATCAATAAACGAATGTATGTTCTTATGTCGATGAATAAATGATTTGATTGTGTATGTATGTATGTATATTATAGTTAAAGACGATACACAAAACAATATCCGAAACATCTTTTTTATTAAGCACTTAAGGCGTCTGAAGTTGAGGGCACATCGAACTCTAGTCTTCTCAATCGAACTGATTATCTAATTATTCGGCAATTGTGACATTTACCTACCTTGGCCTCACAGACTCGGTTATTTGGGGCTAAAGTCGGGAGAACGCTGTGGTAGCCTCTGATCTTACCCAGCGTGTTTACAAATCAAATCAAATCATTTATTTTTCGAAATAAGTAACATACATCCATCGTCTTTTTTTAAAACTACCTCCGTTTCGTATTGAGGTTCCTCTGACGGAGAATAAAACTGCGAAAGAAATTCCATAGGTATCCTATTTTTTTAGCTTTTTTTTTTTATAAAATAAATACAAAATAATTTAATTACAAAACAGTTAACAGTAATTTAATTAGAAATAGCATGGGAGTGATCAACTCATTCCCAGGGGTAACTGTCATTAATATATTCATTTATATTGTAATAACCCTTTTTGTACAGTTTTTCTTTGATAAATGCTTTAAAACTGTTTATAGGCAAACTTTCTACAAATTATTTAATACCACCGCATTGTTTGGCGATAATCGCGATAGCCGAGTGTCTGGGTGATCGGGATTCAGAGTCAAGATACCCGAATTCGATCCCCAGGTGCCAGACTCCTACCAATACGTTTTAAAAAAATCGAAATTCGAATTATATCGATGGCTACTTGGATGAATCTTCTTCGGTGGATGGTGGGTCGAAAGGACTTTATTACCTAAACCTCTGTCTACCCCTGTATTGGGAATGGCGTGAAGATATCTGTATTTTTTGGCAATAATAAGAATAAACGGTACGAATGATTACTGCTCGCTCAGAGACGCCACAGCTTGTATATGAAACCTGGCTATTGCTTTTTGAAATGAAATGAATGAAATTAAACAAAAATTACATTTATTTCTTAGTATTAATTTATTTAAAAAAATCAATAAACGTCTGTCAATAAAATGGTGAATCTAAAAGAAGCGAAGGAGGTATGTAAGGATCGTGACAATTGGCGATCTGTTCTCTCTGGCTACCCCGTCAGGAATTGTGCGTGAAGATGAATAAAAAAGACTCTCTTTTAGAGAGACTTTCTCTTTAGAGTAATAAATTTCATTAAAAAAATTTAACACCCTCGGAAACAATTAGAGTGGCATTTACCACTGCAATTGCACTTACGATTAGTTAGTTTGTTTAATAAAAAATAATCTAAATTAATAGATTATTATTTTTATGGCGTTTCTTTCACATTGCTGTCTTCTTAAATAAGAATTATTAACATTAGTAAAGTACTCGACACGCGGAAATTTACACAATCGACTACTAAAATACGACACGCATTTCGCCCCGTAAGAAGGCACTTCAAAGCAAATTTTTTCCCTCTATGATGTATTTATTATAATAGAAATTACGGAAAAAGTATATTTAATGTCCTAAAAACTTCACTCAAAAGAAGGTATAATAGAACGTTGCTAACAACTACCCTAGTACGGGAAACCGCATGAAGATATAAAAAAGTATATTCAATAATTGCTGATATAGTGACTTCAATTATTGGCTCAACACCTGTCACGTGGTTCCAAATGCTATGTTTCTCATATGTGATAGCATAATGCTACTGTTTTCAGGTTTTGGCTCTATTCTCATATGTAATAGCATAATGCTACTGATTACAGGTGTTGGCACTATTCTCATATGTGATAGCATAATGCTACTGATTACATGTGTTGGCTCTATTCTCATATGTGATAGCATAATGCTACTGATTACAGGTGTTGGCTCTATTCTCATATGTGATAGCATAATGCTACTGATTACATGTGTTGGCTCTATTCTCATATGTGATAGCATAATGCTACTGATTACATGTGTTGGCTCTATTCTCATATGGGATAGCATAATGCTACTGATTACAGGTGTTGGCTCTATTCTCATATGTAATAGCATAATGCTACTGATTGCAGGTGTTGGCTCTATTCTCATATGTGATAGCATAATGCTACTGATTACATGTGTTGGCTCTATTCTCATATGGGATAGCATAATGTTACTGATTACAGGTGTTGGCTCTATTCTCATATGTGATAGCATAATGCTACTGATTACAGGTGTTGGCTCTATTCTCATATGTGATAGCATAATGCTACTGATTACAGGTGTTGGCTCTATTCTCATATGTGATAGCATAATGCTACTGATTACATGTGTTGGCTCTATTCTCATATGTGATAGCATAATGCTTCTGATTACAGGTGTTGGCTCTATTCTCATATATAATAGCATAATGCTACTGATTACAGGTGTTCCCGGACTTCGCAACCGGTCCCGCTTACCTGCTATCCGGCGACACGGTTCGCACGCTGCTGGCAGCCGCCGGCGAAGAGCGCTACCTGCGGCTGGAAGACGTGTTCATCACGGGAGTCCTGGCCTCTCGGCTGAAGATCTCGCGCCAGCACTCCGCCGAGTTCTACAACCGCAAGGTGGCGCTGCACCCGTGCGCCGTGCAGCGCGGCATCGCCATACACATGGTGCGCTATCACGAGCAGTTCGACCTCTGGCGAAAGCTGCTCGACGGCAAGACAAAGTGCGCCAGCTAACGGTAGGGGACTTCCGCAGTTGGCGACTCGCATATTGACAGCTCTCTTCGTTGTTCCAACGACGGTATGTATTTATGGTAGGCGCGAATCGGTCGAGCGGTGCTTTTATCAGCGGTTTCGAACAAACATTAGACAGTATTGCAGTGATGGAGCAGAAGTTTCTGCAGTGAAGCAGGAGATCTTGTCTGCATTCCGTTCTTTGAATGAGGTAAACGGATACCCGTACCTCTATCTCTTCTCTCCCAATTCTTAACCAAGAGATAAGCATCTACAGTCCATTTGATGTTGCAAGGGTACATGGGCAACGGTAGTCTTATACCACCATTGTACACCATCAAGTGAAAAGATTTCTTGTTTCCGTCACATATAATAAAAGATTACGAAGTTCGTAGATTTCAAGTGTTTCCTTTCGAACATTTACAAGACTGTGTATACTCGGTGTTTTCGGAGATTATTTCCTTATATTTCGCTTGTGGATACTCGTTTCTTATTTATACACATTCGTGGCAGTTAGCGATGCCTTATCAGAATAAATGTATCGGAACAAATTTTTACGCTTAAACGATTTTATACTCATAATTTTCTTCTTTTAAGATGATTGAATTAATTTTTTTTAACTAAAGGCATAGCACAATTTCTATTGGTACGAAATATAAGATACCAGTGAATTCGTTAATTTAAAACTATCTATTTAAGGCTCATAAACATGAAGCAGCAAGTCTAGGTTTCTTTTATCGGCTTTAGCCATAATTTTGGCTGACAGCCGCTAAACAGTATTAAGTTGCAGATTTCCTATATGTATATTGTCAAATATAAGACTTTTTTTTAAAATCTGTTATACTCAATCTAACCAATTCATTTCGTATTGTGGTGTCATCCCAAAATGTTGACCACGACCGTCGACTGATGGATTTTATACTTTAATTATTAATCCTCAAGACTAGTTGGACTTTGCAATAATGCTGGTTCATTGTTAAATTGTCTGTCAACACTTGAGAACATTCCCATGTTATGAATCTCAATCACGCGCGTAATGTATTAGGATAAATAGCCTTATATTTAAGAGATTGTGCACAACTGTGCTGATGTTTTATAAGAGCTAAATTGCGAACAAATTTACTTAGACTATACAGTCGGGAATATTATTGGCTATAAGTTTTATTATCGAATATATTAAATGATATTATTTGTATATTTTTTACATTGTGTATTTTTTGTTTTATTATTTTTTTATTATACGCCGTAAGTGTAGATAGATGAAATGTAAGCAGCGCTAAAGTATAAAGCAACTGGTGACACGAAATCTTTGTAAGCTATACACAGATGCATCTATTGTCCTTATAATTTTAGCCCCAGTTGTTTTTAAAGCAATTGATTTCGTGTCACCGGATACTGTGAAATGCAATAAAGTTGTTTCTATATGTAGTCGTTTATATTTGTATATAGAGTACAGATACAAAAGTGCGCGAGGGTCGCTGCTTACTACCGCCGCGCGAAACCGCCTTGCCTTTCCCGGGCCGTAAACCTGAATATATGAAATATAAATTCTTACGCGCGCCTCTTTAACACAAAGTGCCGTCGCAATTATAAGTCTAAAAGTAATAAATTTGATGCTAGACATAGATCAAAAATTGACACTTGAAACGGTTTTCGCCTCGTAATGGGGCGCAAAGCGTATCAACTGTTATTCGCTGAGTCGGGACGAAATTTGATATTGTATCTTCTTATTAATCAATTAAACTTTGTTAACCAAATTCTGGTGATGGGGTTTATGTCGCGTACGTAGCGAGAGGCCCTGGTAGGATTCTGTTTGTGGTAGCAGCGAACCTCGAGCCGAAATATAGTTTTAAGTAATAAAAGAATGTTGTAGTTGGAATTGTCATATAATCGAATGTACACAATTTTTTTTGAATTCGGCTACGTTATGCCTGGTGTAAATATTATACCGCATAAATATACTGACATGTGTTTTATTATAGTTGAAAACCCTAATCCTAGTGAATTATACACTTCTCTCCCTCTATCCAGTAACTTCTCTTTCATAAAAAGCTAAGATAAATCGAGGATAAAAAACAAAGTTATTGCTTATTATACCATTTGTTGCGACAACACTCCAAGCAGTTTACGCTCCTGGCAACTGTAGTCGACGTTGGTGGCATAGGCGGAGGCAGCTCCGACGGTGGCAGAAGAGATGCAGGTGGCAAGAGAAGGCCTGGGGATTGAACTTCGGACACGTGACTCTAGTTCCAATCACTCAACCACTCGGCTATCGTGATTGTTAACTAAAATTATTTTATTTTTGTCTTTTCAATCTCTCAGCTCTAAGCTCAGATACTTGTGTTCTGCTTTAAAATTTCCAAAAGCGTGGCCTGTAAACATTTCTTGCTAAAGTCCTTTGTAGCCTAC
This sequence comes from Sericinus montela, assembly GCA_029286605.1. Lineage (NCBI taxonomy): Eukaryota > Metazoa > Arthropoda > Insecta > Lepidoptera > Papilionidae > Sericinus > Sericinus montela. The sequence goes on along the minus strand of JAGSMR010000080.1, from coordinate 2,185,134 downwards.
AAGTTACATTGTACAGTAATGAGAAATACATGAGGATGTAAGTACAAACGAAGAGGGTATAACTAAAATAAATAATTTTAGTCACGATAGCCGAGTGGTTGGGTAATCGGAGTTCGAGTCAAGAGATCCGGGTTCGATCCCCAGGTGGCAAGCTCGTACCAATGGGTTTTTTCAAAAACTTATGTACGAATTACATAGTTGGTTTGGATATTAAGACGGCGACTGGCTCACCACCTTGCACGCTGTCCCAAAAATATCTTCGGTGGAAGATGGATAGAAACGACTTCATGGTCTAGACCTTTGTCTACTCCTGAATTGGGAATGACGTTAATATATTTTTATATTATTTTGTATATTAATTAGAAGCGGTGGAAGGAACCGCTTCCGCGCAATTGACAATGGTCGGCTATTTTTTCCACTGCCATTTTTAAACTATTTTGTTAAAAGAAGTGTAAAGCGGCCCACTTTAGTCTTCGAGAGTCTGTAACCTTTTTCGACTAATATAATAAATTTACGTACTAAATACTTACATACTAAATAAATACTAAATGCGCATACATTGCTCTGATTTTCAAAGTAAGTTGCTAAAGTGTCTTGGAATCAGAAACAACGAAGGTACCACACCACATACACCCAAACTGTGACAATACAGAAAAAGTGGTTTTCTACATTCACCCGTCCGGGAATCAAAATAAAATTTATTGTTAAATTTTTCTTTAATTGTTTAATTGTCGAACCTGTTACTGTCGAGTAGCCGAAGTAGTGTGTGTAGAGTAGTGGTTGGGTGATCGGATCTCGAGTCAAGGGGTCTGAATTCAATTCCCAAGGTTCGTACCCATGAGTATATCAAAAACTTATCCTCGATTTACATCATAAAGACTGCGACGGGGCCACCACCTGTCACGGAGTCCCAAAAAATGTGGAAGGTGGGTCGAAAGGACTTAACTGTCTAGAACTCTGCCTAACTCCGGTGTTGGGAACCGTGTGAACTTGTAACTGATTTACATTTAGTGTAATTTTATTGAAGAAGCGTACACAAAACTCCATTAATGATTTTTTTTAATCTATCTATTAATTTACGTATGTACAAGGTAAGGTAAGTGTCCCTCTAATTTCAGATACAAACTTACCACAATTTAATAAAAAACAACATTATGGACCAATTAAGACTAGAAGTCACGATAGCCGAGTGGTTGGGTGGTCGGAATTTCGAGTTAAGAGACCCGAGTTCGATCCCCAGATGGCAGGCTCGTATCAAAGGTTTTTTAAAAACCGTATGTACGTTTTTCTCTTTAATTTAATTACATAAGAGATCAACATAAATATGCTTTAAAAATCAATAAAATTACATAATAAAATTAAAGTTGGCTTTATCGTATCTATAGATAATTCCTAACTGAGAAGTCAGGATTATCAAATTGTCACTTGCAAAAGGGATAACAGATAGCGCCTATGCCAATAAACAAGGCATAAGTAATATAAAGAGAATACAGAGTTGAAATTTCAACTGATTCGTGTAAGACACGGTGGCTCGGAGGTAAGAGCGTCGCCACGGATCGGCGGGGGTCGCGGGTTCGAATCCCGCCCGTGTCAGTTGTTATTTTAACTTTTTGCTCTTTTATTTAATTACATAACAGTTCAGCATAAATATGCTTTAAAAATCAATAAAATGGTATAATAACGTATGTACGAATTATATCGTTGACTTGGACATAAAGACGGCGAAGGGGTCACCACCTGTCACGTTGTCCCGAAAAATGTCTTCAATGGAAGGAGGGTCGAAGGGTCCTCTGTCTACCCCTCTATTGGGAATTGCGTGAAGATATTTATTAAGACTAATAACATTAACACGCTTTACGTTAATGTATACGAAACATTTTTATATAAACTAAAACCTAACTAAGTTACAAAGTTGAGACGAACGTTTCATACAAAGCACTCCTCTCAGACATCCAGTAGTCGAGTGGGCCCGATGGTATCCCCTCTATTGTACTGAGGATGTGTGCTCCAGAGTTGACGCCGGTTCTAACGCGTCTTGTCCCTTCTCAATAAAAAAAATACATTAAAAATTGTCTACTAAAGTACAGTCTGCTGTAAATAGATTTTAAAATTATAGAGTTAAACAGTGGTAGAGCCATGCATCAGCTTTTGTTGTTGCATGAATGGGCCGGCTCGACCGGGGAAGTACCACGACCTCACAGAATACCGGCGTAAAGTAGAAGTCTAACAAACTTCTGCGTTTCGTCTGGTGAGTGCAGGTAATCGGTAGGCCCACACACCTCCCTCCCCTAATTCTGGGGGAGGGAAGCACTCTAAAGGAGGCAACGCATCTGCTAAGCCTCTGGTATTGCGGGTGTTCATGGGCGGCGGTAATCACTTACCATAACGTGAGCCACCTGCTCGTTTGCCTCCATTTTCTATAGAAAAAAAAGTTTATTAGAAAAAAATATCTATTACAGGTAATTTTGGATGAAGCCTTGAGATATTATCCAGATCTTTGGTAGTGACATTGACACTTAAATTATGAAGATTCTTTATTAATCTGTTTAAAGGAGAATAATGTCTCAAGTTTGAGAGTGTATTTCAAGGATCTGGGTACAGAAATATTCAGTCTCGATAACAGATAGGTAACATCAATAGAACCATTACCTAGGTTATAAAGAAACAGCCTCAAGTAGCATTCTGGGTTTTGAATTATGTCCCGAATATTACTGGCCGACAAACACCAACAAATTGGGACACTGTGTGGTTTACTTTTTTTTATAGAAACGCTCCTCCGGGCTGTACACCTAAACTGTACCCCTATGCTGCTTAGGCAGTAAGAGTAACTGAAACACCGAACCAATCTTGCATAGGTTTTAATAATAAAATGTAAGATTTAAAAAAAATAATACAAAGTAAAACAACCAAAAAGAACCTCGTCCTCTTTGAAAAAAGAAAGTTTCTGTTCTGAGACTTCTGTCAGTACTGTTATTACACTTTATTACATGGTGTATATCTATGTAATGTATACGGCCCAAACAAATCATTTATTTATGGGTATAAGTAACATACATTACATCGCCATTGTTGAAACTACCACCGTTTAGTATTGAGGTTCCTCTGACGGAGAAGAAACGGCGAAAGAAACTCCGTAGGTATCCTCTTTTTTTAGCTTTTTTTATGTTAATGAAATACTAAATAATTTAATTACATAAGAGATCAACATAAATATGCTTTAAAAATCAATAAAATTACATAATAAAATTAAAGTTGGCTTTATCGTATCTATAGATAATTCCTAACTGAGAAGTCAGGATTATCAAATTGTCACTTGCAAAAGGGATAACAGATAGCGCCTATGCCAATAAACAAGGCATAAGTAATATAAAGAGAATACAGAGTTGAAATTTCAACTGATTCGTGTAAGACACGGTGGCTCGAGGTAAGAGCGTCGCCACGGATCGGCGGGGTCGGGTTCGAATCCCGCCCGTGTCAGTTGTTATTTTAACTTTTGCTCTTTATTTAATTACATAAGAGATCAACATAAATATGCTTTAAAAATCAATAAAATGGTATAATAACGTATGTACGAATTATATCGTTGACTTGGACATAAAGACGGCGAAGGGTCACCACCTGTCACGTTGTCCCGAAAAATGTCTTCAATGGAAGGAGGGTCGAAGGGTCCTCTGTTTACCCCTGTATTGGGAATTGCGTGAAGATATTTATTAAGACTAATAACATTAACACGCTTTACGTTAATGTACGAAACATTTTATATAAACTAAAACCTAACTAAATTACAAAGTTGAGACAAACGTTTCATACAAAGCACTCCTCTCAGACATCCAGTAGTCGAGTGGGCCCGATGGTATCCCCTCTATTGTACTGAGGATGTGTGCTCCAGAGTTGACGCCGGTTCTAACGCGTCTTGTCCCTTCTCAATAAAAAAAATACATTAAAAATTGTCTACTAAAGTACAGTCTGCTGTAAATAGATTTTAAAATTATAGAGTTAAACAGTGGTAGAGCCATGCATCAGCTTTTGTTGTTGCATGAATGGGCCGGCTCGACCGGGGAAGTACCACGACCTCACAGAATACCGGCGTAAAGTAGAAGTCTAACAAACTTCTGCGTTTCGTCTGGTGAGTGCAGGTAATCGGTAGGCCCACACACCTCCCTCCCCTAATTCTGGGGGAGGGAAGCACTCTAAAGGAGGCAACGCATCTGCTAAGCCTCTGGTATTGCGGGTGTTCATGGGCGGCGGTAATCACTTACCATAACGTGAGCCACCTGCTCGTTTGCCTCCATTTTCTATAGAAAAAAAAGTTTATTAGAAAAAAATATCTATTACAGGTAATTTTGGATGAAGCCTTGAGATATTATCCAGATCTTTGGTAGTGACATTGACACTTAAATTATGAAGATTCTTTATTAATCTGTTTAAAGGAGAATAATGTCTCAAGTTTGAGAGTGTATTTCAAGGATCTGGGTACAGAAATATTCAGTCTCGATAACAGATAGGTAACATCAATAGAACCATTACCTAGGTTATAAAGAAACAGCCTCAAGTAGCATTCTGGGTTTTGAATTATGTCCCGAATATTACTGGCCGACAAACACCAACAAATTGGGACACTGTGTGGTTTACTTTTTTTTATAGAAACGCTCCTCCGGGCTGTACACCTAAACTGTACCCCTATGCTGCTTAGGCAGTAAGAGTAACTGAAACACCGAACCAATCTTGCATAGGTTTTAATAATAAAATGTAAGATTTAAAAAAAATAATACAAAGTAAAACAACCAAAAAGAACCTCGTCCTCTTTGAAAAAAGAAAGTTTCTGTTCTGAGACTTCTGTCAGTACTGTTATTACACTTTATTACATGGTGTATATCTATGTAATGTATACGGCCCAAACAAATCATTTATTTATGGGTATAAGTAACATACATTACATCGCCATTGTTGAAACTACCACCGTTTAGTATTGAGGTTCCTCTGACGGAGAAGAAACGGCGAAAGAAACTCCGTAGGTATCCTCTTTTTTTATCTTTTTTTATGTTAATGAAATACTAAATAATTTAATTACAGAACAATTAACAACAATTTTATTAGAAATAGCATGGGAGCGATCAACTCATTCCCAGGGGTTACTATCATTAATATCAAAGACTTTTCCATTTGTTGCCACTTTCAACAGCCACGGAAAGAGTATAAATAGCTTCACGCAATTCCCAATACAGGGGTAGACAGAGTTTTAGTCTAGACAATTAAGTCCCTTCCTGAAAATATCTTAAGTGAAAGATGGGTTCCACTTAAGATATTTTCAGGACAACGTGACAAGTGGTGAGCCCGTCGCCGTCTTCATGTGCAAGCCAACGATATAAATAGTACATAAGTTTTGAAAAAAACTAATCTAAACGTGCCTACCTGGGTATTGAACTCGGATCTCTAGACTCGAATTTCAATCACCCAACCACTAACAAACCAACAAAATATTGAAATTACTAAAATTGTGACGTCAAATAAGACTACGCTATGGTGCTGCTGCGCTGATTTTAAAATGGAACCTACTCGTATAGCTTTACGGAAGCGCTCGTTTGCCTCCCTCATTCATAAAAAAAGAATAAAACAATAGCTTTCAAATTAGTTACAATAATTATAATCGAACGAAAAATTTAGTATGGGATGTTAATAATTACTTACTCCACATATTAATATTAAGTATTCGAAAAATATCACTGGAACTAATGATCCGATTTTAAAAATAATGTTATTATAAGGAAGCTACAATATTACCAAGTGCTTTCAAATATATATAAAATCCTGAGTCACGAGTGTTTGTCCGCGATCAACGGATCTTAATCAACTTTACACAAAATGCAATCCAACTTAAGAGATAAAATGGACTTATCCCAATAGATTGCGCTCTTGTCGATTTACATTTCTTTTGAAGGAAATATATACAATTATTTCTCGTCCCATAATATATACAACAAAGTTCAATTGACCAGTCCGGACAACTTTTGCTCGGGACTCGTATTCTTTATAAATTTATTGTGCTTTAGGGGAGCTTTCTCAATTTTGATAATAATGTGTAGTTGCTTTAGATAAACCAGTTGAAATAGAGGGAAGAAGCTTGTCGTGTGTAAAGATGCGTGAGACAGATGCTGTACTTATTGGGGTGTCGACGTAGACGCGTAGCGCATGCGTAGAGGGCTACGTGAACATTCGATACGATGTATAAAATTAGAAATTATACCGAAAACTTACTGTATATTAGTAATTGGTCTTATAAACAAGATCAATATATATTTATCTGTAGGTAATTTACAATTCTATACCTGATACAAATGTTTTTTTACAGATGATTACGTAGGACATAAAAGAAAAATTGAGATAACAAATTAAAAAAGATACTTTTATTTTATTTTACGAATCTATGTTAACAAAAAATTATTAAAGCTATTTAAAGTTTAGTATTAATTCTGTTAAAATGCAGATGTTAAGATTAAATGTATTGAAGTTGAATTTCATCCGGGGCACTAGATGGCATTCTCTTCTAGTTGCGTCGCGCTAAGGTTTCGTCGTTGGGAAAACTGTAAGTTCGATGGAAATCCGACGTATCTTCGCAATATCATTGTATCATAACTCCTAACATTGACGAATACAAATCTTATTTTTTGGAAAATTCCTCTTAGAGGAATTTGAATATGAATTACTAATCTACATGTCTATTGGATATTTCACTCGTAGAGGATTTTATTTATGAAACAAATAAATAAAAGTCACGCCATTCTCAATATTTGAGCAGAAAGAGATTTAGACAATCCTTTCGATCCAACTTTCACCGAAGATATTTTTTGAAACAAAGTTATACATGTTGAACCGTATTTTTTAATTTATTTACGTAGATACACACAACAAAACCAAAGAATAATCAAAAAAGAATTTTTTTTCCTTATTTATTTATTTAGGGGCTTTTATTCTATTTGAATATGTCAGCCCCATTATACCCTGATATAAAGTTTTGAAGCAACATTCATTTATAAAAGCTGAATGCCACAATCGAGAGATTGAATCATTGATGCTGCATGACCATGGCAAATATGCTTTTCGCTGCTTCAGAGTTTGGTTCAGCTAATATCGCCTGAACTCCCCCAACGTCCACTCTATTTATATTATGTCTTTGCATCAATGATTCTCTTTCTCTCTTGTGTTTCACACATTCCACAAGTATGTTATGTACATCTTCCAATAGAAGAAATTATATTAATTCAAAAGAATATTTGTACAAGGGCAATATTTGTTCCTAAAATGAAATATCTTCCAGTAGTCCCATAGAGGAGAAATTAATATTAATGGCAAACTTAGTGCGTACATTACTAAACATATACATACATATATACTATATACAAATACTTCTACACATATACATACATGCATACAAATGCATACATACACGTATATGAGTATAAATGAAAAAGACGTTTAACAAGCTGTAAGAAAAGACCTCACACGTTTCCTAAAAATTGATACAGTAGGGGAATCTTTAATATCAGGTGGTAGCGAATTCCACAACCCATTAACCGCGTCTACGGAATAGAAATTGGAATTATAAGCTGGGAAATGGAGAAGAGTTTAATGAGACGGACATTAGATCTGCAAGGTGTGCCTGGCGCATGTACAAAAGAAAATTGATTTCTTAGGTATGAAGGAGAGGATGGATTATGTAGAATATTATAAAGGAGACATAGTAGTCGAGTGTTCCTGCGAAGTCGAATTGGAAGCCAGTTGAGATTACTGCGACATTAAGGTATACGGGTAATTTTTTTAGACCTTGTATGAAACGTAGAAACAGATTTCGTAAGCGCTCGAGTTTATAACAAATCTTGATATTATTTACTAATTATATACTTATTAAAAATATAAACTGTACTTAAAAAAAAAGTAACTCGCTCGTTCTTAACGCGCTCGTGATCGCATAATCCTAAAACGCATTTATACGTACAAATACTTCTCAAAATTATTCACAATAACTCTCTGGTGTTTGAATTTGTTGTGTGAAGAAGTATTATTAAAAACTTATTGTAAAGTGTTGAGGGAAAACAGTGGCCGCGGTTAAACTGACTCAGTTTCGAAGGACATCTACAGCTTCCCTGCTTCCAGGAACCTAACTTTTCCTACAACCCTTTTTTGGAGTTAAAAATACCTAATACCCTGATGATGCCGAAAGGTGAAACCGGTCGGTTAATTAAAAATCAATAAAAATATCTTCAAGCCATTTCAAATACCCTAGGGGTAGACAGAGGTCTAGTCTAGACAATTAAGTCCCTTCGACCCACCTTCCACCGAAGATATTTTCCGGACAATGTGACAGGTGTTGAGCCTGTCGCCGTCTTTATGTCCAAGCCAACGATTTAATTCATACATATGTTTTTGAAAAACCCATTGGTACGAGCCTGCCACCTGGCGATCGAACTCAGGTCTCTCGACTCATAATTCCGGTTACTTAATAATAACTCGGTTAATTAATAAATAATTGAATAAAGTGAATTGTGTACAAGTGTTAAACAATGAGTATTAATGCAATGCAATTTCACCAAGTGACAACAATCGCAAGTATAAATTATACTTTTTTGGAGATTGACTGAGAGCTTTTGTTGTAGAGGTAACGTAGCAGTAGTGTAGAGATATGCGACATTAGGAACAGTGTTAGACAATTAAAAATCTTCACCCCATTCTCAATACTTAGGCCTTACTTATAGTTAGGTCCTTGCGACACACCTTTGACCGAAGACATGTTTGGTACAACGTGACAGGTGGTGATCCTGTCGCCATCTGTATTTCCAAAGGTAGAGGGATTGTAGTGAAAGGCCTATACTTAGATCCGTCCTTCATTTCAAAACTTTCACAGGTACTATGGCCTTGTAGGTGTATTATGAGTCTTCCGATACTTCTTATAGCGCTATTCTCACTTTTTCCTTTTCCTTTTCTTCTCGTTATTGCCCTCCCGTTAGCCCTGAACTCACCACTCACCTCTACTCAAGTGCGCTTTATACTCCGTATGTAGTTTTCTTTCTTATATTATGGAAAGTTTCAGAATATTATTTTTGTCCAATAATTTATTTGCAAAAACAAATCTATATTCAAGTTTACAATAAAATATTGAATATAACTAAGTAAAATGAACAAGAATAACAATAGAAAGTAGAAACTACCTGGTTCTACTTACTGAACAGTACATTCTAAAATAACGCTTTTAAAGCATATCTGTTTTATCTTTACCCCTTACTCAATACTGGTGTAGAAAAATAAAGCCAGTCCTTTATTGTTACATCCAAAGGCACTGGATACGAATGGTTCTGGGTGCAGAAAAATAAATTTTTTCTGGGGCTCATATGATTATTTGTTTTTATTTTTTTTTTTAGACCTTGTATGAAACGTAGAAACAGATTTCGTAAGCGCTCGAGTTTATAACAAATCTTGATATTATTTACTAATTATATACTTATTAAAAATATAAACTGTACTTAAAAAAAAAGTAACTCGCTCGTTCTTAACGCGCTCGTGATCGCATAATCCTAAAACGCATTTATACGTACAAATACTTCTCAAAATTATTCACAATAACTCTCTGGTGTTTGAATTTGTTGTGTGAAGAAGTATTATTAAAAACTTATTGTAAAGTGTTGAGGGAAAACAGTGGCCGCGGTTAAACTGACTCAGTTTCGAAGGACATCTACAGCTTCCCTGCTTCCAGGAACCTAACTTTTCCTACAACCCTTTTTTGGAGTTAAAAATACCTAATACCCTGATGATGCCGAAAGGTGAAACCGGTCGGTTAATTAAAAATCAATAAAAATATCTTCAAGCCATTTCAAATACCCTAGGGGTAGACAGAGGTCTAGTCTAGACAATTAAGTCCCTTCGACCCACCTTCCACCGAAGATATTTTCCGGACAATGTGACAGGTGGTGATCCTGTCGCCATCTGTATTTCCAAAGGTAGAGGGATTGTAGTGAAAGGCCTATACTTAGATCCGTCCTTCATTTCAAAACTTTCACAGATACTATGGCCCTGTAGATGTATTATGGGTCTTCCGATACATCTTATAGAGCTTTTCTCACATTTTCTCACTTGCCGTTATTGCCCTCCCGTTACTCCTGAACACACCACTCACCTCTACTCAAGTGCGCTTTATATTTGTCATGTAGAGCCGGATGTTGACCGTTTTTTACTGACTAGTTTTCTTTCTTACTTATATGGAAAGTTTCAGAATATTATTTTTGTCCAGAACTTTATTTACATAAACAAATCTATATTTAAGTTTACAACAAATGCTGAATAGAACTAAGTAAAATGAACAAGAATAACAATAGAAAGTAGAAACTACCTGGTTCTACTTACTGAACAGTACATTCTAAAATAACGCTTTTAAAGCATATCTGTTTTATCTTTACCCCTTACTCAATACTGGTGTAGAAAAAATAAAGCCAGTCCTTGTGAGATACTCACGCCGGGCTTACAACGACCTGCGCGTACAATACAACAATGCCTTTAGGATGCTGTTGGGTCTGTCGTGGCGCTGCAGAGCGTCAGGAATGTTTGCGGAGCCGTGTGTAGACGGCTTCCACGCCATCATGAGAATAGAAGGTGGCATCCCTTATGCAGCGCATACGAAGTAATGAAAACAGTATCCTAAAGATGATTACAGCCAGTCCCTATTGTTACATCCAAAGGCACTGGATACGAATGGTTCTGGGTACAGAAAAATAATTTTTTTCTGGGGCTCATATGATTATTTGTTTTTATTTTTTTTATATCAAACCTAATGTCAATTTAATTTAAAATATAACAATACCAACGTAGTTTTTAAGATTTTGTTATTAACATCTACTCTTTCTTTCAGATCATATAGATCTATGATCTGAAATAAAGAGCTATTATTATTATTGTTATTATTTATTATAAAATAAAAAAGAACTCACTCGTTGTGACCAAGAATGTATTTTTCATAAATATTTATTTACAGAAAAAATTATGTTAATATTTACAATACTTATTAACTAAAAACTATTATAATCGTAGAGCCCTACTCCTCGTGGCATGGTACCAAGAACGCTGGCTGCATTTCCACGTTGAATGGCTAGACTTAACCTTAGATTATTGTGCTTTATAAGTCTACTCATAAAGAAGTATTAATAATTATTTATAACCATCGCTGAGCTTATAATTTCCGCTCCATCTCGTGGTAGACAGACAATACTCGTGTAAATTTAATAAAATTTTCTCAAGATGGCGTATCTTTACTACTGCTCTAGTTCATCAACTCACCAATAGATGGCGGGTAAAAATTATGCAAACCTTAGTAAAAAAGCAGAATAAAAAAATTTGATTATAAAATTATAGATATATAATGTTTGAATTAAATACATTACTATTAACAGAAATGTATCCGCGTTAAATTGTTTTTAATACCCGCTCGGTCTGGTGTTTTAGAACGAATGAAGGTGAATTCAGCCAACAGGAGATAATTTATACGATTATTATTAGATTGTTACTTTTAGACAACCAGATAGCAGAGTTCGTAGTAACCCTGTATTTGAAACTGAGGGTTGCGGATTCCAATCTCGCTAGGGGCAAACATTTGTGTGATGTTTGTTTTTTTTTATATAGAAAAGGGAGGCAAATGAGCAGGTGGCTCACCTGATGGTAAGTGATTACCGCCGCCCATGAACACCCGCAATACTAGAGGCATAGCAGATGCGTTGCCTCTCTTAGAGTAAGATTTGGGGGAGGGGTGTGTGTAGGTTTGTACTTGCGTGTAGCGTTAGCTTGGATATTAAGACGGCTTTGTGCACACCACCTGTCACGTTATTTACCTGGTACAAGCAAGCTTCGGTTATTATTATTATTATTATTATTATTATTATTGTTATTATTATTATTGTTATTATTATTATAAAATAAAAAGAACTCACTCGTTGTGACCAAGAATGTATTTTTCATAAATATTTATTTACAGAAAAAATTATGTTAATATTTACAATACTTATTAACTAAAAACTATTATAATCGTAGAGCCCTACTCCTCGTGGCATGGTACCAAGAACGCTGGCTGCATTTCCACGTTGAATGGCTAGACTTAACCTTAGATTATTGTGCTTTATAAGTCTACTCATAAAGAAGTATTAATAATTATTTATAACCATCGCTGAGCTTATAATTTCCGCTCCATCTCGTGGTAGACAGACAATACTCGTGTAAATTTAATAAAATTTTCTCAAGATGGCGTATCTTTACTACTGCTCTAGTTCATCAACTCACCAATAGATGGCGGGTAAAAATTATGCAAACCTTAGTAAAAAAGCAGAATAAAAAAATTTGATTATAAAATTATAGATATATAATGTTTGAATTAAATACATTACTATTAACAGAAATGTATCCGCGTTAAATTGTTTTTAATACCCGCTCGGTCTGGTGTTTTAGAACGAATGAAGGTGAATTCAGCCAACAGGAGATAATTTATACGATTATTATTAGATTGTTACTTTTAGACAACCAGATAGCAGAGTTCGTAGTAACCCTGTATTTGAAACTGAGGGTTGCGGATTCCAATCTCGCTAGGGGCAAACATTTGTGTGATGTTTGTTTTTTTTTATATAGAAAAGGGAGGCAAATGAGCAGGTGGCTCACCTGATGGTAAGTGATTACCGCCGCCCATGAACACCCGCAATACTAGAGGCATAGCAGATGCGTTGCCTCTCTTAGAGTAAGATTTGGGGGAGGGGTGTGTGTAGGTTTGTACTTGCGTGTAGCGTTAGCTTGGATATTAAGACGGCTTTGTGCACACCACCTGTCACGTTATTTACCTGGTACAAGCAAGCTTCGGTTATTATTATTATTATTGTTATTATTTATTATTATTATTATAAAATAAAAAGAACTCACTCGTTGTGACCAAGAATGTATTTTTCATAAATATTTATTTACAGAACAAATTATGTTAATATTTACAATACTTATTAACTAAAAACTATTATAATCGTAGAGCCCTACTCCTCGTGGCATGGTACCAAGAACGCTGGCTGCATTTCCACGTTGAATGGCTAGACTTAACCTTAGATTATTGTGCTTTATAAGTCTACTCATAAAGAAGTATTAATAATTATTTATAACCATCGCTGAGCTTATAATTTCCGCTCCATCTCGTGGTAGACAGACAATACTCGTGTAAATTTAATAAAATTTTCTCAAGATGGCGTATCTTTACTACTGCTCTAGTTCATCAACTCACCAATAGATGGCGGGTAAAATTATGCAAACCTTAGTAAAAAGCAGAATAAAAAATTTGATTATAAAATTATAGATATATAATGTTTGAATTAAATACATTACTATTAACAGAAATGTATCCGCGTTAAATTGTTTTTAATACCCGCTCGGTCTGGTGTTTTAGAACGAATGAAGGTGAATTCAGCCAACAGGAGATAATTTATACGATTATTATTAGATTGTTACTTTTAGACAACCAGATAGCAGAGTTCGTAGTAACCCTGTATTTGAAACTGAGGGTTGCGGATTCCAATCTCGCTAGGGGCAAACATTTGTGTGATGTTTGTTTTTTTTTATATAGAAAAGGGAGGCAAATGAGCAGGTGGCTCACCTGATGGTAAGTGATTACCGCCGCCCATGAACACCCGCAATACTAGAGGCATAGCAGATGCGTTGCCTCTCTTAGAGTAAGATTTGGGGGAGGGGTGTGTGTAGGTTTGTACTTGCGTGTAGCGTTAGCTTGGATATTAAGACGGCTTTGTGCACACCACCTGTCACGTTATTTACCTGGTACAAGCAAGCTTCGGTTATTATTATTATTATTGTTATTATTTATTATTATTATTATAAAATAAAAAAGAACTCGCTCGTTCTCAACGCGCTCGTGATCGCATAATCCTAAAACGTATTAATATACGTACAAATACTTCTCAAAATTATTCACAATAACTCTCTGGTGTTTGAATTTGTTGTGTGAAGAAGTATTATTAAAAACTTATTGTAAAGTGTTGAGGGAAAACAGTGACCGCGGTTAAACTGACTCAGTTTCGAAGGACATATAAATCGTACAAGTTTTGAAAAAAACTCATTGCTACGAGCCTATAACCTGGGGATCGAACTCGGGTCTCGGTAGTTTTCTGATCCTATAGAATACAGCTTTTCGTTATTGCTTCCGGTACAAATATTGTCATCCATTTTTTTATATGACAAGGTAAAAAGGTGGAAGAGAAAACGAATGGTGAAAATGGGTATAATAATGTCTAGAACAGATGAATAATAATAGATACGCTTATGGGGCGCTTTTAGCCGGGATGGAAGATGTGATTTAAATGTTAACAAAGTATACGGTGCCTTGTCTGCGTTAAAGTGAAAAACGTAAAGTAAAAAGTGCACGCCTTGGGTAACGCAGTGCTGGTATCGAATTTGTTATGTCAGCGAAAATTGAGTCAGTCTACATATTTATGAAGCATTTGTTCTTAACTAACTAGTTAGACAATGTCACATTGTAATGTTCTGTAATAAATTTTAATAGAACCTATGAGTAATAAATTCTTTAAATATAAATCCTGTTATATTTCCAATTAAAAATATTACTATTCTACATACAAATATTAGTACCAATATATGAATGCATTAGATTATTGTGCTGTATAACTCTACTCATAAAGAAATATAATTAATTATTTATAACCATCGCTGAGCTTATAATTTCCGCTCCATCTAGTGGTATACAGACAATACTCGTGTCAATTTAAATAAAATTTTCTCAAGATGGCGTTTCTTTGCAATTGCTCTAGTTCATCAACTCACCAATAGATGGCAGGTGAAAATTAAGCAGAACTTAGTAACATTGATTCTTCCACGCTAAAGCAGAATAAAAAATTGTTGATTACGAAATTATAGATATATAATGTTTTAATTAAATACATTACTATTAACAGAAATGTATCCCCGTTAAATTGTAATTAATACTTCGCCTGGTGCTTTAGAACGAATCAAGATGAATTCAGCCATCAGAAGATAATTTATACGATTATTATTAGATTGTTACAACCAGATAGCTGAGTTGGTAGTAACCCTGTATTTGAAGCTGAGGGTTGCGGGTTCCAATCTCGCTAGGGGCAAACATCTGTGTGATGTTTGTACTTGAGTCATAGATGTTTATATCTATTTAAGTATATTGTATCGTTAGCTTGTACATTAAGCCGGCGGTGGGGTGAGCCCACCTGTCTGTCACCTGTCACGTTATTTACCTGGCACAAGTAAGCTTCGGTGAAAAGTTGGTCGAAAAGGAGTTTATTGTCTAGTACTGTACCTACTACGCCAGTAAAGAAAGAAAGAAATTGCTTGTAGATATAGTACTAAAGTAGATAGTTACTTACGATTAAATAGTTACGGCAATAGGCTCACCTCCTGTCACGTCTCAAAAATCTCTTCTATTGAAAGTGGGTCAAGAGGACTTAAATGTCTCCTCTCTGTCTACCCATGTGGTGGGGATGGAAAGAAGATATGTTTTATCACATATATTAGTAAGTTTGACTGTGTCACGATAGCCGAGTAGTTGGGTGGTCGGAATTTCGAGTCAAGAGACCCGAGTTCAATCCCTAGGCGGCAGGCTCGTACCAATGGGTTTTTCAAAATCTTATGTACTCTTAATATAATATCGTTGGCTTGGAGATAAAGACCGCGACGGGCTCACCACCTGTCACGTTGTCTCAAAAATGTCTTCGGTGGTAAGTGGGTCCAGAGGACTTAATTGTCTAGGCCACTGTCTACACATGTATTGGGAATTGCGTGAAGATATTTATTTATTTATTTGACGCTTTAAATAAGCTAACTACCGTATTTATAACTAAGGTCTTCCGACGGAACTGACTCGTCCGGTGAGTGCAGGTAACCGGAGGCCCCCCTCCGGTTACCTGCACTCACCGGACGAAACGCAGAAGTTTGTTAGACTTCTACTTCACGCCGGTATTCTGTGAGGTCGTAGTACTTCCCCGGTCGAGCCGGCCCGTTCATGCAACAACAAAAGCTGATGCGTGGCTCTACCACTGTTAAAATTATTAAAAATATCTTCCTCGTAAATCAATCTGTCCGCTAGTAAGAACCTTATAAAATATATTCAGTAGTTTTTGTGTTTTCCAGGTCAAAATAGACAGGCTGACGCGCCGTGATGACTTAAAAAAACAAAAATATCTTAACGCCATTCAAAATACAGAGGTGGACAGAGGTCTAGTCAATTACGCCCTTTCGACCCACCTTCCACCGAAGATTTTTTGGGACACTGTGACAGGTGGTGAGCACGTCGCCGTCTTTTATGCCTAAGCCTATATAAATCGTACGTAAGTTTAAAAAAACCATTAGTACAAGCCTTATTAATCGAACTCGGGTCTCTTGATTCGAATTTCGATCACCTAACCAATCAGATATCGTGACTTTGCGTGGGGAGTTTGTTGCATAATATGTAATGTTAGAATTTTTGAACAAACCCACCCACAAATGGTAATGTTGTTAACAAATAACTACAATTTTGTAACCACATAAACATCATAGAAGTGGTCTACATTTAAAGTGTTGAAACATTAAATTAATGAACGTAATCAATTTGTATCCGATCACTCACACACTGACAATGAAACCATTACACCCAATCATTAACTGTGTAAAGCTTTATCAAGCACTGCCGCAGGGTTCGGATAGTTTACAAAATTATATGATAAATGATCTTTGAAATTTATATGTAACTAGTTTATGCCTCAAACTTTCTTTTTCTTTTAGGTTTAGAGAGAGAATTTATTTCCTATTAAGAACATTGTTCACTTCTACAGGAAAACTTAAATATTGACATAGAATGTAATTATGCGTATTGTATGTGGTGACTCTATACAATGCAAAACTTAATGTTAATATGTGTTATAAATTTTGACAGTGCTTTCTAAGCTTAGCCTTAAAAATCAAACTGGATTTTTCATGAAGTATTTCATTTGGGAGGCTGTTATACAGTAGTGCTCCTTCAAACTGACCCTTCAACCCTTCAAACTTCTTTTATTTTTTAAATATTTACATACAAAGAGAGATCACATATATTGCTTTGATCCCAAAGTAAGTAAAGGCTCAATCAACCGCGGGATAGACTTCCCGGAGTAAAAATAAGTCATTATTCCCAACCGGCCCCGCAATTCTACTAATTAAAATCCGTTAAGCTATTCTTTAGATCTCTCCTATATTACATTTTACGGAATAAATAAGTCACAATAGCCGAGTGGTTGGGAGATCGAAATTTGAATCAGGAGACCCGAGTTCTATTACTAAGGCTTGTACCAATAGTTTTTTTTTATACTTTCGTACGATTTATATCGTTGGCTTGGACATAAACATCGGCGACGTGCTCATCAGCTGTCACGTTGTCCCAAAAAATGTCTTCGGTGGAAGGTGGGTCAAAGGGACTTAATTGTCTTGACTAGACCTCTATCTACCCCTGTATTGGGAATTGCATGAAGATATTTATTTATTTATCATTTATTTACGGAATAAAAAGTAGGCTAAGTACTATTCCATATTAAAATCTATCTCTGTGTTAAATTAAATCCAAATTCGTAAAGCTGTTCTGACTTGGCTGAAATTACAAAAATCCATCCATTCAAGCTATGTTTATAGTACGTACTTCAGGTTACATACTAAACCGTAATAAGATAGCAAAAAAGAATCTTGTTAAATTAATAGAAGAGCAAGTTCTTGCCAATGCATCTTGTAGCGAGTGCTACCGCCACGTTTGCCCGTACAAAGAGGCCACTGGAAAACTACTACTTCCCAACGTCATTCACAATACAGGGGAGCCAGAGGTCTAGACAATTAAGGCCTTACGGTCCACCTTTCACGAAAGACATTTTTTGAAATAACGCGATTGGTGGTGAACCAGTCGCCGTATTTATGTCCAAGCCAACGATATGAAATGTACATTAGTTGTACTCGGGTCTGGGGTCCGAAATCGGGTCTCTTGACTCGAATTCCAATCACCCATCCACTCGGCTATCATGATTTTTTATATTTCTTCCTTCTCTATCTTCGTATATCTTTTTTTATATCTTGAAGCATTTTTAAATATATCGCGTATTTAGAAATGCGTCAAGATATAATCATTGGAGTAGATAGAAATCTAGACAATTTAGTCCTTTCGACCAGCATTTTACCGTAGCCCATTTAGGACAACGTGACATTTAGGACAACGTGACATTTAGGACAACGTGACATTTAGGACAACGTGACATGCAATGAGCCTATCGCTCTCTTTGTTGTTTCAAAGTCTGTTGAACTTTGATTCTGTTAATAAGAACTTTAAATAAGACCTTATGACTAGTACAGGAGTGGTCAGAAGTTTTGTCAGTTTTAGTCATTTCTAATAACACTTCAACACATGTGATTTCGGGAGAATGTGACAGGTGTTGAGCATATCACAGTCTTAATGTCTCAAGACAACCACGGTACTTCTTCACGGGGTGTGAACCTGAGTGAATCAGAGTGTTACCTGAGTAGCATGATTCGAATTTAGATCAACCAACAATCCATCAACCAACAAGAATAAGGCTAGCCAGACAGAACAGATCTAAGACAGTTATAAGAGAAGACAGAAGAGACTAAGTGTCAAGATCCTTACAAACCTCTTTCGCTACCTATCAATTCATAATTCGATCTACACTCATACGTAAAACGTGGCCAAAATATTGAACCCTTATCAATTTTAGTGATAAGATCATCTTTCTAAGATCATCATACTGCCAATCTCTTCGTTTCGGTCGGCCAAAGGAACGTTGCACAATTTACGAAGAGATGGCTTTTCTACTGCATCAGTGTGTGCTATAATGCTTCTTCTGGCAGACCTAGGTTTCGATGCCACAGTACCAAGTCTGTACCAGCAGTGCGTTATGTATCGCAAGGCGTGCACTGTTCACTATATTCTGCCTTTCGGCTAACGCAGTCAGGGCACCGTTGACTTTATTCCATGCGCTTTGTGACATGCCTGTCCACGTCTAAACCTCATCTTCCATCGTAGCTTGTAGCTATTCTTGACTTTCCTAATTTATACTCGACCGCCGTGGATGAGTGGTGTACACATCGGTTTTCACGGTATCGCCATCTCTCAGTTCCAGGGTGCGATTGCCGGGTTAATTTAGAAAACTGCTTGCTACATTTTCTCGGGTCTCGGGTCTGGGTGTTTGTGGTATTTTCGTTGTTTCCGATTCCATAACACGCGTGCTTAAGCTGCTTACTTTAGGATCAGAGTAATGTATGTGATGTTGTCCCTATCTATTTAAGTATATTTCACACTTTCTCTTCGTCGCTTTAAAATATTACTGCCTTTCTATCTTGAGGTTATCATGACTTTTATTAAGAACACACCAATATTAAAATAATGGACTTTAACGCTGCTATGCAATTAATAGATACCACAAGGTTAAGCCACTAATCATTTCAAAACATTTCGAAGCCGTCGCAACTTGACAAGTGACGAAGATCGTGTGCCAGAGCCGCGACGTTGATGTCTGCGTATAGATATAATTTTATTGCATGAACTAGTCAATTATTTTTAGCCGAGATATCCCAGAAGTGAGGTACAGTTTTTCGCAACTTATGAGTTAGAAGTAGTTAGAATAAATTATTATTAGAAGTAAATATTAGTTCAATGCTATCAGTCACGATAGCCGAGTGGTTGGCTGACCGGAATTCGAGTTGAGATATTCGAGTTCGATTCCCATGGTAGGCACGTACGAATGGGTTTTTTCTAATGTCTACGCCAGTATTGTTACCAGGATTGGCGTGAAGATAGTTTTTTTTTTAATATCATCACGTTTGGCCTTACACGTTGAGAAATACCTAGCTTTTCCTCGCGTGGGCAAGTACAGATATCTATCTCAGATTGACTCCCCAAAAAGTATCATTGCCGACGCAGGGTTCCTCGGACCAGGAGAACACTGCGATCGACGTTTGGTTTAATAATCTATGATGATAAATATGTTCTAACTACATTGTGGTTCTAACTAAGTCGGCATTAAGTCAATCGACTTAACGGTGAAACGGTTGTCTTCTTTGGATGGAGTCTTTTGTATTCTTAAATTCCATAATACAAGTGCTTAAGCTGCTTACTTTGGGATCAGAGCAATGCACTCGTATATGATGTTGTTCTTATCTATGTATCAGACATAATGAAAATGCCTTAAACATATTCCCTTAAACACACCTTAATCTCTTCAGTTGGATTAAATCTCTTATGTGGGAATAAAATTTATTCGATGTCAAAAACTTACCTCACTTATAACATGACCTAGCTCGTACCGCACGCGCTGAAATCTTTTAACAGTCTGCATTTGTTAAGAAATCATTCATTGTTTAGAGTAATTACTTTATACACATACTATAGACGATTTATATGGGGAAAGGTGGTAAATAGGCAATTCATCTTATGGTTAGTGCTTAGTGACTTCAATCCTAACACCAGAGGGGCTGCAGGTGAATTAATAGTAATTTTTATCAGATATGGTACTTGTTACCAACTTTGTTTTATGGCATCGAAACTTGGTTATGGCAGAAGAAGCATAAAAGAAAGTTTTGGTAATTATGTTACGTTACCTTGGTCGATTGAAAACGACTCGAAGATATTAGCAATATGGCAGGTTTTAAAGATGAGCTTATCATTAAAACCGATAAGGACCTACTTTCGTAGGTTGAGCACGTTGATTGAATGGTGATAATAATACACAGGGTGAAATCTAGCAACCAAAGAGGTCGAAGTAGGCTCAGACTAACTCACGATGACCAAGTATATGGATGCCTAGAAGTGCGTGTATGAAAAAAAATATCAATTTGAAAGAAGCAAAAGAAGTATCTAAATATCGTGACACATTGCGATCTATTCTCTCTCGCTGCCGCGTGAAGATGTTTATTTTATTTATTTTAATCAGACAGTTATATTATTATATTAATGTTTCATTATAATTGTACGAAACGACGTGCGTGTATGAAGAAGATGATGAACGGACTCACCACCTGTCACGTTGTCCCGAAAAAATCTTCGCTGGAAGGTGGGTCGAAAGGACTTAATTGTTTAGACTAGACTTCTGTCTACCCCTGTATTGGGAATTGCGTGAAGATATTTATTTATTTATTTATTTACATATACAGGGACAACATCACATACATTGTTCCGATTCCAATGTAAAACACTTGCGGTATGGAAATCGGAAACAACGAAGTAACCACAACCATCCAGACCCGAGGAAATGTAGAAAAAGAGATTTTTCTAAACTGACCCGACCGGGTCAGTTTAGACCGACCTTGATAACCAGTTTTTACGCCACTCGTCCACGGAGGTCGTAAAAATGGGTCGAATGGACCTAATTTTCTAGATCTCTGCCTACCCGAGTATTGGGAATATGCGTGGTGATAATAAAAATGAAGTACACATCGGTGAGTAGGTATTTAATGTACCATATTTCAAATAAATGTCAAATAAGTAAATATATAAAGGTCAAGCTAATAAAAGATTAGGAAATACCAAAGGTGTTTTTAATCATTAATGCAAACAGATCCTATAATGTAATTAGAGTTTTAAAAAAGCGAAAAAAGCTCATGAATAAATGACAATAAAATCATTTTATAAAAAGAGATTTCATTTTAGCAATATATTTAATGTATTCGATAGCCGAGTGGTTGGGCGATCAGAATTCGAGTTAAGAGACACGAGTTCGGGAGTTGGAGACCCAGGTAGGCGGCACGTTCCGGGTTTTTAAAAAACTTATGTAAGATTCATATCGTTGGCTTATATATTAAGACGGCAATAGTTTCACCACCTGTCGCGTTGTCCCAAAAATATATTCGGTGAATGGTGGGTCGAAGGGACCTTTGTTTACCCCTGTCTATCTTTGGTGGAAGGTGGGTCGAAGGGACTTAATTGTTTAGACTATGACCTCTGTCTACCCCTATATTGGGAATTCCGTGAAGATATTTATTTATTTTTATTTTATTTAAGTTTTTAAAAACCCATTGGTACGCGCCTGACCCCTGGGGATCGAACTCAGATCTCTAGACTCGAAATTCCGACCTCCCAACTCCACTCGGCTATAGTGACACATTGTGACAGAAGCAGTTTTAAGTTAAAATAAAAAAATTGCTTGACCTTGGCCGAGAGTAGAGCACAACCTCAGGAGCTGGACATGTAGCCCGGAGAAATAACTTCTTTTACTATTAATATCGTTATCAGTATATTCGTTTAAATTTGTCCTTCAGTAGCATAAACCCATATCCATCACTAAAGTGCTTAATTTAACTCCCAAAAAAAAGTAAAACTACTATATTTTTTTAACATAACCAGTAATAAAAATTAAACATCAAAATATGTAACTACATTAAAAATACTAAGTATTTTGTTTTTTCATTGAAAGATTTAATTAGTCGGTATTTAAGAGAAATTCAAGTTGCGATTGTACAAAAAATAATTGTTATCGATAAAATTGTTATGGAGACAAGACTTTTAATGTAATTTTATGAAAAAAATCATTAAAATATTTCTTTTTTGTAGAGATATTATCGTAAAGTTTAATTAAATAATTGGCAGCTAAGAATTTTAACGTTGCGGCAATGAAGTCTGATGAATTATGCAATTTGAGAAACAGATTAAATTACGTTTTTTTAATTTCTTTTTTTTTATACTGCGTATGAGCGACGACAGCCAAGCAGATGGACGATCGGTATACGAATCAGGAGACTAGAATTCGATGCAAGGAGTCAGGCTCGTGCCAATAATTTTCACGAAACTTATGTACGATTTGCATCGTTCGCTTGGACGCTGAGAGGGCGACAAGCTCGCCACTTGCCCTTACAATTACATTGCCCATTACAATTTAATCCTAGAGTCTATTTCTCCTATGTTTCTTATGACTAAACAAAGAAAACTGATAAGTCATATACAACTTTCTTTCTTCAACAAACTTGCGTACAATTTATATCGTTGGCTTGGACATAAAGACGGCGAAGGGCCCACCATTAATCACATTGCTAAACTACTTAATTGTCTAGACCTCTGTCTACCCCTGTATTGGGAATTGCGTTATAAACTAACCGTGTACCAAATCACGGACGAAATATGTTCAACTTTTTGACCTGACTGAGTAACAAGCTTCCAAACATCTAGATTGATACGTAAGATTAGGTAAAGGTCACAAGTTTCATAGAATCTCACATCTATCATTATTTACAGCACATAAAACAATTATATATACACGAGTCCATCAAAACACAGATTAGTTACGTGATAAATTCAATATGTCTGCCCTATGAGCCTCAAACATGTTCGAACGAGATCTTAACATTGAAGACAGGCCCGCCAACACCGGGTAATGTGGCCACCTTTTTCTTTCGCTTTAACACCCTGTCAGTCTAGTCTAATATGGGAGTGGGCAGAGAGCGCGCGCGCCACAATTTAATTTATACACGGTTTAATCGCCATAATATAATATTTAGTGATTGTCTGTGCTTAATATTATAACAGTGAGTTATTAGTGTGTGACGTCAACAGTCTTAATCAGTATTAATAATATTAATTCATTGTCAATATCAGTGAAATAAATATCGAAATTCTACCGTTATTAAGATTCCAATTATTAATCTATTCTTTTAATGGAAATGTAAAATAAATTTCAAATACTTTAAATAATATTAAATTAAAAAGTAAATATTATCTGAATAAGGATAAACAATAAAATAACTTAAATAAATCACGAAATCATAACATTTTCAATGCTAAAAAAAATGTAATATTAAAGACTGAAATTTGTCCACACAATTTTTCAGTCCCCCGTGACCACGGATGCTGTAAAGCATCTGAAATGTCGGGAAATAAAAATAGTTCATAAAACTAATTAAAAACATGATAAAATCCGAAAATCGTTTTGTTTAAAAATATGTAGTATTCGCGTAAATAAAAGAAAGCATTATTTGTCAATAAGATTTGTAAATATAGATTGTAAATTGAAAAAATATTTTCATGCCATTCCTAATACAAGGAAAAACAGAGAAATATTGATCAAAACAATTGATTTCACCTTTTTTAAACTGTGGTAATAATAATTTGCAATAATACAAACTTACGAAATTCATGGCATTATTTAGATAAAGTTTTCACCACGTAGATTCTACATTCTATATTTTATAGTTATACACTTCTAAACAACTTGACAAGTAGGCAGTGGTGTCAATTTTGTAGTATACATACGTACATATAAAACAATATCTTCACGCCAATCCCAATACAGGGATAGACAGACGTCTAGACAATTAAGTCCTTTAGATAGATAGATAGATAGAATACTCTTTATTGCACACAAACACAGAAAATATACAAACATTAAATTTTGCAAGATTATGATGAGACAAATCTCGGTCTTATCGCTAAAAGCGATTTCTCCCAGACTACCTTTCGACCCACCGACGAAATTTTTTGGCCATCATGACAAGTTGTGCGCCTGTTGCCATCTTTATGTTCAAGCCAACGATATAAATCGTACATAAGTCTTGAAAAAACGAATTAGTACGAACCTACCACCAGAGATCCAGCTTAGGTCTCTCAATTATCGTGGCTATTTTTACCTCAGTTTTAAATTAGTTCATTTTGATTTATATAGATGAAATCGCAAAAATTGCTTCGTATAAAAATTAATTTACAACTTGTTATGTAAATCTCTAATATGATAATTTGAATGGCTCATCTCCCTCCATAAACATTTATAAAATACCGGTTTTTTAGCAAACAATGTACCACTCTATTGTTGCTAATAGGAAAATCAAAGAGTAATCAAAACCTCTGGCGATATCGTCAAAGAATATACATGTGGTATCAAACATGAAGTTGTATATCGTATATAACTTCTTTCTAAATATTTCAAAAGAGGCGTTGTTGAGTTATTTATGGACGTAATCCATGGTATTTATATATTTTTATTTATTTATTTAGTTTAGCTTCAATGCACAATGTAGTACATACGGCGGACTTAATGCCAAATGGCATTCTCTAGCAGTCAACCATCAGGCTAAATAGAAATAAAATGTATAAGCAGTGCTGCTAAATAAAGAGAGATCTAAAATAATGTGGCAAATATCACATAAACATACGTACGATACATTATATACATAAATGTATATACAATACATAAATAAATACTTATTCGATACATAAATATATACATACAGATATATTAGATATATATATATAGAATATTTATGTTTTTAAAAGTAAATAACGAAAAAACAAAAATAATATCGTATTTATAAACGTACAACATAACTATATATGTAGGAGACAATATTTTTAGAGATGGTTATCCTGCCATCTATCGGTCGCTATAATGATGTTCAAGTCTGTTTCCCTTACGACATCCACGGGAAGAAAGGGAGCGGCAGTATTCTTACACCGTTACCACACGGCTGGGACTCAATATAACTTGATTTCGGAAAAAAAACACACTGCTAATGATTCCCGATAACGGCGCAGTCTAAATGAGACAAACGCTAGTCGCGTCACTTGTTCTTCTCCATAACTTTAATCAAAACCGTATAATTTGTTTTTGTTTCTTCATGTATTTCCTAATAGGGTAGCCAGAGGTTTAGACAATTTAGGACTTTCGGCTCACATTTCACCGTAGATTATTTTCGGACAACGTGACCGGTGATTTGTCCCGACAATATCTCCGGTGGAAGGTGGGCCGAAGGGACGTAATTGTCTAGACTAGATCTCTGTCTAATAAATTTAATTTATTTTTTGAATTTTAGTGACAGGTGATGAGCGTGTCGCCTTCTTTCTGTCTAATAAAACGATATAAATTGTACATAAGTTTTAAAAAACTATAGCCTGCCCGGGAATCGAATTCAGGTCTCGTGACTCGAATTCTGATCACTCAACTGCTCGGCCATTGTTTTTTTCTTTTTTCCAATTTTTAATTTTTCTCGATTATTATTTACCGTGCTTGGACATTGTCATCCGCTATAATATCTGATTTGAAATGTATTACGCGTTAGAGTTTCTGTACGCATCTTAGTCGGGTAAAAGGTTAAATCATACATTTAGCAGACTTATAAAGAAACTGGAATTACTAACTTTCACTTCTCTCTTAACTTCCATTCTAATACATAACTATCGTATCTTTATATATGTTTAATTCTTACTAAACGACGTCCGTGGACGAGCGGCGTATATACCTGTGTTTATTGGGTCACTGCAGGAAATAACTTTTTTTAATGGTCTCGGGCCCGAGTGTTTGTGGCGCCGTCGTTGTGTCTAATTCCATAACTCAAGTGCTGTAGTTACTTTGAGATCATTCTATTATGTAATCGTTTGTTTTATAAATAGAAAAATCCTCTAATCTAGATAATTAAGTCCCTTCGACCCACCTTCCACCGAAGATATTTTCGGACAACGTAACGTAACGTAAGGTGGTGAGCCCGTCACCGTCTTTATGTCCAAGCCAACGATATAATTCGTACATAAGTTTTGAAAATCCATTGGTACGAGCCTGCCACTTGGGGATCGTACTTGGGTCTCTTGACTCCTAATTCCGACCACCCAACCACTCGGCTATCGTTACTTATGTTATCGTTTATTATCGTTATCGCTTGTTTTAATGACAGAAAACAGAATACCTACGGAGTTTCTTTCGCCTGTTTCTTCTCCGTTAGACGAATCTAGGTTGTCCAGAAAAAATCTTCGTACATTACACATCTTAAAATTTTTGTACACAGGTTTTTAGTAAAACCCATTGGTACGGCCACTTGAGGATCGAACTCGGGTCTCTCGACTCGAAATTCCGACCACCCAACCACTCGGCTATCGTGACTTCAAACGTAAATTATATGTAGTTAGGGAAAAAGGCCTGAGGGGTGCGAGATCAGGGTACATAGCGTATGTACATGGGTACATAACACGTCACAATTGAGCTCCCTCAATATTTTTTGCTAAAAATGGATGAGGTCTGATTGTTATCATGATGAAAAACTGAGCCCTTTCTTTTGATATTTTCGGTAATTATTTCGCTATTTGTTTCTTGAATCTCATCTGCACTTGGCAGTAGAGATCCGAATCAACGGTTGAAGCTCATAAACAACTGTTAGGATGGTGCTTTGTTGGTCCTTTTATGTCAAGTAACTGGTATGTAAAAAAGCAGCGACAGACTTTATAACGCAGTGTTGCGGCAACACCGCAAGCAGTTTACGCGTCCGGCAACGGTTATCTACGTTGGTGGCAGCACCGGCGGTGGCAGCACTGACGGTGGCAAAAAACATTGTCGGATACTATCGCGACACACGAACGCCCTTCATAAGATTCTTTCTTTATTTAGTAATATAGTTATTTAATACAGTTTCTACGAGTGGCCTAAGGCTTTTATTATCCGC
This sequence comes from Sericinus montela, assembly GCA_029286605.1. NCBI lineage: Eukaryota > Metazoa > Arthropoda > Insecta > Lepidoptera > Papilionidae > Sericinus > Sericinus montela. Next base: position 2,157,657 of record JAGSMR010000080.1, on the reverse strand, counting down.
TTAAGTATAAGCTCAAGCACGCAGTCATAAATATACAAAACACAAAAAATAAAAAGTTTTCATAACTTTTTTCTTTTGTTTCGACTTTTTCGCTTATTTGGTCGTGACCTTGTCTTCTACTCTAAGAGTTGCGGCTTAGAATCCCGCAAGGGGTAAGTATTTGTGTGATGTATATGAATGTTCGTACTTCAGTCATGGATGTTTATATGCCTATTTAAAAATATAAAAAAATATCTTCACGTAAATCCTAATACAGGGGTTTACAGAAGTCTAGAACTCGGGTCTTTCGACTCGAAATTCAGACCACCCGACCACTCGGCTTTCGTGAGTAATTAAATATATATTTACCTAAGTATGTTGTTCTGTTTGCCTGGACATTGTGGCGATAGACTCACCACGTGGTCAATTGTCAACAAAAACCGGATTAAGAGGACTTCATTGTGTAGAAGTCTTTTTACCCCAGTATGGTATGGTTCCGTGAAGATAGGAAACATTTATTTCGAAAGTTAACAGACACATTAAACTCGGTCGACATGTGTAGTCTACGACTAACTATTGCATATTCGTAGCTTAAAATCATATTTTGATTGCGTTAAGCGACCACAAGTCAAAATTCAAGTTGTTTAGAAGATTAATTGACTTTTTCACTAATTCACTTATAATTGCTATGGAATAACACCGATTTGAATTAATCTTTTCAAGTTGATGTATAAACATTACATAATATTGTAACCGTAGATATACTTAAAACATTATAAGCTATAGCTTCGAATATGTGATTGTGAAGTGTTGGTATAAAATATTTAAAAGTCTCCAATATAAAAGTGAAAGTACATTAAATATGGCTTCCGAGAAGCAAACCGGGCAAGCCCCTAATTTTGATAATAAAAATGAAGCTCGTTTCGCGCAAAACGGAACTGCCAATTTAAAATCAGAAATTGCTGACGATGGCACAGACAACGTAAACATAAGCGTCGCCTGCGCAGATGGCGGGAAAACTGACAGCTGTCAAGACAAAATAGAAGAATCGAACGGTAATGGACTGTGTAGTGATAGTAAAATTAAATTGGAATTGCCGATAGAATTGTTGGGCGGGGTGCCCAGGAATGGGCACAGGATGTCGTTTATGGAAGAGGAGAGCGCAAAGGAGAGAATGCGGTTGACCCTTTTAAAACAATGTTCTGCTATATTGAAGCAAGGTGACCAGAGATACAACAAGGAGTCTTTACATCGTACCTTCCAAGATGAGGTGAGGTTAATTGTTTAAGTTTTTTTTTAGTTATAAATAGAGTAATATAACCGTTTTTTTACGCATTATTAATTCCAAATTAAAAAGACCTGATTTGCATTTTTGAATATGCATTGCATTTGTAACTAATACCTAAACGATAAATTAATCTAAAATGAATTAAATGTAGCAGTTCTGATTTATTATAAATTTTACTATAAACATTAAATTTCATTATAAAATTATACATATATTTGAATGAACTGTAAATTAAATAGTCACTTATACGAATCTTAATAACTAGCTTATTACGTAATTTTATGGATTTTTAAAGCATATTCCTGCTGAACTTTTATATGATTAAATTAAATAGAAAAAAATAGATAAAAGGGATGGCGCCGATGCCAAACAAGGCATAAGTAAAGAAAAGAGAATACAGATTTAAAATTGTGGCTCGGAGGTCAGAGCGTTGCTACTAATCGGCAGGGTTCGAATCCCGCCCGTTTTCATATGTAATTTTATTTTTTTTTTCTCTTTTATTTAATCACAACTGGCTTATATTTATATTTTTGTTAGATTAATGGATATAAAAATACCACGCCAATACGTTAAAGGAACTTTAATAAAATTATTTTGGACTTGAATCGACGACCTCTGCCGCATTTTAGCGACATTATGAACACTGATCTATCATTAGGATGAGACTGGGGATCGAACTCGAGTCTCTCGACTCGAAATTCCGACCGCCCAACCACTCGGCTATCGTGACTTTTGTTTAATGCAATGCAATTTCACCAAGTGACAACAATTGCAAGTATAAATTATATTTTTGTATTATTGTTATATAACTGTCTACTATCTAAATAGCCGAGTTGTTGGGTGGTCGGAATTTCGAGTCGAGAGACCCGAGTTCGATCCCCAGGTATACGAATATACGAATTTCATCGTTGGCTTGGATATAAAGGCGGCGACGGGCTCACCACCTGTCACGTTGTCCCGAAAATATCTTCGGTGGAAGGTGGGTCAAAGGGACTTAATTGTCTAGACTTGACCTCTGTCTACCCCTGTATTGGGAATTGCGTGAAGATATTTATTATTATTATTTATTTATTACTATCTAAATACATTGAAGCACATCTCGATTGCTATCTTGAACATTAACGCTTCACCGTTGCCGTAGAAACGAAGATCGACTCCAATTTGTAATATCATGTTGCGGTGTCTTCGGGCAACGAAGTGAGCGATTTTGTATATTCACGCAATTTTCCCATATTGAGGTAGGCTGAGGTTTAGATATAGTCTGTTCGATCCAATTTCTACCGAAGCTTATTCGGGATAACGTGACAGGTACACTATATTTATATATACATGTATATTTACAAGGATAAACAATTAATAAATATCTTCACGCAATTCCCAATACAGGGGTAGACAGAGGTCTAGTCTAAACCATTAAGTCCCTTCGACCCACCTTCCACCGAAGATATTTTCGTGACGACGTGACAGGTGGCGAGCCTAAGCAAGATCGCGTCTCTTGACTCGAAATTCCGACCACCAAACCACTCGGCTATCGTGACTCTCACATTAGATACATATTTATAAATACCTATAAACGTTAATGACTGAAGTATAAACATTTATATTCATCACACAATTGTTTGCCCCTAGCGGGGTTCGAATCCGCAACCCTTAGCTTCGAAGGCATGGTCTACAATACACTCGGCTATCAGGTTGTTTTATTTGTAATTTTGTAGATTGCAGATATAATTTATTATGCCATTAAATACTCCGATTATATTAAAAATAAAATAATAAATAAATAAATATCTTCACGCAATTCCTAATACAGGGGTAGACAGAGGTCTAGTCTAGACAATTTAGTCCCTTCGACCCACCTTCCACCGAAGATATTTTCGGGACAACGTGACAGGTGGATAACGATATAATTCGTACGTAAGTTTTTGAAAAACCCATTGTTACGAGCCTGCCATTTGGGGATCGAACTCGGGTCTCTTGACTCGAAATTCCGACCGCCCAACCACTCGGTTATCGTGACTTTATTATTAAAAGAATAAATAAATATCTTCACGCCATTCCTAATGAGCCACCTTCCACCAAAGACATTTTGTACTGAGACAACGTGATAAGCGGTGAGCCCATCTCCGTCTTTATGTCGAAGCCAGCGATATAAATCGTACGTAAGTTTTCGAAAACAAAAATACCATTAGTGCCTGCCACCTGGGGCTCGAACTTCGGTTTCTTGAATCGAATGCCGATCACCCAACCACTTGGATATCGAGACTGAAGAATAAAAGAAAAATAAAATCTTTCTCGCTAACTGTACCGCGCTTGTCGTAGCCCAACAAGTTTGTTCTAAGTCAACATGTAAGTATGTAATACTTAGCGGCCTGTAACAGTCAGACCTAGTACTCCCTTAACGTAGATTAATTTATATTATTTGACATTACTATGGCTCACGAAAGTTTTAATAATTTAACTGTATGTACTAATCTATACATATAAATAAAAGTGGAGTGTCTGTTTGTAATATTGAAATAACCGTTTAACAACACGTGTGTATATATACACGGTAAATACACCAAAATAACATTTTTTTTACAATTTTTGTCTGTCTGTTCGTTCCGGCTAATCTCTGCAACGGCTGGACAGTTTTTAACAGGACTTTCACTGACAGATAGCTAATGTTATAAGGAGTGACATAGGCTACTTTTATTTTAGAAACATTAGTAGGGTTCTGTGCTAAGTGTAAAAACGCGGGCAAAGCCGCGGAGGGCAGCTAGTCCAAGGTATAACGTGAACACAGTCGCGATCAAGAACTAGTCGTAAATATACCGCTGGTTAAATCTAGGTCCTTTTTACTTTGCGTTAACTTAATCCATTTTGTTGTAGTAATAAAGATTCCTTCAAAAATTGTGAAAGGAGCTCAATTACTTTACGAGAACTTAAGGACTCCGGTTCGATAAAATCAATATTATTTTTCGATTAAATATAATTCTGTATCGATAAACAATATCGATACGTTTTTATTTTTAAAAGCTATCGATCGTAATGAGCTAATTGACATAAATATTTTTCAGTGTTTTGCAATGTTTTAAATTTCGAATGATTAAATTTCTGTTATGTAAGAAAATATATTTTATGGTTGATTGAACCTCGGAGAAGTCGTTGCTAAAAAAATAAAAAAATGTGTACTTGATTTTATTAAAAGAATCCTAGCCATGCTAAATATCTTCACTCCAACTAAGCTGCAATGCTTGTCTGTGGAGGCCGAATGGCGGGCTAGAACCTGCGACGTCATGTTACGCAATCCGCACTCTAAACCATTAGACTGTTGATGCTTTATTGGTCTGGTATTTTTGATATAACTATCCTGCCATCATTTCGAAGCCATTGAGAAGTATAAGGGGCTTTGTATGGGTTTTCCCCTAGCTTCTAGCTTTACGTAGAAAATTTTGTGTAAATACAAATTCGTTGTAATTTGGTATATATATATGCGCTTATTGTATGTATGTGTATGAAGGTTGGTGTTTGATATATTACATTATGACGGATAGATTCCAAAAAAATAAGGCGTGGTTGACTGACAAAAACGAGAGTAGTTTTTTTTTAAGTTTCCTATTTTTCTTTAATAAATAAATACATACATAGATCCCAAAGCAAACAGCTTAAGCGCTCTTCTTATGGAATCAGAAACAAAGAAAATGCCACAAACATTTAGACCCGAGAAAACTTAAAAAAGTGGTTTCTATATTGACACGATCGGGAATGGAACCCGGGGCTTCAGAGCAGGCGAGCTGACACCCACGGAGATTGGCAAATTACCATAGACGATGGTAATGTATAGTATAGTATGGTAATTTATAGTATATTAGTATAGTATTGTAATTTTTATTATATTATTATTATTATATTAAATTCAGGACACCCGGGCTAGATGGAAGTGTCTCGAACCAATGAAGAATAAATGAGCTTTTCTTCAAACTATGTGTGATTTACGTCGTTGGCTTTTGCATAATTGTACAGTGTGGTAACGGTGTAAGAATATTGCCCTTTCTTCCCGTGGATGCCGTAAGAGGCGACTAAGGAAAACAGCCTTGAATATCGTTATGGAAACCGATAGATGGTGGGATTGCCATCTCTAAAATATCAGAACCAAAACAATCAGACAGTTTTAACAGTGGTAGAGCCACGCATCAGCTTTTGTTGTTGCATGAATGGGCCGGCTCGACCGGGGAAGTACCACGACCTCCCAGAATATCGGCGTGGAGTAGGAGTCTAACAAACTTCTGCGTTTCGTCTGGTGAGTGCAGGTAACCGGAGGCCCACACACCCCTCTCCCCCAATTCTGGGGGAGGAGGCACTCTAAGGCCGGCAACGCATCTGCTATGCCTCTGGTATTGCGGCTGTTCATGGGCGGCGGTAATCACTTACCATCACGTGAGCCACTTGCTCGTTTGCCTCCCTTTTCTATAAAAAAAAACCAAAGATACTGCGCGACTGCGATTGCCAATCCGCTCGTCAAGCGATTATGGCAAATCCTCCCTTTGGGAGAGGCCTATGTCCTGCAGTGGACTTTAATAGGCCGTTATGTATGTATACATGTGTTTTGCATAAAGAGGGCGAAAGGCACACCACACCACCTGTCACGTTGTGCCAAAAACTATCTTCGGTGGGTCGAAAGGACTAAATTATCTAGACCCCCGTCTACCCAATATTTGTAATAGCATGAATACATTTTTTTTAAAGTATTGTACAAAAAATCAGAATTGTATGTTATTAATATTTTTAATATGCCCTTTTAAAATGCATGAAGAGATATCGTCTGTAACCCCAATAACAAAAACATCGCTGAACGCTGGGAAACTTTAGTGGAAAGGCATTTATAGACGTCAGCGACACACGCTGCAAGGCATCTAGCCTTTTTTACTCATACGTCTGACATAAATCGCCACTTTAATGGCCCTATTAATACTGCACCTCTCAATCTATAGATCGCTGTCTTACTCCCGCTCGTAGAGAAATCGTATAAGCCGCACTCTTTCGTAGTTTAAAAAATTGAATATTGAATAATGCATGGCGCACGTTCTGTATCGTATCGATCATTCCCTAATGATCTATAGATTATTGATCTTTCATAGATCTCTGATGTATAGCCGGAGTAGCGGATTGTGATAACAATTTGTTTTTGTACAAATATAAAATCTTTATAGAGTCGCGATAGACGTATGGTTGGGTGATCGGAATTCGAGACAAGATAACCGTGTTCGATTGCTTGGTGATAGGCGCGGGCGGAGCAATGGGTTTTATTAAAAACTTATGTACGATTTATATAATTGACTTGGTCATAAAGGCAGACTTAACACCTGTCACGTTCGACTTCATTATCTAGATGTCTGTCTATCCTAGAGTTAAGAATGGCGTGAAGATTTTTTAAACAAAAATCTGTGAACTAATTTAAGGTGACATTTAAAATCTTTAAAAAATTGTCACTCGAAAGTATTCCAGAAGCCTTTAATAAATTTTGTATGAACTAAGAAATAGGGCGACCAAAATATACTCAAATTAGGTAGGTATATTCATCTACTTCTTTACAGTCTATCAAAAGCCCACTGCTGAACTTAAGCCTCCCCAAAGATTGCCACAAAGAACGGGCTCGAGCCATCTGCATCTATCGACTTCCCGCAATTTCGACGGGGTTACCCTACACTGCCCTTTTATGTAGTTGTTGGTACATAGGTATGTATGAACATTCAGTGAAGTACTATACAATGAAGAACATTGAACAATATTAATTATAAAACACCATGATGTTGATTAGAGTACGAAAAAAAAAAGGTTTATAGATATGTATTTGGTTGCCTCCTTTCAAAATAATCATTAAAAAATGAACTTTTCAAATATATTCAAACAAATTATAAGTGACCAGTGACTTGCCCTTTCAAATTACTCCGTTAAAAAAAAAACTTTAAAAGATTTGGAAATATTATCAAACAAATTATTCCTGGCCAGTGTTTTACCTTAGCAAAGAATACTATTTTCAATACTTTGTAACTATCTAACAGGCCATGTAGAATCGAATAAATTATAAGTAACTACAATCAATCATCGAACAATGTAAATGTGTGGTTTGTTCAATCGATCACCGATACGTCTTACAAAGATTCCCCGCTGTTTCTTGACGCGCCCGATTACGCCGAGAAGCAAAACGATATTGATTAATCGATTATATTAATATTTTTATTACACTGGATATAGTTATGCAATAGTGCTGTAAGGAATTATTATATCTGGGGAGAGTGAAAGCTGAAGGAGTTATTAATTTTTATTAATTTTAGTTGCTGCCTATAAACAGTAAAACGACCTATCAACAAGTTTAAGAGATTTAATTAAAAAAAAACTTTAAAAGATTTGGAAATATTATCAAACAAATTATAAGTGACCAGTGACTTGCCCTTTCAAATTACTCCGTTAAAAAAAAACTTTATAAAAAGAATTCTTATAATATAGACATACAGTACTTAAAGTATCTTTTAGTACTTTTTAAGTACTAAAGTCACGATAGCCCACTGGTTGGGTGATCGGAATTCGAGTCAAGAGACCCGAGTTCGATCGCCAGGTGGTAGGCTGGTACCAATGTTTTTTTTTTGAAGTTATGTATAATTTATATCGTTGGCTTGGACATAAAGACGGCGACGGACTTACGCCGTCACGCTGTCAGTGTCGAAATATCTTCGGTAGAAGACGAGTCGAAAGGACTTAATTGTCTAGACCTCTACCTCTGCCTGCTCCTGTATGGGGAATGGCGTAAAGATATTTATTCATTTATTACACAGAGTGTAACAAGTTTTGCGTGAAATAAATCATATATTCAATATAAATGAATAATACTCATGGGGATGAGTTGATCGCTCCATAATTTTATTATGTTCAATATTGTACAACAATGACAAATATGAGAACGCCAGATTCGTCTCCGTCAGAGGCACCTAATTTATTACGAAGCGATGATAAATGTAACCGATGTTCCACAAATAGAAACCCCATTCCTAAATACTATTATATATACTATTATATATATATACAGCGTAATCAATGATAATTTATGTATTACTATCCATAATTAGTTCACTCCGTCGACCCGATTGCTGTAACTTGTCTTAACCATAGCGTGATTTAAATTCGAGCAGTGCCATCTAGTGTCGAAAAGACATTTTAAATACGGTTGAGGACGGCGCCGATATATCAGACTATCATAACTGAATATAATTTTAATATCAAATAATATAAATATATCAACCAATGGTGCCTATTTGAGGCATAACGATAAGTAGTGCTTATTACAATTTATTCATATTTCATTTATCTGCGTATATACATAGATAGATAGGCAAACACACAAACATTCCTCTGATCCCAAAGTAAGCAGCTTAAGCACTTGTATTATGGAATGAGAAACAACAAAGGTACCACAAACACCCATGTTTGTTGTTTCTGATTTTCTAACACAAATGTTTAAGCTATTTACTTTGGGGCCAGAGCAATGTAATAGGTTGGGGAAAAAGTCTTTTCCCATTATAGTATGTATGAACTTGTAATAAAATATCTTTGGCTATATTATTTGTATCTGGCTGGTTATGGAATCATTAATAGTTTAAATTTAAAAGAAGATAATTCCTAATTCAAATTAGGTAAATGTGTGATTTTTATTTATTTTTCGCACTATCAAGATGCGTGAATCTAATTAAGAAATTCGATACATTTAAAAACTTTACTACATAAAAGGTATATGATACGCAAGCCGCAAAAAAATTTGAGATGTTTAAGCGTTTTATATCTGGAAATTTTGATGTCAAAGAAGCACGTCGCTCTCATCGCCCTATTACGGACAAAATGGATGCGATCAGTATTGCCATATCAGTAGTTACGACGTAACTAAAGAACTGGGAATTGTCCACAAAACAGTTTTGTTGCACTTGAAAAACTGAGTGAACAAAAAAGCTCGATAATTGAGTACCTCACGATCTCACTGAAAGAAACCTCACAAACCGTGGATTCATTTGTGATTCTTTATTACGACGTAATGAAACCGAACCATTTTTGAAGAAGCTGATTAGACTTCAGATTTCCACCTGTTTCGGTCTTTTCAGAATTCTTTAGACAGTGTCAGGTTAACATCACGAGAGGACTGCCAAAACCAATTGTCGCGGTATTTTGATCGGAAGCCCCCAAATTTTCATTAGCATTGGGATCATGTCCCAACCTACAAGATGGCAAAATAATCAAACAAAATGGTACCTAAATCCAATGTAAATAAACTATCTAATTTTTTCTCCAACCTATTATGCGATGTTGCCTCTATCTATCCTATGTATATTTGATTCTTTTGTAAGAATACTAGCAATGCCAAAAATAATTACCAGTACTCCCGTCAACCGTCACATCACGATATACGTCGCAATCGTTTGCTATAAGCTTGAGGTCAGAAGCTTTTCAAGTAATTAGGTGTCCATGAGATTACACTAAACCGTTCTTTAATTAAACACCGCAATAAAGCGCCGACAAACGTGAAGTGGCCATTTGCATAATCCTCAATGTAACATGTGGTCGGGCGGACGTTGAATTTGTTGATCGAACTATATATATATCGTGTATACTGCATTGCATAACATAAAAAAGTCACGATAGCCGAGTGGTTGGGTGGTCGGGATTTCGAGTCCCGAGACCCGAGTTCGATGCCCAGGTGGCAGGCACGTACCAATGGGTTTTTCAAAAACTTATGTACGAATTGTATCGTTGGCTTGGACATAAAGACGGCGACGTGCTCACCACCTGTCACTTTGTCCCGAAAATATCTTCGGTGGAAGGTGGGTTGAAGGGACTTAATTGTCTAGACTAGACCTCTGTCTACCCCTATTGGGAATTGCGTGCATTGCATAACTTGTGTGTATGTAGTTTATTAAGAAAACCTTCTCCGCTATTCATTGGTTTAACAATTAAGTGGTTAAGGTGGTTAGATAGTTAATTCCTGAACCGAAGATATTTTTAGGACAGCGTGACAGGTGAGTCCGTCGCCGTCTTTATGTCCAATTTTTTATTGATTTTTAAAGCATATTTATGTTGAACTTTTATGTTATTAAATTAAAGAGAAAAAAGTTTTTAAAATTTCAACTGAAACGTCGGGATTCGAACCAGCGACCTTCGCCGATCCGTGGCAAAGCTCTTACCTCCGAGCCACCGTGTCTTGAAGAGGTTCGGAAATTTTAAAAAAAATTTTTCTCTTTAATTTAGATAAATAAATAAATATCTTCACGCAATTCCCAATACAGGGGTAGACAGAGGTCTAGTCTAGACAATTAAGTCCCTTTGACCCACCTTCCACCGAAGTTATTTTCGGGACAACGTGACAAGTGTTGAGCCCGTCGCCGTCTTACGTCCAAGCCAACGATGTAATTCGTACATAAGTTTTTGAAAAACTCATTGGTACTGCCACCAGGGGATCGAACTCGGGTCTCTTGACTCGAAATTCCGACCACCCAAACACTCGGCTATCGTGACTTAATTTAATTTAATACTTTAATTTAATTTAGACTTCTCTATAATTTAATAAAATAGAAATCGTACATAAATTTTTTGGAAAAACCAATTAGTATATCTGCCACCTGAGGATCGGACTCGGATGTTTAGACTCGAATTCCGATCACCCAACCACTCAGCTATCGTGACTTTTTACAATGTAACTTATTAAAGCGATAAGGAAGGAGCTAAACTGCTCTCAAAGTGTCGCTATATGTAACATACGTAAAAAGATACGCGTTGAGACAAGTCTGCGCGAAGAAAGCACCCTAATCACGTGTTCTTATACAAATTGTTAAGGTTTTTATTCGATTGAATGCAGTCTGCGGACGTCTTTGACACCGCGGGGTCTCTATACCCAGGGCTGTGGATATTGAGTTAATGTCTTTATGTTTTTTTTAAACTCTTTCTTATTCTTTTTAAAAATCTTCACACCATTCACAATTCAGAGGTAGACAGTGGTCTAGAACATTAAGTCTCCTCGAGTCACCTTCCACCTTCCACCGAAGTCATTTTTGGGACAACGTGACAGGTGGAGAGCCCGTCGCCGACTTTATGTCCAAGTCAACGAAATAAATCGTACATAAGTTTTTGAAAAAAATTGGTACTAGCCTACCACCCGGGGTTCGAACTCGGGTCTCTTTGACTCTAATTCTGATTACCTAACCACTCGGCTATAGGGACTATTTTGTTTCTGTTTTATTGTTTTAATTCTGTTTAGAATTCGGCGACGGTTTCACCACCTGTCACGTTGTCCCGAAAATATCTTCGTTGGAAGGTGGTTCAAAGGGACTTAATTGTCTAGACTAGACCTCTGTCTACCTCTGTATTGGGAAATTCGTGAATATATTTATATTTATAATAAATAAATATAAATAACATTCTGGCACCAACCCTGGGAATCTATTTTCACGCTATGTAGGCTTAGCGCGTAACACACGTTCCTAATAAGACAGAGTAATGAAATTCTAGAATGTTCTAGTACTTAAAATTTTATATATACAATCACGCCTCTTTCCCGTAGGGGTAGGCAGAGACCAATTCTTTCCACTTGCTACGATCCTTACATACTTGTTTCGCTTCGTCCACCTTCATTATTCCCTTCATAAATTCTTTTCGATTCAGGGTACTCTTGACATGGCCTTTTTTCAGGACGTCCCTGATTTGATATCGAAACGTCCGCCTAGGTCTTTCCCTTCCTGCACTTCCATTCACACTCCTCTTATATGCTTTTTTCGTCAATGATTCTTTATTAATTCTCTCGACATGGCTAAACCATCTCAGCTTACCTTTCTCAATTTTTGTTACTACATCTTCTTTTAGACCACAACGTTTCCTTATTTCACTATTCCTTATCCTGTCGCTCAGTTTAACTCCTAACATACTTCTTAATGCTCTCATCTCAACTGCATTTACTCTGCTTTCATGTTTCTTCTGCCATACCCAACTTTCACTTCCGTACATGAGTGTCGGAACCAAAACTCCCCTATGCACAGCCAAACGAGCCTTGTTAGACAGCTTCTGACTGTTCATAAAGGAGTGCAAAGCTCCATTCACCATGTGTCCTGTATTCACTCTTCTTTCAATATCACTCTCACACTTTCCATCTCTTGTGAACTTTGAACCCAGATACACAAACTCTTTCACCTGTTCAATTTGTTCATCTCCAATCATTATATTGCAGTCTGTCATGGCCTCATCTCTTTCAAACACCATCACTTTCGTCTTCGTTACATTCATCTTCATCGCCTTTCTAACAAAAGCTCCACTCATAGCAGTTACCATCTCCTGCAACTCCTCGACTAAAGACGCAAGTAATACTTGATCATCAGCATAGAGAAAACATTTGACGAGTAACTCAATCATTGTCAACCCACTTTCATTCTCTTTTAAATCTGTCAAGCAATTGTTCATGAACATATTAAACAGCCACGGTGACGCTACACATCCCTGTCTAACACCTGTCTTAACCATTCAGTGTATGCCCCGTTTATCCTTACACAAGCACAAGAATCCCTATAAAGCGATTGCAATGCTCATATGAGGATACTGCTGACACCGTTCACGGACAATGCTGACCACAATTCATTCCTCATCACTCTATATTTTAAAAGAGAAATGTCACAGCATCTATTGAATCATCTGCAGACTATATAAATCACCAGTAAAGTCTTCAGTCAAGTCAAGTCAAGTCATTAGTAAGGTCTGGGTGTTTTTGGTACCTTTGTTGCCCGATTCTATGGTACAAATACTGAAGCTTTGGGATCAAAGCAATATATGTGATGTTGTCCTTATGTTTGCGTGCATTTATTGACTTATTTTATTTGCTGGAAGATAAAGTAGTCACGATCGCCAAGTGGTTCGGTTATCGGAATTCGAGTAATTAGACCCGAGTTCGATCCCCGAGGCTCGTACCAATGGGTTTCTTTTAGAAACTTATGTACGATTTATATCGTTGGCTTAGACATAAATATGACGAAGGGTTCACGACCTGTCACGTAGTCCGGCAAAATGTTTTCAATGGAAGGTGGGTCGAAAATACTTAATTGTCTAGACCTCTGTCTACCCCTGTATTGGTAAAGGCGTGAAGATAAGTAAGTTAAGAAGATAAAAAGCGACTAAATAAAAAGTCTTCTAATGACAAAAAGTGTAATATTTCATAGAATCTCTGTACATTATTACTCTGTGCTAGAGATGTGTGATACAAAAAGCAAGATTAATGATTATCTTCTATCTATATAAAGCTTATCGATAACGCAAGCGAATTTCGTCTCTAACTGTCCAGAAATAGCTAACATAATCCTCTCAATACATATCAGTTAACAAAAGCCTACAGGTAACTACACCGGTCCTAATTAGGCGAGATGTCTATAATGCTTGTGTACATTTGTCCGTCTGTCAATGTGAATTAAAACTTAGCCGTTGGTTCGGGAGTAAATTACCTAAGTCATTAGCTTGACATGTGATATAACAGGGACAGTAATAGTTAAAAAATGCCCAGCTTAATAAACCAAGTACTTTGGATGCGACTGTTTTTATGGCGACGAAAGGTAGACTCCTGCAAGCAATTCTCGCAATCCCCAATACATAGGTAGACAGAGGTCTAGTCTAGATAAATGAGTCCTTCGCCCCACCTTCCACCGAAGATATTTTCGGGACAACGTGACAGGTGGTGAGCCCGTCGACGTCTTTATGTCCAAGCCAACGATATAGTTCGTACATAAGTTTTTGAAAACCCCATTGGTACGAGCCTGGCACCTGGGGATCGAACTCGGGCTTGGACATAAAGACGGCGACGGGCTCACCACCTGTCTCGTTGTCCCGAAAATATCTTCGGTGGAAGGTGGGTCGAAGTGACTTAATTGTCTAGACTAGACCTCTGTCTACCCCTCTAATTCCTAAGAATTGGGTGAAGATGTTTATTTTATTTTTGAAGAGCCAAAAAAATTGTCACGATAGCTGAGTGGTTGGGTGATCGGAATTGTTTGAATTGTGAAATCCCCAGGTGGTGGGTTCGTACTAATGGGTTTTTTTCAAAAACTTATGTACGATTTTATATCGTTGTCTTGGACACACAGACGGCGACAGGCTCTCATCCTCTCACGTTGCCCCAAAAAATGTCTACGGTGAAAGGTAGGTCGAGAAGACGTAATTGTCTAGAACTCGGTCTACCTCAATTTCGAGAATTGCGTGGAGATGTATAAAATAAAAAATCAAAGAATGAAAAACTGATATTAAAGAATTGCTTCGTATAAAAATTACGCAAATATAAGTCTCTATAAAAAAAATAAACTAAAAAGATGAGCATACTCTTTGACATATTCAGAGCCACAGATTATGAGTAGGAAACGTCAGCTTTTGTTTTTAGGAAACTCTTTGAGAAACATAAGATTGTGATGAGATAAAAACTTATATCGTTCTTACATCCCAACTAAGTATATGTCAAAAACAAGTCTTTGAAGAAAAACCTTAGGTCATAGACAAATGCTTGATGCCTAAGGCAAAAGACTTGACGAAAATTTATTGGTTCTTTTTGCAATTTAAGGAGGTGAAAAGACATACCATTATTACAGATAAAGCGAGTTCTTTATTTTGTATTAACTATTTTTTATTTTTTATTTTTATATCATGTTCTCTATACCGGTTACTAGGAATTGGCTAGGTATATTGTTATGTTTACGCCACACTACGACGTGAGTGTTTTGTTTATTTTTTATTTATTTTGAAGATGTCATTACACAATTATGTGGCACTTCGCATGCAATAATAAATAAATACTACGTGTTACCTGATCAGAAGGGAAAAAGTGCACCACCCTCCCTCCCACAGCCTAGCCCTAATTCTACTTCACTAGAGAAGCACTGCATTCGACACACGGTAACATATACCACCACCGACTATGTCGCGACGTGTTTCGCTTCAAAACAAAGCATTATCAAGCCAGTAGACTTTACGAAGAGCGTCCGCTGAGAGACCCTGGGGCAAGGCGAGTGGTGCTCTTCTTCTCTTTGAAGGGCATTTGTTTATTTTTGTATTCGGAATCGTGCAAAATAATTTTGTAATAACATTAACAAATTAACACATTGCCAAAAACAGGCATAAATAAAGAAAGAGACACGGTTGCTCGGAGTTAAGAACGTGGTATGGCAAAGGTCGCGGGTTCGAATCCCGTTCGTGTCAGATGAAATTTAAAAGCTTCTCTCTTAAGATATTTTTTTTCGCTCTTCAATATAATAATTGTAATAACATGTGTTGGCAACATTCGGTTGTAAAACAACGATGGGCGCGCCTTTTAGTTGACAACATCCGGTTGTCAAAACAACGTTAGCTGCCCTTCGGTGAGACAGGACACTTCTCCTCGAGCCACGGAACGCTCAAGAACTCTAAGATGCTCTGTGCTCAGTTTAATTAAGTTCGGTTATCGTGTTATCGTGTAACACTCGGTTATCGTGACTCACACCCCAGCAAGCACACATTCAAATGTAACATTCGGAATCATCTCCTGAAATTGTCACTCTGAGTCGCATCATTTTCTATATTATTGTCTGTATTATATTTATTCTAATATGTAATATACTTTTATTGTAATATTTATATTGTAATATAATGTATGTGTGTATGAGTATTTTTTTATACATAGAATAGGGAGGCAAACGATTATAGGCATAAGTGATTACCGCCGCCCATGAACACCCGCAATACCAGAGGAATAGCAGATGCGTTGGCGGCCTTTGAGAAAGTTATAGGCTCTTTTCTTGAAGGTCCCTAAGTCGTATCGGTCCGGAAAAACCGATGACGGCAGCACATTCCATAAAGTGCAAGTGCGTGGCAGAAAATTCCGCTAACAACGCACTGTGGTGGAATACCAAGCATCAAGGTGGTGTTGACGGAATTTTTAAAAAATTAAAAATTATATGTATATATGTGTGTATATGTATAAGTATATGATATAATAGAGAATGCCTCTTGGCATTAACCATACTTATATATACTACACTGTGCATTGAAGCTTAAATAAATAAAAAATAAATATAAACATATATCATAATAATTCTTGTTACTTTTTTTGTAACCGCCTTCAATGTTTTCCCACTACCTTAAGGTTGACTGGCAGAGAATGCTTTTAGCCTTATGATCCATTATTGTTTTGTAAGGTTTATTAAAGAATAAATAAATAGACCCGCAGAATGCGTAGCTCCAAGCTAGTGCTTCAGGGCGTATTCTGTTGCAATCTTTGGGGTCTGATAAGCAGTCAAATTTTTAATGGTAAAGCCAAGGAAAAGATATTACGAATAGGTTAATGACAGCATTTCTTATTTCATAATGAGGTGATCGCTTCCGAGCTATTTCTAGAAAAAGCTACATTATTTAAATACTTTATATACAGAAGCGGAAAAAAACTTTTTTTCGTCTCGTCGTATTAAGCCACCATAATTGGTTGGATGCCCAGTGGTTGGGTGATCGGAATTCGAGAGACCTCATTCAAGAGACCCGAGTTCGCGCTTCAAATGGTAGGCTCGTACTGTAAGATATTTCCGGAAGAGACGGAGTATTTTATTTAACGGTAACTTCTTACTTTCTCCCAATGGAGAGTGGGAATGCATCAACTACGGTAGAGGATACGCTTTGGCACGTCTGCGTCAGACCTAAAGGATGCCATGCAGATAGTAGATGGTAGTGATTCGTACATAAGTTTTTGAAAAACCCATTGGTACGAGCCTGCCACATGGGGATCGAACTCGGGTCTCTTGACTCGAATTATTAACGAATTATTAATTATGTAATTAAAAGTCACGATAGCCGAATGGAAGGGTGGTCGGAATTTCGAGTCGAGAGACCCAAGTTCGATTCCAAACCAATGGGTTTTTTCAAAACCTATGTACGATTCATATCGTTGGCTTGAACATAAAGACGGCGATGGATTCACCGCATGTCACGTTGTCCCGGAAATATCTTCGGTGGAAGATGGGTCGAAGGGACTTAATTGTCTAGACTAGGCCTCTGTCTGCCCCTGTATTGAGCCACTGAATTGCGTGAAGATATTTATAAAAACCACAATAATCGTAGAGCCCTACTCATCGTGATGTGGTACCAAGAACGTTGCCTGCATTTCGACGCTGAACGGCTAGACGAAACCATCCTTATTTATTTAATTCATTATTGACTCTAAGTCATCAGTATTCAGGTCTCAAATTTATGGTCGACTACCATTAATTTTTGAAGTAGTCCTTCCTTCAGTAGTCACAGGCGGGCCCATTCCGTCAGCACGCACCGTGAGAACTCACCTTTAAACTGTCATATATTTTTTCTACAATGTGATAATTAAAAATGGCTTATAAACAAACCGGTTCTCATTAAAAATTTTTCTGATACATAACTACACGTTAACAGAATAGAAATTCAACGCGTTTCCCGTAAATGGTTAGCAAGAACGTGCGCCAACCGTATGAATATTTCAAAACGACACATGCTGCGAGCTTTGATCGACACCACTAAGCTTACAGGCTTCTATGTCTGGTCTAGACGCAGCCAAACACAAACGCTAATTGAGAGATAATGTCTAGATATGCGGCTAGCGCTTGCTTGGACTTACGGGTCTATTTTAGGCTTGTTAGGTTTGTTTGTGTAACGTGTTTGATTAGGCAGCTGTTATCTTAACGATTAATTAATTATAAGACAGGTGTTCTGACAATATATATAGTATCCCGACCGATTTCGGCCACATCGACTTGGACGAATCAACCCGAGACCTCAGATTTAAAATAAAGTGTAGTATTCGCGTAAATTTCTTGTATTTACGCGAATACTACACATTTAAAATAAAACGATTTTCGGATTTTATCGCGTTTTTAATTAGTTTTTACAAACTATTTTTATTTCCCGACGTTTTGGATGATTTACAGCATCCGTGATCACGGGGGGACTGAGGTCTTGAACATCCCGCTGTCACAGATTTAATTTTATTAATGACTGGATCCCAAGCAGGTGGTAGTACCCAACCATCTTCTCTATTGAAATTAGGATGTTTTTTAATTTCAATAGCCTCACGGATCATACTGGGTAAGTATTGGTGTTCTTTCGCGAGGATATGTGGCTTGTCAAATCTGATATAATGGTTGGGCCCATCTAGTATGTGATCACAGACTGCTGACTTCCTAGAGCGTCTATGTTTAACATCACCTCATCACCGAGACCTCAGAGGTGGCGAAAACATGAAAACCGGTGCATTCGCCACTCGTCCACTGAGGTCATCTAAACTTTAAAAGTAATACATCATAAATTTATACATCCGTGGCCGAGTGGTATATCCCGTATATCTCTGAACTCCCAGGTTTGATCCCTGGACTGGTTAATAACGAAAACACTTTCTCCACATATTATCGAATTTAGGTTTTTGTGGTACCTTCGTTGTTTCCGATACCAAAATACAAGTGCTGTAGCTACTTTTGGATCAGAGCAATGTATGCGATTTTGTCTCTGTCTATGTATTTGTTTGTATTACATTCATATTGGTTCATAGCCATCAAAATTGCACATAATTAAAGCGACCGAAACGTCTAGGTGGGAGGTTGCGTCTTAATATACTTTTCCTAAGCCTTCAACACAAAATATAAACCGCAATCGATTGCGTAACGTAACTTGAACTTTTAATTATTTGGTTAAATCAAATGGGTACCTGCATGGTAATTTGGTACGTGTTAAGAGTACCAGTTACTGTGTTGACATTCACGTAGGAAACATACCTAACTCGCGGATAGGTATGAAGGTTGCGGTGACGTAACGAGTATACTGTTAGAGTAGCTTTCGTCTGCGGTTTCTTTCGTATGATCTACAGTAATATAAATAAATATCTACACGCCATTCCCGATACAGGGGTAGACAGAGGTCTAGACAATTAAGTCCCTTCGACCAACCTTTCACCGAAGAAATTTTCTGGACAACGTGGCAGGTGTTGAGCCCGTCGCCGTCTTTATGATCAAGCCAACGACATAATTCGTACATAAGTTTTTGAAAAACCCATTGGTATGAGCCTGCCACTTGGGGATACAACTCGGGTCTCTTGACTCGAAATTCCGACCACCCGCCGGTTATCCCGCCATCTATCGGTTGACATAACGACATTCAAGGCTGTTTCCCTTAGTCGCCTCTTACGACATCCTCGGGATGAAATATTCTTACGCCATTACCACACGGCGAACACACTCATAAGAACTTAATTGGAAGCCTACATTATTTTTTTCCAAAGTCTGTACATACGTCAGCAAAAGAAAATTGCGTCAATAGCCTAATAGTAAATTTTGGGTGCGGTCTGCGAAGCGTAACATCTCAGGTTCGGGTCCGACATTTGACTGTTGTCGTAAACCAACAGACAAACATTGCAGCTTAGTTGTAGTTTTTGACAAGAATACCAGTAATGTTATTTGGTATTGCTAGTTAGTATTCTTTCCAAAAAATAAATAAAGCCACGATAGCCGAGTGGTTGGGCGGTCGGAATTTCGAGTCAAGAGACGGGTCTCTTGACTCGAAATTCCGACCCCCAGGTTCGATCCCCAGGTGGCAGGCTCGTACCAATGGGTTTTTTTCCAAAACTTATGTACGAATTATATCGTTGGCTTGGACATAAAGACGGCGACGGGCTCACCACCAGTCACGTTGTCCCGAAAATAACTTCGGTGGAAGGTGGGTCAAAGGACTTAATTGTCTAGACTAGACCTCTGTCTACCCCTGTATTGGGAATTGCGTGAAGATATTTATTATTTTATTTTATTTACTTTCCAAATACAGATGACCTTAGACCTTAGTGACCTCTTTTCGAAGTCGGTTGAAAATGACATCAACATTATACTTATGATCACGACCTTCAGTTCAATTTAAACATTAAAGCATATCGGTAATGCAGCTGATAATGTTAAATATCAATTGCAAATATTGTATTAGAGTTGCTTATGAAACGAGAATTAACTTTTATACAGTCTCTCGTGTCTGTCCGTCCGTGAGAAAACGGCGTGCATTTGCAGCATTAGAGTGGGGATTTGCCCATTGCTGGGCATAAACTTCCCTTACTTTCGTTGAGTGATCAGAGCACAAACGTCCGCTACGCTGCTCGAGTGCTTGTTGGCAGACTTGACACGTCCCCGAAACTATTTTGTAGTTTTGACGACTTCTGTGGACGAGAGCGGTTTTCATGTTGTTGCCGGCTCAGAGGTCCCGGATTCGATTCCCGTTCGGGTTAATGTAGAAAACACTTTTTCTAAATTTTCTCGGATCTGGGTGTTTACGGTACCTTCGTTGTTCCTGATTCCATTATACAAGTGCTTAAGCTGCTTACTTTGGGATCAGAGCTGATGATGATGTCCTTCTCCATGTATTTATTATATATTTTTATATTTAGACTTTTTCCCAGAACTGGAGCAGACAGAGACCTCGGCAATTAAGTCTATCCAACCCGCCGTGGTTTTGTTTATGCAACGTCATCCCTATCTATCTATGTTTTTTTAAAAATTTTATTATTTCCCACTTCCATTATTCACCATTATTTCCTTCATATTAGATTCATACTATGCTTTATTTTCATGAAGCACTTGAAAGAAATAACATTAAATATTTTAAATTGTACAGAAAATGTTTTATTTTTTAAATTGAAAACCACACGCCTTCAAAAACAACACGAAGGAACAGAACACAAAGCTAAACTTCCTACTTTAAATGAAGTCTAGACGTACGTTAGTCTAAGACGCACTACTTAATAATGGGGTTGAAGACGGTGCCTATATAACAGCCTATATTTAACTGAATATAATAATGACAAATAATAAAAATTTATCAAAGCTTGGAGCCGATTTAAATTTTCCAAGATTTTGTAGGTTCTATTAAAAAAATTTTACTGTATTGTAAAAAATATGTAAATACAATAATAATTTGAGGGATTCTACCCACAGGGAGTTCAATGCCTAGCAGCAGGGGAAACCTGTGGGTGCTGGATGATTATAATGAGTACGAAATGCATAATCTACTAATCAGTCGAGGAAGACTATTGAGCATTCTTCATCGTCCATTACTTATGTACCGGACAGTATCTGTCAATATTATTGCCTAACTTCTAACCGCTAAGGAGTGCACTGGATTCTATCATCAGCTCAGTATCATATGGATTATGGCCACATGCAACTTATTTCCATGACAACGCAATTCCCAATAGTCTAGTCTAGTCTAGACAATTAAGTCCCTTCGACCCACCGTCCCCAAAGATATTTTCGGGACAACGTGACAGGTGGTGAGCCCGTCGCCGTCTTTATGTCCAAGCCAACGACGTAATTCGTACATAAGTTTTTTTTTTAAAACCCATTGTCACGAGCCTGCCACCTAGGGATCGAACTCGGGCCTCTTGACTCGACATTCCAACCACCCTACCATTCGGCTATCGTGTCTTTGACATGAACATGACAAAAAAGGTGAAATACTCAAAATTCTTAACATTTGTGCGTTTTTTGTTGATTTTTTTGGGATTACACCATTAGATACCGACGTGGTAACACTGGGATTAAACTGCAAGTGTACACTTTAAAACTAAAATAATAAAATTGCTGGTGTATAAATGACGGAGGTGGGGTATAAATGAATGAGGAAATATCTCATAAAGGTAACAAATACAAAAAAAAAAAACAACCGAATCGGGAACCACCTCTGTTCTTTCAAGTGGCTTAAAAATAATAACTTAAAAATGGGTATCTGTTTTTAACACGGCGTACGTCTATAATGGGGCCATGAACAATAATAAAATATTAAAACACATTCGAGGAAAAATTCCTTAATTTTTTTTTTCACTTCGCATACAAAATCATCATTTTCTTTATACACGCACGTCTGGGTAGCCGAGTACTATGAGATTACTTTATACACGAAAAACACAAGTTCAATCCAGGGCCAGCTAATCTTTGTCTATGTATGTATTTATTTATAATTTGATATTCTTTATAGTTTTGACGACTTCTGTGGACGAGAGCGGTTTTCATGTTGTTGCCGGCTCAGAGGTCCTGGGTTCGAAACCCGTTCGTTAATGTAGAAAACACTTTTTCTAAATTTTCTCGGATCTGGGTGTTTACGGTACCTTCGTTGTTCCTGATTCCATTATACAAGTGCTTAAGCTGCTTACTTTGGGATCAGAGCACAAACGTCCGCTACGCTACTCGAATGCTTGTTGGCAGACTTGACACGTCCCCGAAACTATTTTGTAGTTTTGACGACTTCTGTGGACGAGAGCGGTTTTCATGTTGTTGCCGGCTCAGAGGTCCTGGGTTCGAAACCCGTTCGTTAATGTAGAAAACACTTTTTCTAAATTTTCTCGGATCTGGGTGTTTACGGTACCTTCGTTGTTCCTGATGGCATTCTCTACTAGTCAACCCTTAGTTACTTTACAGTAAAACCGAATCTAAATGCTTTAATCTTCCGCGATACGGAATTTCTCCACGCGAGTACGTCTCGCACTTGACCATTATTAAAACACAAAATCACTCTGCGAACATTTCCGAAGGCGTAATAAAAACTATTTTTTTTTTTCTGTTTGGTCGGATACGGGCAGCGAAACATACCATCGCAGGTACGGGCCCGCCATTCGAATTTGTCGTAAACCAACTTCATACAAATAAATAATAATAATTTATATTTATATTTATTTTTTATTTTTTAACTTCATACAAATAAATAATAATAATTTATATTTATATTTATTTATTTATTCTTTATTGAAACACCTTAAAGTAAGAGCTACAATGGGCGGACTTAATGCCTGATGGCATTCTCTACTAGTCAACCCTTAGTTACTTTACAGTAAAACCGAATCTAAATGCTTTAATCTTCCGCGATACGGAATTTCTCCACGCGAGTACGTCTCGCACTTGACCATTATTAAAACACAAAATCACTCTGCGAACATTTCCGAAGGCGTAATAAAAACTATTTTTTTTTTCAACACATGACCCAGATATCGTTGCAATTGTAATTCGGCAGCGAAGCCTTGCGCCATAAATTAGTCTTAACGATCATCGAATTGAATGCCATCTCGATTACAGCTCCGATTGTATCGCTCGATGTTTATCGATCAACTTTCGATCGTGTTAGACAAGTTATCGGAGGTGCCTACGCAACCTAACGGCATGTTGTGTTTTTTTTTAAGTTGTTTTAAATATTTTGACGCCAGCTAATTGGATATCTTTTTCGTGCGTAGTATTATAACTGGCTGGTTTTATAATGGATTAAAAACAATTGAAAGAATGAAAGAACATTTAAAAAGAGAACACTCACAAAATGTTTTCTTTTTCCAAAAGTTTATTTTTTTTTTCTGTTTGGTCGGATACGGGCAGCGAAACATACCATCGCAGGTACGGGCCCGCCATTCGAATTTGTCGTAAACCAACTTCATACAAATAAATAATAATAATTTATATTTATATTTATTTTTTATTTTTTTAACTTCATACAAGCATTGCTTAGTTGGTTAAAAGGAATACAAGGAATGTTATTTGGTATTATTAGTATTATTTAAGGAAAACAAGTCACGAGAGCTGAGTGGTGGGGCGGTCGGAATTTTGAGTCAAGAGACCCGATTTCGATTCCCAGGTGGCAAGCTCGTACTAATGGTTTTTTTTTTTTTTCACTTCGCATACAAAATCATAATTTTCTTTATACACGCACGTCTGGGTATCCGAGTACTTTGAGATTACTTTATACACGAAAAACACAAGTTCAATCCAGGGCCAGCTAGTCTCTGTCTATGTATGTATTTATTTATAATTTGATATTCTTTATAGTTTATTTATTTATCCTTTATTGAGACACCTTAAAGTAAGAGTTACAATGGGCAGACTTGATGTCTGATGGCATTCTCTACTAGTCAACCCTTAGTTACTTTACAGTAAAACCGAATCGAAATGCTTTAATCTTCCGCGATACGGAATTTCTCCACGCGAGTACGTCTCTCACTTGACCATTATTAAAACACAAAATCACTCTGCGAACATTTCCGAAGGCGTAATAAAAACTATTTTTTTTTTCAACACATGACCCAGATATCGTTGCAATTGTAATTCGGCAGCGAAGCCTTGCGCCATAAATTAGTCTTAACGATCATCGAATTGAATGCCATCTCGATTACAGCTCCGATTGTATCGCTCGATGTTTATCGATCAACTTTCGATCGTGTTAGACAAGTTATCGGAGGTGCCTACGCAACCTAACGGCATGTTGTGTTTTTTTTTAAGTTGTTTTAAATATTTTGACGCCAGCTAATTGGATATCTTTTTCGTGCGTAGTATTATAACTGGCTGGTTTTATAATGGATTAAAAACAATTGAAAGAATGAAAGAACATTTAAAAAGAGAACACTCACAAAATGTTTTCTTTTTCCAAAAGTTTATTTTTTTTTTCTGTTTGGTCGGATACGGGCAGCGAAACATACCATCGCAGGTACGGGCCCGCCATTCGAATTTGTCGTAAACCAACTTCATACAAATAAATAATAATAATTTATATTTATATTTATTTTTAATTTTTTTAACTTCATACAAGCATTGCTTAGTTGGTTAAAAGGAATACAAGGAATGTTATTTGGTATTATTAGTATTATTTAAGGAAAACAAGTCACGAGAGCCGAGTGGTGGGGCGGTCGGAATTTTGAGTCAAGAGACCCGATTTCGATTCCCAGGTGGCAAGCTCGTACTAATGGTTTTTTTTTTTTCAAAAACTTATCAACGAATTTATCGTTGGCTGGGACATTGAGACGGCGAATGAACCTGTCACGTTGTCCCGAAAATATCTTCGGTTTAAGGTGGGTCGAAGGAACTTAATTGTCTAGACTAGATCTCTGTAGGGGTAGCCCTGTATTGGGAATTGCGTGAAGATATTTATATTTATTTATTTATTATCCTGTCCGTGTATGTACATCGCAAAGGAAGCTACTAAAGTAAATTTATTTATGAATTCCAATTAAAAACAGTCAACGCGATTTCTACGCCCCCTGCTTACTAATTCCCGACATTTTCTGAGTGGATTACAATTTTTTGTCAAGTGTTCTTTTTAATTAGAGGCGAGTTGGTGTCGGAGCGTACGGACAGATCGTGATTGATAGTTTTAATTAGACACTTTGTAGGAAACTTGCATTGGGGACGTCTGACGGAGTAGCTATGTCCACTTATAGCTTATAGAATTTCCTGTCTATGTTTTGGTCTACACATTAAACTCAAACATCAGTAAGACTGTATACATATATAAATAAAAAAAAATATCTTCACGCAATTCCCAATACAGGGGTAGACAGAGGTCTAGTCTAGACAATTAAGTCCCTTCGACCCACCTTCGTATTCTCGATATTTTCGGGACAACATGACAGTTGGTGAGCCCGTCGCGGTCTTTATGTCCAAGCCAACGATATAATTCGTACATAAGTTTTTGCAAAACCCAATTGTTACGAACCTAGGAATCGAACTCGGGTATCTTGACTCGCAATTCCGACCACCCAACCACTCGGCTATACAAAAACGTTAGAAAGATTATATATATTGTCTTTATATAATAATAAATTAATGCTCAGTCAAGATAGGAGGTGTGGTAGGTTCATCGGAATTCATGTCAAGAGACAGTTCCTTCCCCATGGGATACGAGCTGACAATGGGTTTTTTATTCAATTCGTATTTACGATTTATACCGTTGGCTTGGACAAAAAGATGGCTACTGGCTCACCACATCAAAAGATCGTCATTTTGATGACCATTTGAGGCGGTGAGCCTCTTCGGTGCAAGTTGGCTCGAAATTTTAATTGTCTAAACCTCTGCCCACCCAGTACTGGGAATGGCATGAAGATATTTTTTTTAGATAACAAACTTCAAAAAAACCTGCAACCTATTTGAGAGGCTAATTATTTTGTAGCTAAAAATAATAACACCTTCATGTTTTAAACCATGTTTTAAATTAACTGCCCTTAAAAGTTTTGAGCTCTGAAGCTGTCACCAGAACTTAGCAGCCCAGGGTTTACAACCTTCAATATATTAATTCAGAGTGAAACTGCAACATACAGATTGTTTATATCAAAGAAAAACTCGCCACACTAATTGGATATATTTATCACTGCACTTCAATCAATATAGATAAATACACAGAAGTTTGAATTTTGTATGTCTGTTTATAAAAGAAAATTTGATACCGTCTTATAAAAAAAATCTTCACGCCATTCCTAAACTGGTAAACAGAGGTCTAGACAATGAAGTTCTTTCACGGAAGACATTTTTTGGGACAAGGAAAAAGGCGGGGAGGCTGTCGCCGTCTTGTCTGTCCAAGCCAACGATGTAAAGCGTACATAAGTTTTTGAAAATCTATTGGTACGAGGCGGGATCGAGCTTGGGTCACTTGACTCGAATTCCGATCACCCAACCACTCGGCTACAGTGACTGCATAGAAATATTCAAAATGTTACTAGTCCGAGGCTCCATGAGTAAAGCTTACTTGGTATCTTATAAAGAAAGCTTTGTGAAAAGAGACTTTAAACCAAGCTTCTGCTAATACATTAGTTAATAATTTAATTAAATATTCGTATTTAATTAAATATTCGTATTTAATTAAATATTCGTATTTAATTAAATATTCGTATTTAATTAAATATTCGTATTTAATTAAATATTCGTATTTAATTAAATATTCGTATTTAATTAAATATTCGTATTTAATTAAATATTCGTATTTAATTAAATATTCGTATTTAATTAAATATTCGTATTTAATTAAATATTCGTATTTAATTAAATATTCGTATTTAATTAAATATTCGTATTTAATTAAATATTCGTATTTAATTAAATATTCGTATTTAATTAAATATTCGTATTTAATTAAATATTCGTATTTAATTAAATATTCGTATTTAATTAAATATTCGTATTTAATTAAATATTCGTATTTAATTAAATATTCGTATTTAATTAAATATTCGTATTTAATTAAATATTCGTATTTAATTAAATATTCGTATTTAATTAAATATTCGTATTTAATTAAATATTCGTATTTAATTAAATATTCGTATTTAATTAAATATTCGTATTTAATTAAATATTCGTATTTAATTAAATATTCGTATTTAATTAAATATTCGTATTTAATTAAATATTCGTATTTAATTAAATATTCGTATTTAATTAAATATTCGTATTTAATTAAATATTCGTATTTAATTAAATATTCGTATTTAATTAAATATTCGTATTTAATTAAATATTCGTATTTAATTAAATATTCGTATTTAATTAAATATTCGTATTTAATTAAATATTCGTATTTAATTAAATATTCGTATTTAATTAAATATTCGTATTTAATTAAATATTCGTATTTAATTAAATATTCGTATTTAATTAAATATTCGTATTTAATTAAATATTCGTATTTAATTAAATATTCGTATTTAATTAAATATTCGTATTTAATTAAATATTCGTATTTAATTAAATATTCGTATTTAATTAAATATTCGTATTTAATTAAATATTCGTATTTAATTAAATATTCGTATTTAATTAAATATTCGTATTTAATTAAATATTCGTATTTAATTAAATATTCGTATTTAATTAAATATTCGTATTTAATTAAATATTCGTATTTAATTAAATATTCGTATTTAATTAAATATTCGTATTTAATTAAATATTCGTATTTAATTAAATATTCGTATTTAATTAAATATTCGTATTTAATTAAATATTCGTATTTAATTAAATATTCGTATTTAATTAAATATTCGTATTTAATTAAATATTCGTATTTAATTAAATATTCGTATTTAATTAAATATTCGTATTTAATTAAATATTCGTATTTAATTAAATATTCGTATTTAATTAAATATTCGTATTTAATTAAATATTCGTATTTAATTAAATATTCGTATTTAATTAAATATTCGTATTTAATTAAATATTCGTATTTAATTAAATATTCGTATTTAATTAAATATTCGTATTTAATTAAATATTCGTATTTAATTAAATATTCGTATTTAATTAAATATTCGTATTTAATTAAATATTCGTATTTAATTAAATATTCGTATTTAATTAAATATTCGTATTTAATTAAATATTCGTATTTAATTAAATATTCGTATTTAATTAAATATTCGTATTTAATTAAATATTCGTATTTAATTAAATATTCGTATTTAATTAAATATTCGTATTTAATTAAATATTCGTATTTAATTAAATATTCGTATTTAATTAAATATTCGTATTTAATTAAATATTCGTATTTAATTAAATATTCGTATTTAATTAAATATTCGTATTTAATTAAATATTCGTATTTAATTAAATATTCGTATTTAATTAAATATTCGTATTTAATTAAATATTCGTATTTAATTAAATATTCGTATTTAATTAAATATTCGTATTTAATTAAATATTCGTATTTAATTAAATATTCGTATTTAATTAAATATTCGTATTTAATTAAATATTCGTATTTAATTAAATATTCGTATTTAATTAAATATTCGTATTTAATTAAATATTCGTATTTAATTAAATATTCGTATTTAATTAAATATTCGTATTTAATTAAATATTCGTATTTAATTAAATATTCGTATTTAATTAAATATTCGTATTTAATTAAATATTCGTATTTAATTAAATATTCGTATTTAATTAAATATTCGTATTTAATTAAATATTCGTATTTAATTAAATATTCGTATTTAATTAAATATTCGTATTTAATTAAATATTCGTATTTAATTAAATATTCGTATTTAA
The DNA here is from genome assembly GCA_029286605.1 of Sericinus montela. Classification (NCBI taxonomy): domain Eukaryota; kingdom Metazoa; phylum Arthropoda; class Insecta; order Lepidoptera; family Papilionidae; genus Sericinus; species Sericinus montela. The sequence continues at coordinate 2,128,533 of JAGSMR010000080.1, read as the reverse complement.
TTAAATAATTTTCTGAACGAACGAACGAACGAAGCTTTACCGCCCATAATAAGCATAAATGGTAAATGGAATATTCCAAAACAAAATCGAGTTGGTGTCGCCAGCTCTGGGATCCCGAGTTAAATTCCCATCGGATCAATGTAGGAAACACTTTTTTTTATATTTTATCTGGTCTGGTTGTTTGTGGTACCTTCGTTGTTTCTGATTCCATAATACAAGTGCTTAAGTTGTTCAATTTGGTAACAAAGCAATGTATGTGATGTCACTATCTATCTATAAGTAAATAACAGCCAGACAGAGGTATATACAATTAAGTCCTATCAACCCACCTTCCATTGAAGACATTATTTGGGACCACGGGACAGTTGATGAGCCCGTCGCCATCAAGGCATTATAAATCGTACGTAAGTTTTTTGGAAAACCCCAGGTTTTTTGACTCAAATTTTAATCAGCCATCCACTCCGCTTACGCTACTGAACAAATACCAATCTAACTGTGTACGTTTTTATTTACGAAATAAAAACACACGAAGAAAGTCACAGACAGAACTTGTAAATAATAAATAAACAGCACGCGTTGTACAAGTTAGTTAAAATTCGCATCACCGGTTGAGTTAATCTCGCGGCGGAGCTCGGTAACTCTCAACACAGATCACTGTTAATGATTTAGCTTCGCTAACTGATCTATTTACGAGTATTGCCTACACGACCGAGCTGTGTTTAAAATAAATCAGACCATTTATGTGCTAACGATCAACTGTATGTAGGGAATTATTCTATATCGGCTGAGATTTACGGAGATAAGTGAGATTGAGTGGACGAAGAAGGTTAAACGAGTTGTTAGGATAGATAAAAATGAGTAGTCACGATAGCCGAATGGTTGGGTGGTCGGAATTTCGAGTCAAGAGACCCGAGTTTGATATCTAGGTGGCAGGCTCGTACCGATAGGTTTTTCAAAAACTTATAGAACATTTTAAGAACTATATCGTTGGCTTGGACATACATTTTTTGTTTTATAGAAAAAGGGAGGCAAACGAGCAGGTGGTTCACGTGATGGTAAGTGATCACCGCCACCCATGAACACCCGCAATACCAGAGGCATAGCAGACGCGTTGCCTCCCTTAGAGTGCCCCCTCTCCCAGAATTGGGGGAGGGGAGTGTGTGGGCCACCGGTTACCTGCACTCGCCAGACGAAACGCAGAAATTTGTTAGACTTCTACTTTACGCCGGTATTCTGTGAGGTCGTGGTACTTCCCCGGTCGAGCCGGCCCATTCATGCAAAAGCAAAAGCTGATGCGTGGCTCTACCACTGTAAAAATACGGCGTAGGGCTCACCACCTGTCACGTTATCACAAAAATATCTTCGGTGTAAGTTGGGTCGAAGAGACTTAATTGTCTAGACTAGACTTCTGTCTACATCTGTATTGGGAACTGCGTGAATATATTTATTTACTATTTTTAGTTTTTCCTGTGTCGCGATAGCCGAGTTGTTGGGTGGTCGGAATTTCGAGTCGGGAGACCCGAGTTCGATCCCCAGGTGGCAGTACCAATGAGTTTTTCAAAAACTTATGTACGAATTTCATCGTTGGCTTGGACATAAAAGCGGCGACGAGCTCACCACCTGTCACGTTGTCCCGAAAATATCTTCGGTGGAAGGTGGGTCAAAGGGACTTAATTGTCTAGACTTGACCTCTGTCTAACCCTGTATTGGGAATTGCGTGAAGATATTTTATTTTATTTTATTTTATTTTTAGTTTTTCTTCGATGGATGTTCAGAATTCGAACGAACCGTTCGATCCACACTAAGTAGGCTCGAACGTTGAGTTTATGGAAGCTTAAGTACAATTTGTATCCTCCCACATGCCATAAAAAATATCATCACGACATTTCCAACACTGAGATAGACAATTAAATCCTTTCGACCTGCTTTTCGCGGAAGTAATTTTTCGGGACAAAGCGACAGTTGGTGCCTGTCGCCTTCTTTATAACCAATGATATAAAAGTTTTGAAAAAACATATTTGTATGAGCCTACCTGGGGATTGAACTTGGTTCTCTTGACTCGAATTACAAACACCCAACCAATCAGCTATCACGACTACTACATATCGTCTTTACTTTTCGGGTCTATGATCCTTGAAATGGTTATGTTACTTTCTTATATCCGATACACTTAAAATATGTAGATCAATGTCACGATAGCCGAGTGGTTGGGTGATCTGAAATCGAGTCAAGAGACCCGTGTTCGATCTCCAAGCCTCGTACCAATGGTATTTTTCTAAAACTTATATACGATTTATGTCGTTGGCTTGGACATAAAAAACAACGACATGCTCACCACTTGTCACGTTGTGCCTAAAAATTACTTCGGTGGAAGGCGGGTCGAGAGGACTTAATTGTCTAGAGCTCTGTCTACACCTGTTTAGGGAATGGCATGTAGATACTATTTTAAAAATAATATAAACCCGAAGATACCATATCCCGAAAATATTATATATATAAAATACTAATTTATAAAAAGTATATATTAGTTATAATTGGTCAAACCTTGTTCTGTAGTTATAAGTACTCCGGCCTTTTCTTTCCGTAAGTGAGTGATAAGCCTTATAAATAAACAGATGGTTGGATAATAGTCTAAAATATGTAACAATAATTAAACCTAAACTAAATTAAATTTTAATATTACTTTATATGTGAATTAACGTATTATTACCGTAATATTAATTTATATTTTAACCGTGTGGTAACGGTGTAAGAATATCGCCACTCCCTTTCTTCCCGTGGGTGTCATAAGAGGCGACTAAGGCTTGAACAACGTTACGGCAACCGATAGATGGCGGGATAAACATGTCTAAAAATATCAGACCAAAATAATCAGCAGTGGTCTGCTACTGTGATCGCCAATCCGCCTGCCTAGCGAGGCGATTATGGCAAATCCTCCTTATGAGAAAGGCCTATGTCCTGCAGTGGACGTTAACAGGCCGTTAGTATGTATATTAATTAATATAATAAATATTTTAATATACCTGTACATTCATTTGTGTATAATTCTTCTGTGCCTGCGTATGTAAACACCGACTAAACGGTTTAACCGATTTCGACCAAATGTTTGTATGTATTTAAGTGCATTTCTGGAATCTACTCGTATAAAAATATTATACATATATATAGACCACCGTGAACTAGTGGTGTTGATGTCGGTTTTCATGGTGTCGCCAGCTCTGAGGTTTTGAGTTTGATTGATTGGATCAATGTAAAAACTATTTTTCTACATTGTGGTACATCCCTATCTATGTATATAATTATCGTATTTAAATAATTAAGAAAGAGTTTTATCGTATCGTGCCCATAAAATTGGGATTGCACCATCCCGTTGCCAAAGTATGTCCATTTTACAATGAACTCTACATGAAAATACCTGGCCTTGACATATTTAATGACTCATACTATACCTTTAAAAATAAAATGCTGGAGCACGTAAGAACCTATGTAAAACAAATTGTATGGTTCCTATACACCTATGTTGTGAAATTTGGTAAGATCAATGTTAATTTGTAATCCATATATGTGTGAATATGTCTATAATACACATATATAAAACCTTATTCTTTAAGATAGCTATCCTTAGTTTTAAAAAATGATGAGCAAACCTATGCTTGCGCACTAATACCAAGCTCAGTGTACTTTCTTTACTGTAATACGGTTTTTACTTCCACGCGTTCAAAGTCGCGGGCAAATGCTAGTATTACCATAAAGGACAACAATGAATACGACCCGAACGAATGTACGAAATTCGATACTACATTGTATTACAATTATACATCTTAAAAAAGTCACGATAGCCAAGTGGTAGTCGGAATTTCGAGTCAAGAGACCAGAGTTGGAACCCTAGTGGCAGGCTCGTACCGATGGGTTTTTCAAAAACTTAGGTGCGAATTATATCGTTGGCTGGGACATAAATATGGCGACGGGCCCTTTCGAATATGCCTAGTCAATGACATCATTATCATAACGGCTTATTGATGTCACGCTTTCCATAATCGTCACGCTTGGCGATAGACACCAGAAGACAGACAGTCACCGATCTGTTTAATTTAGGTATTGTATTTTTCGAGAGCGTTATTCCGCCACCTATCGATAGCCAATTGAATTTTGAGGCCTGTCCTTTCGCCTCTTACACCCACAGGAAGAAAGCAGGTGGTACGATAAGACCATAACAGCCTATAATGTTCGTATATAAAATCTTCGGTGGAAGGTGGGTCGAAAGGACTTAATTGTCTAGAGCTCTGTCTACACCTGTTTAGGAATGGCATGTAGATACTATTTTAAAAATAATATAAACCCGAAGATACCATATCCCGAAAATATTATATATATAAAATACTAATTTATAAAAAGTATATATTAGTTATAATTGGTCAAACCTTGTTCTGTAGTTATAAGTACTCCGGCCTTTTCTTTCCGTAAGTGAGTGATAAGCCTTATAAATAAACAGATGGTTGGATAATAGTCTAAAATATGTAACAATAATTAAACCTAAACTAAATTAAATTTTAATATTACTTTATATGTGAATTAACGTATTATTACCGTAATATTAATTTATATTTTAACCGTGTGGTAACGGTGTAAGAATATCGCCACTCCCTTTCTTCCCGTGGGTGTCATAAGAGGCGACTAAGGCTTGAACAACGTTACGGCAACCGATAGATGGCGGGATAAACATGTCTAAAAATATCAGACCAAAATAATCAGCAGTGGTCTGCTACTGTGATCGCCAATCCGCCTGCCTAGCGAGGCGATTATGGCAAATCCTCCTTATGAGAAAGGCCTATGTCCTGCAGTGGACGTTAACAGGCCGTTAGTATGTATATTAATTAATATAATAAATATTTTAATATACCTGTACATTCATTTGTGTATAATTCTTCTGTGCCTGCGTATGTAAACACCGACTAAACGGTTTAACCGATTTCGACCAAATGTTTGTATGTATTTAAGTGCATTTCTGGAATCTACTCGTATAAAAATATTATACATATATATAGACCACCGTGAACTAGTGGTGTTGATGTCGGTTTTCATGGTGTCGCCAGCTCTGAGGTTTTGAGTTTGATTTCCGATTGGATCAATGTAAAAAAACTATTTTTCTACATTGTGGTACATCCCTATCTATGTATATAATTATCGTATTTAAATAATTAAGAAAGAGTTTTATCGTATCGTGCCCATAAAATTGGGATTGCACCATCCCGTTGCCAAAGTATGTCCATTTTACAATGAACTCTACATGAAAATACCTGGCCTTGACATATTTAATGACTCATACTATACCTTTAAAAATAAAATGCTGGAGCACGTAAGTGAACCTATGTAAAACAAATTGTATGGTTCCTATACACCTATGTTGTGAAATTTGGTAAGATCAATGTTAATTTGTAATCCATATATGTGTGAATATGTCTATAATACACATATATAAAACCTTATTCTTTAAGATAGCTATCCTTAGTTTTAAAAAATGATGAGCAAACCTATGCTTGCGCACTAATACCAAGCTCAGTGTACTTTCTTTACTGTAATACGGTTTTTACTTCCACGCGTTCAAAGTCGCGGGCAAATGCTAGTATTACCATAAAGGACAACAATGAATACGACCCGAACGAATGTACGAAATTCGATACTACATTGTATTACAATTATACATCTTGTGGTTGAGTAGTCGGAATTTCGAGTCAAGAGAGCAGAGTTGGAACCCTAGTGGCAGGCTCGTACCGATGGGTTTTTCAAAAACTTAGGTGCGAATTATATCGTTGGCTGGGACATAAATATGGCGACGGGCCCTTTCGAATATACCTAGTCCATGACATCATTATCATAACGGCTTATTGATGTCCACAGATGGAGATACGCCTCTTTCGTACGTAAGGATTTTCCATAATCGTCACGCTTGGCGATAGACACCAGAAGACAGACAGTCACCGATCTGTTTAATTTAGGTATTGTATTTTTCGAGAGCGTTATTCCGCCACCTATCGATAGCCAATTGAATTTTTGAGGCCTGTCCCTTTCGCCTCTTACACCCACAGGAAGAAAGCAGGTGGTACGATAAGACCATAACAGCCTATAATGTTCGTATATAAAATCTTCGGTGGAAGGTGGGTCGAAAGGACTTAATTGTCTAGACCTCTGTTTACCCCTATATTTATTTCATAACTGATTATATTCATCATGTGCAACATATATCAATACTCAATGATAACCTTGCTTTACCTGCGGCCATTGGCGTGGTCCGGACCGGTCTGAGCCCGGTCGTGACCAATTGCGTTACAGTTTGATTTATGAATATCAATTACTTAAAAGCTTGTAGTCATACTAGATCAGCACCGCGGTTTTACTCGTGGTCTAATAATTACTAGAATACCCAACGTAATCGAAGTGAGCGCCAAAAAATAAGAATGATGACCTCCGTGGACGAGTGGCGTATACATCGGTTTCATGGTGTCGCCAGTTTGACGTCCCGGATTCAATTACTGATCAGGGCAATGTAGAAAACATTCTACATTTTCTCGTGTCTGTGTATTTGTGGTACTTTCGTTGTTCCTCATTCCATAATACAAGTGCATAAGCTATTTACTTTGGGATCAGACGAATGTATATAAAGTTGTCTCTATGTATAAATGTATGTATCTCGTAGAAAATTAGCGCTATAGTCTCATTCAGCCGCATTACGCTTAGTGTGGTCAGTGTTTTTCAAACAACTCAACTCTTTATCTTATAACGCACAATACCAATAGTACCACGTGTTACGATAATTTCGGCACTCTTTGTATTAATTGTGATGTTATTTGGAGTTCCGTACGTCCGAATTAAAAAAAGGTTAAGCTTATAGGTTCACACAGTTCACTATCTGGTCGTGTCAATTCTCTGCGAACCGTTTTAAAAAATCAAAAACTTGTTAGTAAAAAGTCGCGATAGCCGAGAGGTTGGGTGGTCGGAATTTCGAGTCAAGAGACCCGAGTTCGATCCCCAGGTGGCAGGCTCGTACCAATGGGTTTTTAAAAATCATTGGCTTGGACATAAAGACGTCGACGGGCTCACCACCAGTCACGTTGTCCCGAAAATATCTTCGGTAGAAGGTGGGTCGAAGGGACTTAACTGTCTAGACTAGACCTCTGTCTACTCCTGTATTGGGAATTGCGTGAAGATATTTATATTTTATAAAAACTTGTTTGTGCGATCGAGGATCGAACGTAGCTCTCGATTCGATTTCATACCACACAACCACTGGGCTGTACTGACATACATTACACCTAATTGCAATAATTTCCACACAACTTGTTCAATTTAACCGTCATGTATAAACGTAAGCAAATTAAGTTCAATCAAGTGAATGTTGGCCAACTAACTCTAAGATTTATTTTAAACGGATATATTAATATGTCACACTGTCGGTAGTGTCCGGTTGTTTGCTTAATGGCTATTGCAGAAGGTTTTGCTACCTAACAGTTACACTACTTTTAGTTACACATTTACTATATTATATACACTACATTACTTAAGTATATAAATAAATATCTTCACAAAATTCCCAATACAGACAGAGGTCTAGTCTAGACAATTAAGTCCCTTCGACCCACCTAAGTTATTTTTGGGATAACGGGGTAACTCACAGGTGGAGAACCCGTCGACATCTTTATGTTCCAACCCAACGATATAATTGTATATAAGTTTTTGAAGAAACCCATTGGTACGAGCCGGCCTCCTGGGGATTAAACACGGCTATCGTGAGTTTACTTAAGTGTTTTGTAGTTAAGTAAAAGAATCATTTTCTACATAAAATTAGTGAATTGAACTCGGGAATTTGGAATTGGAAGAGGAAATCGTTGCTGCAAAAAAAATGACTTATTATTTAACGACTGTCCGTAGGGTCTTCGCGCAATGTAATTTCTAAAGGAATTGTATCCGGGACTGGCAGTAGCCGCTCGTTACAACAGAGCTGATTCTTTTCTCGCTCAACGGTTAAGTCTAGCCATTCAACGTGGAAATGCAGCGTTCGTGATACCGTGCCACAAGGATCTTAGTTAACAAGTGTTATAAATAGTAACATAATTTTGTTTCTATAAATAAACTAGTGAAACTAGAATTTAAAAATTTCATTTTGCAATTACAAACTATTATAAATAAGTCGCGATAACCAAGTTACTGGGTGATTGGGATTCGAGTAAGTGAACCGAGTTCCATTTTTATTTATTTATTTACACTTTATTGCAAACCTCAGAAAGAAAGTTATACAAAGGGCGGACTTAATGCCTTTAGGCATTCTCTGCCAGTCAACCCGAGGCGTGGAGAAATATTGTTAAGGTGCTTTAAACTGGGTTACAGAAAAAGAAAATCAATATAGGACCTAACGAAAATAAAGATGCAATATAAAATACTAATACAAATAATAAATATAATATATATACATATACATACATACACACATATATACATATATATACATATACATATATATATATACATATACATACATACACACATATATACATATACATACATACATATATAAAACTTAAAAAACATTATTATGACTGTAATGACCAATCACTAATTCTAACTGACAGTTAAAAGGTGTTCACGTACAAGTCTTTTAAATATCGACTTATTGGTAACTTTTCTGATGTCTTCGGGCAAAGAGTTCCAGAGCAGTGTAGCCTGAATGGTAAAGGAGTGACCAACAAAATTGGTAAAGTGTTGCGGAATACTCATCTTGTAATTAGATGAAGACCGCAGGCACCGATCATGAATTGAGCATTGAAACTGAAATTTATCCTTAAGATACGAAGGGTAAGTAGTATCATTTATGATTAAGAAAAGAACAAGCAGAATTCTAGAGTTTCGCCTTTGTTGAATAGTAAGCCATTTAAGACGAGAACGGTATTGTGAAATATGGTCATACTTACGAAGGTTGAAAATATATCTTATACAATTATTAACAAGGCGCTCTAGCTTGTTTAGAAGATCTTTGTTCAAATCACAGTAGCACACATCTGCATAATCAATGATTGGTAAAATGAGCGTCTGGACAAGCATAAGCTTAGTTTCCCATGGAAGAAGATTTTTGAGGCGATAGAGCACTCGTAGCGTGGCCGTTACTTTACGGCTAACTTCAGTTGTGTGTTTTCCCCAGTTCAAGGTGTTATCGATATGTAGCCCAAGATTTTTAACAGAGCCCGAAAATGGAATCACTGCATCGTTATAACGTATAAAGGTAGGTTTCAACATCGACTTTAGCTAGCATTTTAGTACTAGCAACCAGCAAAGATTGGCATTTTGTTGCATTCACAGATACTCCAAAGCGTAAGGACCAGTCTGATACTGCTTTCAGACAGTCATTTAATTTATTAATTGCATCTTGGAGTTCTTCAATATCAGACTGTACATAAATCTGCAGGTCGTCTGCATACAGATGGTACGAACAATTAATATTAGAAGTGATAAAATTTATAAAAATTGAGAAGATAATGGGAGAAAGTATACCGCCTTGCGGAACGCCACAACCTAGTCCCGCCCATTGAGAGGTCCGCGAAGATAAGAAGATAACCACTCCAATACCGTGGAAGCGAATTTAAAGTTAGAAAAAATTGCAAGAAGGATATCATGGTCGACTGTGTTAAAAGCATTCGAAAAGTCCACAAGCACCATAACTGTAACTTTCTTCTTCTCCATACCCTCACGAATATCATCAGTGATTTTAAGTAGTGCAGTTGTGGTGCTGTGGCCAGGACGAAACCCAGACTGAAAGTTACTCAGTAGGTTATGTTCATATACAAATTTGGAAATTTGCTTATGTACACAGGCTTCCAAAATTTTAGAGAGAAATGGCAATATTGAAATAGGACGGAAATGATGAGGAAGTGTAGGATTAGGTACTTTGGGAGAGGTCGCACGAAAGCCTTTCTCCAAAGAGAGGGATATTGTCCAGAGTCTAGGGAGGAAATTAATTATGTGAGTGATAGCAGGAAGTATAAATTCAAGGATGTTGGCTATCATAACCCTACTAACCTCATCGCATCCCACGGCCCTGGATTTAATTGCCAGTACTGGCAATTAAATCCATTCCCGAGGCAGATCGAAGAACGAGGCAGGTAACCAATAGGTTTTTCAGAAAACCTATGTACGATTTATGTAACCTATATACGCTGGCTTGGAAATAAAGTCGGTAACAGACTCTCCATCGGTCACGTTATCCCAAAACAATATCTTCGGTTTTTGGTGGATAGAAATGACTCAATTGTCTAGACCTCTGTCTCCACCTATATTGGGAATGGCGTGAAGATATTTATTTATTATAACATAAAAACTATTATAGTTTATTTATAACATTAGAAACGTTAAAAGTAACGCAAGCACAAATGTCCGTCAAATATAAAGTAGCTGTCAGCTGAGAGGCCGTTATGCGACTTGATTGATCACGTGCCATTGGTGGCAGGAACTGGTGGTGGTGGCCAATAAACTCAATCCCGTCTTGCAATTGGACGGTGAGCGGAGGTCGACATGTCTCGATTTAATTTGCATTACGTAACTTGTGCACTTGTTTTTTTTTTAATACTCACCAGCTTTTATGCGGGACTAACTTTTATTTAATCTTATAGGAGAGGTCAGTGTAAGCTGTGGATTATTCTATTTATTAAATAAATAACAAAAATATCTTCACGCAATTCCCAATACAGGGGTAGACAGAGGTCAAGTCTAGACAATTAAGTCCCTTTGACCCACCTAAGTTATTTTTGGGATAACGGGGTAACTCACAGGTGGAGAACCCGTCGACATCTTTATGTTCCAACCCAACGATATAATTGTATATAAGTTTTTGAAAAATCAAAACTTGTTAGTAAAAAGTCGCGATAGCCGAGAGGTTGGTGGTCGGAATTTCGAGTCAAGAGACCCGAGTTCGATCCCCAGGTGGCAGGCTCGTACCAATAGGTTTTTCAGAAAACCTATGTACGATTTATGTAACCTATATACGCTGGCTTGGAAATAAAGTCGGTAACAGACTCTCCATCGGTCACGTTATCCCAAAACAATATCTTCGGTTTTTGGTGGATAGAAATGACTCAATTGTCTAGACCTCTGTCTCCACCTATATTGGGAATGGCGTGAAGATATTTATTTATTATAACATAAAAACTATTATAGTTTATTTATAACATTAGAAACGTTAGAAGTAACGCAAGCACAAATGTCCGTCAAATATAAAGTAGCTGTCAGCTGAGAGGCCGTTATGCGACTTGATTGATCACGTGCCATTGGTGGCAGGAACTGGTGGTGGTGGCCAATAAACTCAATCCCGTCTTGCAATTGGACGGTGAGCGGAGGTCGACATGTCTCGATTTAATTTGCATTACGTAACTTGTGCACTTGTTTTTTTTTTAATACTCACCAGCTTTTATGCGGGACTAACTTTTATTTAATCTTATAGGAGAGGTCAGTGTAAGCTGTGGATTATTCTATTTATTAAATAAATAACAAAAATATCTTCACGCAATTCCCAATACAGGGGTAGACAGAGGTCAAGTCTAGACAATTAAGTCCCTTTGACCCACCATCCACCGAAGATATTTTCGGGACAACGTGACAGGTGGTGAGCCCGTCGCAGTCTTTATGTCCAAGTCAACGCTGAAATTCGTACATAAGTTTTTGAAAAACTCATTGGTACTGCCACCTGGGGATCGAACTCTGGTCTCTCGACTCGAAATTCCGACCACCCAACAACTCGGTTATCGTGATTACATTTATTACAAATTATAGTCAATTCTCTCCGAACCGTTTTAAAAAATCAAAAACTTGTTTGTAAAAATTCACGATAGCCGAGAGGTTGGGTGGTCGGAATTTCGAGTCAAGAGACCCGAATTCGATCCCCAGGTGGCAGGCTCGTACCAATGGGTTTTCCAAAAAACCTATGCACGAATTATATCGTTGGCTTGGACATAAAGACGGCGACGGGCTCACCGCTTGTCACGTTGTCCCGAAATATCTTCGGTGGTAGGTGGATCGAAGGGACTTAATTGTCTAGACTAGATCTCTATCTACCCCTGTATTGGGAATTGCGTGAAGATATATATATATTTTATTCTCGCGTTTTCCTAATACTGAGGCAGACAGAAGTCTGGACAAGTAAGTCCTTTCAACCCACCTTTTAACGAAGCATATTTGGGACAAAGTGACATATTGTGAGTCTAGATCTCTGTCTCAGTGTCTAAGCTTGCGATACAATATACTAACATAGATACATATTTAATTTTATCTTAACTCATATTTCCAATACTGGGACAGACAGAAGTCTAGACAACAAAGTTTTTTCGGTCCACCTTTCACCGTAGTCTAATAAAGACAATGTGACCGGTGAAGATTCCATAGCTTCCTTAGTGTCCAACAAACTGTGTAACGTGTACAATATATATTAATACATATATATTTACATATATACATATTTTTTAATACATATAAACGTGCATTACTCGAGAACATACGTTCAATTCATGTAAACTTCACACATTGATTCAAATGTTTGTCTCTAGCGGGATTTGTTTATTACATAGTTATCTCTATTACTATATATTTAAGTAAGGCGACAGGCTCTTACCCAAATATAGAAATACATATATAAATGGGGACAAACTCCCAGACATTGCACTGATCCCATAGTAACTTAAGCACTTGTGTTATGGAATCAGGAACAACGAAGGTATCAACTCCGGTGAGAAGTGGAAAGGACTTAACTGTCTAGAATTCTGTCTAGATCTTATTGAAAATCTGAAAGTTGATTATCCTGATTTATCCTGATATTATCCTGATTAGTCCACCTGAAATTACTTTATTTTAAGCCATTTCGAATTTTGCGGCTATTAGAAAAAATTAGCCAGCGTTCAATATAACTTTATAATAACCTTAATATAAGTCACGATAGCCGAGTGGTTGGGTGGTCGGAATTTCGAGTCAAGCGACCCGAGTTCGATCCCCAGGTGGCAGGCTCGTATCAATGGGTTTTTCAAAAACGCATGAACGAGTTATATCGTTGGCTTGGGCAGAAAGACGGCGACGGGCTCACCACCTGTCACGTTGCCCCGAAAATATCTTCGATGGAAGGTGGGTCAAAGGGACTTAATTGTCTAGACTAGACTTCTGTCTACCCCTGTATTAGGAATTGCGTGAAGATATTTATTTATTTATTTATTTTTATCTCAATAAAATAACATTTGCCGTAATATACGTTACGTTATTCATTTATATAAAGTTATTATATAATTTCGAAATAATGTCTTCTAAGTGTAAAAGAAATGACAAAATAATATATATCCGATGGTTTCATTCATACTTATCGTACGTATATTTGTAATTTTCTTGCGAGCCGTGACACCATAACTAATACTTGTTTATGGTCACTATTAAAAAAACGTCACCACTGCTCTATATAATCTATGTAGTTACACAAACGTAATTAAAGTAAGCTTAAATAACTTCCATTTTATTGAAATAAGATTACCAGGGCTCCATAAATCTGTAGCGGTTGACCTTTAAACGTTAATGTGTAATTATCCCGTGCTATTGAATTACCCAAGGCGTCGTCACCCGTTTGCATCAGGTGGTCCACATCGAGACCTATTGCGCATTTAAACGCCATCAATCTTCACTCCAACAGGTACATTACAATATGAATCGATCCATTGACAAATGACCTTATATCTGAGCTCGCTAGCAGTGAGTTTATAATTGGAAAGTCGAGATGTGTATCGTATATTGTAATTATTTCTCTAGTTGTCGAGATGTTAGTCATGTCGAGGGCGAAGTGGACTTATCGATATGTATAATGTTTCGATGTTTGTAACTGACGAATGTATTAAAAACAAATGTCTTTACGCCGTTTTTAATATTAGGGTAGACAGATGTTCGGTCAATTAGGTACTTTTAGGTATATATATATATATATATGTGTGTATATATATATATATATGTGTATATATGTATATATGTGTGTGTGTATATATGTATATATGTGTATGTGTATATATGTGTATGTGTATGTATATGTATATATATATATATATGTGTATGTGTATGTGTGTATGTATATGTATATATGTATATGTATGTATGTATATATATGTATATGTATATGTGTATATATATATATATATATATATATGTATATGTATATATATGTATGTATATATATGTATATATTTATCGTTTATACTAAATATTATCATGTTGTGTACATATATAGATTGGAAAAATAAATTGCACCACCTACCTTTTTGTCTGTGTCACATCTCTTTACGCCGTTGGTTGCCTGGAAGAGATCGCTATGTAGCGATAAGGCCGCCAAATTGTACAATCTACTTACTTCAATGTTCAATTGTTTTCTTCTATTTTTTGTGGTGTACAATAAAAGCATTCATTCATTCATTCATTCATTCATTCATTCATTCATTCATTCATTCATTCATTCATACTTTGGACCCACCTTTCATTGAAGCCTGTCGCCATCTTCAAGTCCAGGCTAACGATATAAAGTATACACAAGTTTTGAATAAAACTCATCGGTACTTGTCCTACCTGGGGATAGAACTCGGGTTTCTCGATTCGAATTCCGATCACCCCTCCACTGGGCTATCGTGGCGATTCATCTTTGAGCTCTGAATTAGAACGAGCCGGTCGTATTTACATTGGAGTTTAATTAAAATATACAAACAACTTCTTAGGACTGCTAATGTAACTAACTATAGATATGCCATGTCAAAAAATGTGTATTATAATTCTGCTTTAGGCAACATCTTGCAAAGCTTATTAATTGTACAAGAAATAAAACAAATAACTATTCATTTTATTCTTATTTTATTTAATTATTCGCTCGTTTACACAATCTTCCATACATTAATTCACATGCGATATCTATATTTTAAAGATTATATTGCAATCTATTTATATATAATTTTGGGCGTCTATCTGTCTATTTTTTTAATATAGGCGATTTATTTAATGATAATGATTACTACAGAAATGTACCATATGCGAGCGCATTTTTTTCCGATTCCCATACCTCAAGTGCTTTAGCATGTTACATTGGGATCGGAGCAATGTATGTGATGTTGTCCCCATGTATACATGTATGTATTATGTATTTATTTATTTATTTATTACTTAATTATTCTATCATAAACACAGCGACGGGCTCACCACCTGTCACGTTGTCCCGAAAATATCTTCGGTGGAATGTGGGTTAAAGGGACTTAATTGTCTAGACTAGATTTCTGTCTACCCCTGTATTGGGAATTGCCTGAAGATATATATTCTTTATTTTTTATTTTAACTGTTATATTGCAATCTACTACAGCATAGTTAGGGGCGTTTCTCTACCTGTTTTTTTAATGTAGACAATACTAAATATATGAAATATAAGGTTTTGATAATAATGATTACCACAGTAAAATGTAACCTATGCGAGCGCTTAAAAACATAGTATACTGAATTTTGGAACCAATCAATTATTTCGTTCTTCACGCTCCAAACTTGTTTCAAATTAACTATTGCTTTTTTTTATAAAAAAATCTTCACGCAATTCCCAATACAGGGGTAGACAGAGGTCTATTCTAGACAATTAAGTCCCTTTGACCCACCTACCACCGAAGATATTGTCGGATTAAGGTGCCAGGTGGTGAGCCCGTCTCCGTCTTTGTGTCCAAGCCAACGATATAATTTGTACATAAGTATTTGAAAAACCCATTGGTACGAACCTACCATCGAACTCGGATCTCTTGACTCGAAATTCCGACCACCCAACCACTTGGCTCTCGTGACTCTTTATATTAATATTTATAAAAATATTACAAATCTTAGTATTACAGAGAAGCTGACCCGCTTCTTATAAGGTCTTTTGATTTAATAAATACCTATTCCGGAGGTTTTAAACTGACAAAATCGCACGTTTTAAGTGCTTTAAGTTTAAGTGACAAGTGCGACACGCATATTAACTGCTATATTATCACCATATTTCGCAGCGATTAGTCATAGCAATTACCTGTTTCGAGTAAATTACATAAAACTACTATAAGATATACACGGAGATTTTAATTCAGGCGGCCTATTGGTTAGTATTATATAGTATGTAGTATAATATAGTATATAGTAGTATGAATATCGTGATGTACTAACATTGCGACAACTTTATATTCTTAATAACATAAAAAACGGAAACATGAACCAGAACACTTACTAAAACGTAAAATTTATGACATTATAGATATGTCACTTTATAAGTTTTTTGGGAACTTTATAATCATATTTGACATATCAGCATACCAATAAAAGTCACGATAGCCGAGTGGTTAGGTGTTCGGAATACGAGTCAAGAGGCCCGAGATCGATCCGCAAAGCTGCTACCAATGGATTTTTTATAAACTTTATATTATTGATATCGTTGGCTTGGGTATAAAAACAGCGACTGGCTCACCACCTGTCACTTTGTCCCAAAAATGTCTTCGGTGGAAGATGAATAGAAAGGACTTAATTATCTAGACATGTATTCAGAACGGCGTAAAATAAATAAAATAAATATCTTCACACAATTCCAAATACAGGATGGACAGAGGTCGGTGTAGACAATTAGTCCTAGATTGGCGTGAATATATTTATTTAATTTTCTAGTAGTATACCAATAAGTGTTGCGAAACTTATGCTCGATTTGTATTATTGGCTTGGACACTACGATGGCGACAGACTCACCACCACCACCACAAAGTCAGATCTGGTGAAATGTGCAAAACGTTGACATCAGCCTCCATTTGTAAATGTTTGTTTCACTTGTATACTGCAGTAATTTTCTGAATTGGAAACTTATATATTTTAAAAACTTATTTTTAAATTAAACGATTTTCGGATCTTTTTTACTTCCCGACGTTTCGGATGCTTCCTAAACACACACAGCGTCCTAAACATCTGAACCAATAATAGTTTGTTAAAAACTAATTAAAAACACGATAAAATCCGAAAATCGTTTTATTTAAAATGTGTAGCATTCGCGTAAACACAAAAAATCATTATCACAAACTTAGCTTTTTCGTACTTTTTAGTCTTGTTTTTTTTGTTCAATGTCGTCAAATTCCCTTTCTCTTTTAAAAATCTGTAAATTTTATGATATTGTTTGTTTCTATATTCTAAATCTGTGTACGTACACTGGAACATAGTGGAAGACTAACACTGTGACTCATTGTCACTTCTGTGACTCATTGACGACCTCCGTGGACGAGTTGCGTACGCACCGTTTTCATGGTGTCGCCATCTCAGAGGTCCCAGGTTCGATTCCCGGCCGGGTCAATGTAGAAAACACTTTTTCTACATTTTCTCAGGTCTGGGTGTATGCGGTACCTTCATTGTGTCTGATTCCACGCTACAAGTGCTAAAGCGCTTACTTTGGGATCAGATCAATGTATGTGATATTGTTCATATCTATGTATTTATTTGTTTATTATTATTATTATTTTAGATTTACAGAATGTGATGATAAGGGAAGACTCCTATCGATGTCTATTTTAAATGAAATATATCGAGAGTCGATATTGACGTGTACTTTCCAATTCCCAAGCTAGCAGTTATCATTGTCTTTGACAAAGCTGCAGTGTATTGTATCGGTGTTCCGCCTACCTGATGATGTATTGGCTGATTCAGTTCCGTTCAAATGATAAGCAATGAGTTCTTAAACCGTAATGGTAGTTCATGAATTATTATCTTAGACTTTATGTACGCGGGACCTCTCGCACGCCAAGCGAAAATCATACTCCTAAGCCTACGAGCCGGACGAGCCCAACGAGCCCAAATTTCACGATAGCCGAGTGGTTAGGTGATCGGAATTCTAGTCGAGAGACTCGAGTTCGATCCCCAGATGGTAGGCTTGTGTCAATGGGTTTTGTCAAAAACTCATGTATTATTTCTATCCTCGGCTTGGACATATAGTCTATACCTCTGTCTACCCAGTATTGGGAATGAATGAAGACTTTACGTACGCGCGTACTTAATGGATATAAAAGATAGTTCTAATATTTAAAGGCATTCCCCTATTTTTTTTAAGATTTTTCCCCAGACAGAGTCCCCATTTTTGAAAGAAGGGATTTTTATGCTGCAGTATTACGGTCAAGGCTTCAGATTGGGTGTTGTGATCTGTGAGGAATGCCCCCTTAACCATTGTGCTATCAGTACCATATACTTGTAGTCGTAGGAACTTTGATACCGCGATGTACTAATATAATATTTTACAGTGGTAGAGCCACGCATCAGCTTTTGTTGTTTAATGAATGGGCCGGCTCGACCGGGGAAGTACCGCGACCTCACAGAATACCGGCAAGAACTAGAAGTCTAACAAACTTCTGCGTTTCGTCTGGTGAATGCAGGTAACCGGTGGCCCACACACTCCCCTCCCCCAATTCTGGGGGTGGGGGGCACTCTAAGGGAGGCAACGCATCTGCTGTGCCTCTGGTATTGCGGGTGTTCATGGGCGGCGGTAATCACTTTCCAACACGTGAGCCACCTGCTCGTTTGCCATCCTTTTCTATAAAAAAAAATCAATATTCCGAGCCGAATCTGTTTATTCATCAAATCAAGGCATATGCTCCTCGTTTTCACCTCAACATACATTACATCAATCGACTGTTTTTATATTTATTTATGATTTTTTAATGTATCACTGAGTTTTTTTTAATGTATCATTCGTCACAAGGTTCTTTCAACGGAGAATAAAGAAACTTGTTTATTTATTTATTTTTTAATTTAAAATACACTATGGAGCGTACAATAAATAGAAACTGCATGGGAGCGATCAACTCATTCCCTGGGGTTACTATCATTAATCTATTCAAAGTATAATAAAACTTTTATAAATCTTTATAGTATAAGTAGTAGTAGTATAATCTATATATTCTTCAGTAACTTTCATGTACCTATTTATAGGCATCGATATTAAGTGACATTTGCAAATTACAAATGTGTACAATTATCATACAGTTCTAATATCCCCAGAAAGGTAAGAAACACATCAACATTCCATAGAGTAAGGAATGTGTACTAACCAGGCGTCCGTACTTATGGATGCCTGAGCAAACTACAAACAAATCAGTAGTTCCCTATAAGGCCGCTAGGTGTCTCTGATTGATCCCCAAGACACGCGCCGCCATCTTGGGCAGCTAATAGCATTTCTAGAATACTATCCAACTCATTAATTTCGTTGATAAGGTCGTACAGTGTAAGTTTAAGGGATAATTTGCGCTTCTTCATTTTTATACGTTTTTACTGTTTAGGAAACTTCCTTGTATGGAATTACTAAACGACGGGCTTCTCCCGGATATGAGGGTTTTCCATAATTGCTACGCTTGGTAAGCGGATGGTCTATGACGCGAGTTTTGAGTAATGTTTTAATTTACCGTATGTAAGAGAGACAACATTCTCAAACAAGCTAGTACACTCCTGCATCTTCCAGAGAGATATTTCTCTGAACGTGGTCTGTCTTAACCAGGTCAAACTAAAAGATCAGTTAAAACTTCCAAAAGAAATTGATAGTCGAAGAAGAAAGTTAAAAAAAAAAAACTGAATAAAACGCGATAAAATCAACAAATAATCGCTTTAAATTATTTTATTAAATTAAAATAATTTCGCTTTTATATTATTATTAATAAATCAAATTGTCATTTCTGATCAGAATTAAAAGTTCATTCTTTATTAGAAATTTAAGATGAAAAAAAGAGTCTGAAAAAATTCATGGACAATTATTAAGCAAAATGTTTATTGATTTTTAATGCATGTAAGCGACGCTGGATGCTTGTTATTAAGTTAGTAAAAAGTTTCCCGCGATGGCACGGCGAAGGTCGCGGGTTCGAATCCCGCCCGTGTCAGTTGTTTATTCATATTTGTCATGATTTTAATAGTATTATTTTTAGGTATAAGTAACAGCGTGGTTTAAAGAGTCCAAAACTATTCTGTTTATCAAGCTGAGAGCAACGTTAAAAAGTTTAATTGAAATTGCTTAGTCGGTTTTGTATTAGCATGTACTTGTGACCGGAGCAACAGCTTTGAAACCTTGCACAGATAATTCCGTGCTCTATTTAATCTATGTTTCATTGTTTATCTGTGACCTTGTCAAAGATTAAATGGTATTACTTTGATAGCATTAGATGCGTCGCTCTGTTGAATCGTTTGATTCGTATCACTTTGACTTAGATGTTTATCAGGTGACATAATGCATCGGCCCTGTCACGATTAAAGTTAATTGTGCGACAAAGCCTCATATGTTGCAATATACACGCCTTCACCTTCCTCGGTGTACTTTACAAGCTTTAAGCTGATTATACACTATGAATGCTATTCTACTAAATACTTTTTATAAAGGCTGAGGAGTTTTCTTTTTTTTAACGTGAATGTCAATCTTTAACTATATAGTAATCGTCCAAAGAATTAAAGGTATATTAAACGGCAAGTTTTGTAGTGTCGTGTGTGATGAATATAAAAAAGGTGCAATAGCCGAGTTTTGGGTGATCGGAATACGAGCCAAGAGACCCCAGTACGATCCCCAAGTGGCAGGCTCTTGCCAATTAGTTACTTCAAAAATTTAAGAACTCGTACACTTAAGCTTCCTGTCTACACCAGTATTAGGTAGTATTATATATGTTATAAAGGCTTTATAGAGATATAATAGAAAAAAAATAGATTCAATAATAATGTCAAAGGTACATATACACAAGGTATACATAGATAGAGACAACATTACATACATTGCTCTGATCCAAAGCAAGCACCTTAAGCACTTGTAATATGGAATCTCAAAAAACACCCAGAACCGAAGAAATGTAGAAAAAGTGTTTTGTACATCGACCCGACCGGGAATCAAACCCGGGTCTTCAGATCTGGTGACACCTTAGAAACCTGTGTGTACGCCACTTGTCCACGAAGGTCCTTAAATGTACGTATTCTCACTGGTCCAAGTCATACTTTATACCAACATTGATCTAGTCACGATTGTCGCATTAAAGCGTAAGTCGTGGTGACAACGCGCAATCATCTAGTTGCGGAGGTTGCCGGCAATCGGGGGGGTTAAAGTGGACGGGCGTGACGCACATTAATAGATCAGGTTTAATATTCTATAGGCTTATCAATTATGTTATTTTCTAACAAGTTGGTAGGGCACGCTGAGGTGGACGAGTGGCGTATACACCGGTTTTTCGTTGTGTCGCCATCGCCGAGGTCCCGGGTTCGATTACCGGTCGGGTGAATGAAAAAACACTTTTTTAATATTGTGTCGGTTGTTGTGATGCACAAATGTTTAAGCTACTTTGAGACCAAAGCAATGTATGTGATTTGGTCCCTATCTATTTATCAGTGTACATGTTACTCTTATCGTCATACACAGTCTCTGACAGGATAGTTAGAGAGCACAGATCGCCAAGTCACGATCCTTACATACTTCTTTCGCTTATTACGAATTCATCATTTTCTTCATTCACGCGCGTCTAGTAATTCGAGTACTCTTGACTCTCCCGTCTTCGAGCAATTTGCTCACATGGTCTTCGAAAGTTTCAGTTCATTAGCCTCGGCCTACTTTTTATAGTAAATTTCGGGCTGTATATTTTCATCTCTATTCAGTCTTCATTCTTTCGCACAATGATTTTTTTTTTTAATTTAAATTAATGAATTAATAATAATAATATTGGTTTATTTCTTTTAAAATGATTGTCTTCTACACAATACAGGATACATTTTGCTATATATATATATATATATATATATATATATATATATATATATATATATATATATATATATATATATATATATATATATATATATATATATATATATATATATATATATATATATACATATATATATATATATATATATATATATATATATATATATATATATATATATATATATATATATATATATATATATATATATATATTAATATATAAGAAGATATGTATTTTAACATATCTTTTTAGAAATTTCTTCGCAGGTTTTTCGTATAAAGTCACGATAGCCGAGTGTCTGGGTGGTCGGAATTTCGAGTCGAGAGACCCGAGTTCGATCCCCAGGTGGCAAACTCGTACCAATGGGTTTTTCAAAAAAAAACTTATGTACGAATTTCATGGTTGGCTTGGACATAAAGGCGGCGACGGGCTCACCACCTGTCACGTTGTCCCGAAAATATCTTCGGTGGAAGGTGGGTTAAAGGGACTTAATTGTCTAGACTAGACCTCTGTCTACCCCTGTTGGGAATTGCGTGAAGATATTTTTTTCGTGATATACGTGACGTGCTCAGCAAGCAGTAGCTCAGTAAGCAGTATAAGTGATTACATTATATTTTCATAGTTATACTTGCAGCTTTTCTCACACATACATAAAAACAACATTACATAGTTTAAGACGACCTCCGTGGACGACAGACACACTGATTTACAAGGTGTCAAATCTGATGTGCCGGTTTCGATTCCTGGACGGGTCAATGTAGAAAACCACTTTTTCTACGTTGTCTCGGGTTTGTGAGTTCTGTGCCTTCGTTGTTTTAATACCATAACATAAGTGCTTTAGCTACTTACTTTGGAAACAGAGCAGTGTATGTGATGTTGTCCCTGTCTATGTATTTATTATTAACCCTTTAACTTTTCAGCAATAGCCACAGAACTGAACTGTAGCTGTGCAGTCAGTGTAAGAGCTTAGTCGAGGTTTTATAAGTTGTTTGATATTTAGCTACACAGTCAAG
Organism: Sericinus montela; assembly: GCA_029286605.1. NCBI lineage: Eukaryota > Metazoa > Arthropoda > Insecta > Lepidoptera > Papilionidae > Sericinus > Sericinus montela. Next base: position 2,105,726 of record JAGSMR010000080.1, on the reverse strand, counting down.
CAAATTTGTTTACAAATTTGCGGATAATTTTTCAAAACATTTTCTTTCGTATTAACTTTGTCCTGATAACCAAGACAATATACATTTTTAAGTTGGTAAATATATAGCCAAGGGATTGGGTGATCTAAACTCCATACAACAGACCCACGTTCGATCACCAGATTGTAGGCTCTTACCAATGGGTCTTTACAAGACTTATTTACGATTCATACGATCATACGGCTTGGATTTAAAACACCGACGGGCTCACCACTTGCCAAGTTGCCCAAAAAAAGTTCCGTGAAAGATCTTAAATATCTGGACCTCTGTATACCCCGGCATTGGGAATGGTGTAAAGATATTTTTCTTAACATATATAAATATCTTAAACAGGCTAGCCTCTTCATTTAACTATGTTAAGATACTGTTTTAGATTCCAAGTTTATATATAGATATGTGTCCAGATAGGTGTCATCTCAGAAAAGTCCTCTAAATAAAGGTGGCAGAGTGGAACCTAGGTCACTCGCGTGTGGCGTAAGTGACATAAGACAAACGAAATACAGTATTTTTTAATCAAAGAATACTAGCAAAGCATTACTAGTATTCTTTGTATACTAGTATTTTACCACTCAGACAAAGTTACCTTGCTCGTATGCTCGTATGGAGTGGTTCACGATAGAAGTCGTATTGCGGGATCGAACCTGCGACCCTACGTTTCGCAGTCTGCGCCCAAAACTATGAGACTATTGCCGCTTAATTTACTTACATATTTATTCTTAAGTTAATCACGCCATCTATCGTTACATAGCATAAATATTTATGTTTTCATTAAATTTATTAGTTTCACCTTCTCTCTTTAGGTTATTTTATGCCTTTATATATTTTATTAATATGATTAATAAAATTACATATTTTACTTTAATCAAAAGTTAAAATTTTAAATATACTCGTAATAAGAAAATACTGCTAAACGCAATAGATGGCGCTGTACACAATTTCTTGCGTTTGCAAATCAAGTAAACATATTTCTTATTACGCAATTTTATTGATTTTAAAGCATATTTATGCTAAACATTTATGTAATTAAATTAAAGAGAAAAAACTTTTTTTTTAAAATTTCAACTGACACGGGCGGGCTCGGAGGTAAGAGCGTTGCCACGGATCGGTAGAGGTAGCGGGTTCGTATCCCGCCCGTGTCAGTTGATATTAAAAAAAAAAACATTTTATTCTCTATAATTTAAAAACATATTTCTACTAAATCTAGTTAAATCATAGTAATATTAAAGTTACCGGCCACGATACGAGACGACGATACGTCGTCGTATGATATATAATTAATAATTATTAATACCTAACCGTTATTTACATCAGTTACACCGCGGCCTAGTGTAACGCCATATGATTTCATTTGTGGTATATTACATACTGTGTGAGATGACAAATGAATTCGTATCTATGTCTGTGTACTCAAGGCGATTCGGTGACGTCACGTGAATGAAGGTGATTATAATGAGGTTACTAGAACTTTCCAGACACCTACCTAATGAAATATAACATTTAAATAATTAATACATACATAAATAACGACAGCGAGTGGTCTGGTACTCGCTACTACGATCGCCAATCCGCTTGCCAAGCGTGGCGATTATGGCAAATCCTCCCAATTGAGAGGCCTATGTCCTGCAGTGGGTTTTAACAGGCCGTTATGTAACTATGTCTATGTATTAAGTCACGAAGCCGTGTGGTTGAATGATCTGAATTGGAATCAAGTGATCCGACTTCAATCCCAATGTTTTAATACTTATAAACAATAAATAAATAAATATCTTCACGCAATTCCCAATACAGGGGTAGACAGAGGTCTAGTCTAGACAATTAAGTCCCTTCGACCCACCTTCCACCGAATATATTTTCGGGACAACGTGACAGGTGGTGAGCCCGTTTTTTAATACTTATGTAGGATTTAAATCGATGATTATACTTCAAGATGGCAACAGGCTCACAAACACACGACAGGATGTTACGAAAGGTGGAGTCGGAATGATTTAATTTTCTGGACCTCTGTCTACCTCAGTATTTGTTCCACGCCGGCCAAACCTATCACATTGTCCTAAAATATATTCGGTGCAAGACTGGTCAAAAGGACTTAATTTTCTAGACTTCTGTCTATTTTTTTATTGATTAATATTAATCTTGATATTATTATGGAGTACTTCCACGCTATTCCGTGTAAAATATTTAAGACAGATGTACAGATAATAAGTCTTTTCACCTTGTAAACAAAGGTGTTACACATCTTTTTCAAAACCATAAACTGTACTAGTAACTTCTTAATATTATATTTACTATGTATACTCTGTGTGTAAATAAAATTCAAAAAAAAATCTGATAACAGATCGAAAGTTAATTAAGCCACTGTTATCATTGGAAAGGATCGTTTAATTAAATCATTCGGGGCGCTAATTGGGCGCGAGTGTCACTTGCGCAACTGTCAAATGTCAAAGTGACAGATGACAGTGACAGCTCGACCCACGCGTCATTCCGATGTTTAGATACCTGTGGGAATCGGTACGTGACGTAACACATAACGGTATTTTGCGGTTGTGGTTTCGGTAAATTTTTTAATCGACTTCAATAAATGAGGCGGCTCGGTCCAATTCGGTTGTTTTTTTAATGGTTTGCTGCTTCAAAATTCCGTCATGTATTAACCGATCTTGAAAATTCTTTTTTGTTAGAGGAAATACTTAGTTCCAGTTTAGTCCTATTGCTACCACGTTTGGATCTAGAAATGGAAACCCAAGAAAATTAAGAATTTTGCTAAATTTTATAAGAATTTTGACTATTTCATCTCTTTTGTGATAGAATTAAATTAACCATCATATAAAGATACTGTGCTGATGATATTAGGAACTGCACTCCTTAAATGAATTACTTTAGGAATTAATATATGATTTGTTGATAGATACCGCCCGGTACATAGGTATTGAATGTATACATACAAAGACAGGGATAACATCATATACATTGACATAGAGTGACGACCTCTGTGGATAAGTGGTTTAGACACCGGTTTACCAGGTGTTGCCATCTCGAGGTCCTGGGTCCTGGGGACGGGTCATTGTACAAAAAAAAACAGTTTTTTTACATTTTCTCGGGTCTGGATGTTTGTGGTGCCTTCATTGTTCCCGATTCCCATCCCTCAAGTGCATTAGCGTCTTACATTGGGACCGGAATAATGTATACGATGTTGTCCCTATCTTTGTATATATTTAAAAAAATTAATTGCTCTGATCCCAAAGTAAGCAGCTTAAGCACTTGTGATATGGAATCAAAAACAACGAAGATACCACAAACACCCACACCGAAGAAAACGTGGAAATACAAGACTCAGTCAAGACTCTTAAACAACTAAAAATAACATAACAATAATATACTATTGGTGTTAATACGAATCTTGAAGTCTGAGACAAGCTAATAACAGAGAATAATTAAAAAGAATAAAATATCATAGTTGGACCAGACACTTTTATTTTTCTTAATATAGTGCATAAAAAAGAATATAAGTATTGACCTTGATTCTAACTTTACCAATAATAATATGATTTGAATTATACCGTCGACATTTTCGTTATACCGAGTGGTTGGGTGGTCGGATTTGGAGTCAAGAGACCCGAGTTCGATCCCCAGATCCGCCATCTCTATGTCCAAGTCGTAAGGTATAAGTCGTTGATATAAATCGTACGTAAATATTGTAAAACAGACTGGTACATGCCACATATAGATCGAACTCGGGTCTCTTGACTCGAATTCCGAAAAATATTCTTTTAATTAGAATAAATGAATAAATATTGCAGATATTCTTCAAACATTGGGGTAGAGGTCTAGACGATTCAGTCCTCTCGACCTAACTTTCACCGAAGCATATTTAAGACATATATAGGTACATATATAAATGGCAAGAAAGTCACGATAGCCGAGTTGTTGGGTGGTCGGAATTTCGAGTCGAGAGACCCGAGTTCGATCCCCAGGTGGCAGTACCAATGAGTTTTTCAAAAACTTATGTACGAATTTTATCGTTGGCTTGGACATAAAGACGGCGACAGGCTCACCACCTGTCACGTTGTCCCGAAAATATCTTCGGTGGAAGGTGGGTCTCTCTCTGTCTACCCCTGTATTGGGAATTGCGTGAAGATATTTTTTTTATATATAGATGGCGAAAAAAACTCATACATTGTTCCGATACCAATGTAATGTAATAACTTTAAAAATTTAATAAAAATTTTAATAAATCAAATTATGTACGTACGTACGTAAGTAAGACAACATTCATATTGTTTAATCGATCTTCGTTTTTTTAATATACTTGAGTTTCATAAATTTTCTTTTTGTAAAATCTAATTCGGTGGAAGGTGGGTAGAAGGGACTTAACTGTCTAGACTAGACCTATGTCTACCCCTGTATTGAGGATTGCGTGAAGACATTAATTTTATTTAATTGTCTGTGAACAATTATAATTTTAAGTATTTTAATTGGTTGAGATGCATCGAGACCACAAGATCCGGTTAACTCTTTAATAATTATTATGGTTATTATATTTTATTTTAGACAAAGCGCAAAAAGACGTTAGTCTGTTATATACGATCTATGCGCTTTGTCTATGTAGTTTTGTATGTTAAAACAAGTGTTATTTATAATTTTATCCATATTGAGAATAATTGGTATATATTGGTATATAATTGGTATAAGAATTGGGATCAGTAAATACATTAAAGCCCATCTCTGACGATGGTACCGTCTATAAAGATATGAAAGAGATAGGGATACGTACTAAATATCAGAGTACCCTCATTTTTGTAATATTTTTCCGTTAGTTTTCGTAAACACTATGTCAGTGTATACACCAATTCCGAACGCCATGTTGTGTTCTGTATCGAGCTCTTACGAAAACCCTTATCTATACAGGTAAGCAGGAAACTTTATTCATATACTTATAACTAATATAATTATTATTATAAGTAGAAATTTTTGTATTACCGTCTGTGAGGTCGACTATGGGTTCTATTTGAAAATTAGTGCTGCAGTTAACCAGTACTGCTATATATATATATATATATATATATATATATATATATATATATATATATATATATATATATATATATATATATATATATATATATATATATATATATATATATATATATATATATATATATATATATATATATATATATATATATATATATATATATATATATATATATATATATATATATATATATATATATATATATATATATATATATATATATATATATATATATATATATATATATATATATATATATATATATATATATATATATATATATATATATATATATATATATATATATATATATATATATATATATATATATATATATATATATATATATATATATATATATATATATATATATATATATATATATATATATATATATATATATATATATATATATATATATATATATATATATATATATATATATATATATATATATATATATATATATATATATATATATATATATATATATATATATATATATATATATATATATATATATATATATATATATATATATATATATATATATATATATATATATATATATATATATATATATATATATATATATATATATATATATATATATATATATATATATATATATATATATATATATATATATATATATATATATATATATATATATATATATATATATATATATATATATATATATATATATATATATATATATATATATATATATATATATATATATATATATATATATATATATATATATATATATATATATATATATATATATATATATATATATATATATATATATATATATATATATATATATATATATATATATATATATATATATATATATATATATATATATATATATATATATATATATATATATATATATATATATATATATATATATATATATATATATATATATATATATATATATATATATATATATATATATATATATATATATATATATATATATATATATATATATATATATATATATATATATATATATATATATATATATATATATATATATATATATATATATATATATATATATATATATATATATATATATATATATATATATATATATATATATATATATATATATATATATATATATATATATATATATATATATATATATATATATATATATATATATATATATATATATATATATATATATATATATATATATATATATATATATATATATATATATATATATATATATATATATATATATATATATATATATATATATATATATATATATATATATATATATATATATATATATATATATATATATATATATATATATATATATATATATATATATATATATATATATATATATATATATATATATATATATATATATATATATATATATATATATATATATATATATATATATATATATATATATATATATATATATATATATATATATATATATATATATATATATATATATATATATATATATATATATATATATATATATATATATATATATATATATATATATATATATATATATATATATATATATATATATATATATATATATATATATATATATATATATATATATATATATATATATATATATATATATATATATATATATATATATATATATATATATATATATATATATATATATATATATATATATATATATATATATATATATATATATATATATATATATATATATATATATATATATATATATATATATATATATATATATATATATATATATATATATATATATATATATATATATATATATATATATATATATATATATATATATATATATATATATATATATATATATATATATATATATATATATATATATATATATATATATATATATATATATATATATATATATATATATATATATATATATATATATATATATATATATATATATATATATATATATATATATATATATATATATATATATATATATATATATATATATATATTTATGAGATGAGGTGGAGACCTGTTTTGACATCACATTGTTTTTTATATAAACATATTTTTAATTGTAAGTGAGAGAATCTCCTGTAATTTTTTTTTCAAACATATCGGTCCATGGGGTCCTCGCGCGATGCAGTTTCTAATGAAATTGTATCCACGACTGTCGTTGGTTGTAGCCGCTGTTGATAAGAGGGCTGGCCCCTTATGGAAATGCAGCCAGCGTTCTCGCTACCATGTCACGAAGAGTAGGGCTGTACGATTATTGTTATTTTTAGACATAATTTTGTATTTTAATATACAATAATAATTTTACTGTCGCGGATATTAACATAATTATGCCTATTAAAAAAAGCATTTAAAAAAAGCCACGATGGCTCACGATAGCCGAGTGGCTGGGTGGTCGGAATTTCGAGTCAATAGATCCGAGTTCGATCCCTAGGTGGCAGGCTCGTACCATTGGGTTTTTCAAACACTTATGTACGAATTATATCGTTGGCTTGGACATAAAGACGGCGACGGGCTCACCACCTGTCACGTTGTTCCGAAAATATCTTCGGTGGAAGGTGGATCAAAGGGACTTAATTGTTTAGACTAGGCCTGTATTGGGAATTGCGTGAAGATATTTATTTATTATTTATAAAAATTTTTGTTTAAGGACCTACTCGAAAGGATATTCCGGCTGTTCGACGTGGAGAGGAAGGATCACCTGGTGCAAGAAGACTGGATAGAACTCCTTAAGGAGAGACTTCCGTGAGTTGTGCTTGATACAAAGAAATTCCTTTTTTTATTCCGTGGACGTGTGGCAAATATACTGGTTTACATGGTGTCGCCAGTCCCAGGTTTGATTCCCGGTTTAAATAACATTTTTTATACATTGTCTCGGGTCCGGGTGTTTATGATTCTGTAATACAAGTGCTTAAGTCGCTCAATTTGGGATCTGAGCAATGTATGTGATGTTGCCCCTATCTACGTATATATTTATGAGATGAGGTGGAAAATCAACTTTCATTTTATTTAGTGGTAAGTTGGTACCGACGCTCCTTACTTAGCTACAAATGTTCCTTAATGTATATAACTTTCAAGAGTACTCCTTACTTAGCTACAAATGTTCCTTAATGTATATAACTTTCAAGAGTACTCCTTACTTAGCTACAAATGTTCCTTAATGTATGTAACTTTCAAGAGTACTCCTTACTTAGCTACAAATGTTCCTTAATGTATATAACTTTCAAGAGTACTCCTTACTTAGCTACAAATGTTCCTTAATGTATGTAACTTTCAAGAGTACTCCTTACTTAGCTACAAATGTTCCTTAATGTATGTAACTTTCAAGAGTACTCCTTACTTAGCTACAAATGTTCCTTAATGTATGTAACTTTCAAGAGTACTCCTTACTTAGCTACAAATGTTCCTTAATGTATATAACTTTCAAGAGTACCTTACTTAGCTACAAATGTTCCTTAATGTATATAACTTTCAAGAGTACTCCTTACTTAGCTACAAATGTTCCTTAATGTATATAACTTTCAAGAGTACTCCTTACTTAGCTACAAATGTTCCTTAATGTATGTAACTTTCAAGAGTACTCCTTACTTAGCTACAAATGTTCCTTAATGTATGTAACTTTCAAGAGTACTCCTTACTTAGCTACAAATGTTCCTTAATGTATATAACTTTCAAGAGTACTCCTTACTTAGCTACAAATGTTCCTTAATGTATGTAACTTTCAAGAGTACTCCTTACTTAGCTACAAATGTTCCTTAATGTATATAACTTTCAAGAGTACTCCTTACTTAGCTACAAATGTTCCTTAATGTATGTAACTTTCAAGAGTACTCCTTACTTAGCTACAAATGTTCCTTAATGTATATAACTTTCAAGAGTACTCCTTACTTAGCTACAAATGTTCCTTAATGTATATAACTTTCAAGAGTACTCCTTACTTAGCTACAAATGTTCCTTAATGTATATAACTTTCAAGAGTACTCCTTACTTAGCTACAAATGTTCCTTAATGTATATAACTTTCAAGAGTACCTTACTTAGCTACAAATGTTCCTTAATGTATGTAACTTTCAAGAGTACTCCTTACTTAGCTACAAATGTTCCTTAATGTATGTAACTTTCAAGAGTACTCCTTACTTAGCTACAAATGTTCCTTAATGTATGTAACTTTCAAGAGTACTCCTTACTTAGCTACAAATGTTCCTTAATGTATATAACTTTCAAGAGTACTCCTTACTTAGCTACAAATGTTCCTTAATGTATGTAACTTTCAAGAGTACTCCTTACTTAGCTACAAATGTTCCTTAATGTATATAACTTTCAAGAGTACTCCTTACTTAGCTACAAATGTTCCTTAATGTATGTAACTTTCAAGAGTACTCCTTACTTAGCTACAAATGTTCCTTAATGTATATAACTTTCAAGAGTACTCCTTACTTAGCTACAAATGTTCCTTAATGTATATAACTTTCAAGAGTACCTTACTTAGCTACAAATGTTCCTTAATGTATATAACTTTCAAGAGTACTCCTTACTTAGCTACAAATGTTCCTTAATGTATATAACTTTCAAGAGTACTCCTTACTTAGCTACAAATGTTCCTTAATGTATATAACTTTCAAGAGTACTCCTTACTTAGCTACAAATGTTCCTTAATGTATATAACTTTCAAGAGTACTCCTTACTTAGCTACAAATGTTCCTTAATGTATATAACTTTCAAGAGTACTCCTTACTTAGCTACAAATGTTCCTTAATGTATATAACTTTCAAGAGTACTCCTTACTTAGCTACAAATGTTCCTTAATGTATATAACTTTCAAGAGTACTCCTTACTTAGCTACAAATGTTCCTTAATGTATATAACTTTCAAGAGTACTCCTTACTTAGCTACAAATGTTCCTTAATGTATATAACTTTCAAGAGTACCTTACTTAGCTACAAATGTTCCTTAATGTATATAACTTTCAAGAGTACTCCTTACTTAGCTACAAATGTTCCTTAATGTATATAGCTTTCAAGAGTACTCCTTACTTAGCTACAAATGTTCCTTAATGTATATAGCTTTCAAGAGTACTCCTTACTTAGCTACAAATGTTCCTTAATGTATGTAACTTTCAAGAGTACTCCTTGATCTTTAGGGAGGAGAAGCAGTTGGATTTCGTGGAGCAAGTGGAGAGCGTTGCTTACGTGCTATGCGGCGACGGCGTGATATCGCCGGAAAATTTCCAAACAATACTGCAGAACAAAGTGGTAAGTCGCGACAACTCTCATACGTTCATACATACTTCATATATAACTGACTATTGTAGGATAAATGAAATCTTCGAAATGAGAACATATTCGTACATTCTTTTATCAATGGCCATTTTTTGATTCTACCACCGTTTCGTAATGACGCTCCTCTAAAGGAGTAGAAACTTCGAAGCTATACTCTCTTTTTTAATAAATAAATAAACATAAATATCTCCACGCCATTCCAATACTGGGGTAGACAGAGGTCTAGTCTAGACAGTTAAGTTCCTTCGACCCACCTTCCACTGAAGATATTTTCGGGATAACGTGACAGGTTGTGAGCTAATCGCCGTACTTAGGTTGGATGTAAGCCTTGTTGGTATAAATCGTACGAAAGTTTTTGAAAAAATCCATTGGTACGAGCCAGCTACCTGGGGATTAAAGTCGGGTTTCTTGACTTGAATTTCGATCAGCCAGCCACTCGACTATCGACTCTAATGTTATTGAAATAATTATATTATTAAAATAAAGTTATTGGTATACATTCAGTGAGTACTTTGTAAATTTTTTAACGTGTTATCTAGACTGTGGTTTAAGCTTAAGACTTTTTAACACATTTCTTACTATGGGTGTCATGAGAGGGGAATTAGGGGAAAAATCTTGGACAATTTTTCCCCTAATTCCTCTCTTAACACTCCCGAGTCACGATAGCCGTTTGGTTGTTTAATCGGGATCCGAGTGAAAAGACCCGAGTTCGATCTCCAAGTGGCGGGCTCGTAACAATCGGTTATCAAAGAAGCGAAAGGGGTATGTAAGGATTGTGACACATGGCGATCTGTTCCCTCTAGCTTACCTGTTAGGGATTGTGCGTGAAGATAAGTAAGTAATAGAGGCCGCCGGCAACCAAGTATGCAGCTTCTTTACACCTTCTTAAAAGTATAGCGTTGAGCATAGGCGAAAACGATCTCGTCCCTACAGCATCCATTGACACCCCGCAGGTCGTCACTCCATCTTAATTAAGCAATCAGCTCTCATCATCGGCCTCTTCTAATCGTGATAATATTTTTTGTGCAAAAGTCACTATAACCGAGTGGTTGGGTGGTCGGAATTTCGAGTCAAGAGACCCGAGTTCGATCCCCAGGTGGCAGGCTCGTACCAATGGGTTTTTAAAAAAACTTATGTACGAATTATATCGTTGGCTTGGACATAAAGACGGCGACGGGCTCACCACCGATCACGTTGTCCCGGAAATATCTTCGGTGGAAGGTGGGTCGAAGGGATTTAATTGTCTAGACTAGACCTCTGTCTACCCCTGTAATGGGAATCGCGTGAAGATATTTTAATTTATTTTTTTGCGTTAGGTGACAAAAAAGCTTTTCCGGCTAATCGACGCCAACGACGACGGCTTCGTGACGGCCGACGACATCATGGAGTTTATTTCGGCGGTGACAAGCAGCAGGTCAGTAATTTTTAATGTACAGATAGAGGAGCGGACGATGCTGCAGGAAAAGGGTTGCTACCCGCCAGGTCGGGTGTTCGTGACCTTGGGATAATGTCTCCTCTACCAGTGTGCTAACGGTATTCGTATATATGCGTGTAATCGTGTGAATTTCGATAACGCGATGTATGATATCGACGTGTTTGGAGACATAGATGTCGCTCTAATACATTGCTCTTATCTTAAAGTTAGCAGCTAAAGCAATCGTGTTGGAATCAGAAACAACGAAGGTTCCGCAATCACCCAGACCCGATGCTGTAGTAAAAGTGTTTTCTACATTGTCCTGACCGGGAATCGAACTATGATAACCAATGTGTACGAATGTAGTCCGCGGAGGTAGTCAAAGAATATTTACTGCACAATGTGGTAGCCTAACAGGAAGTGTCCCCTGCATTCGAAGCTAATGGTTGAGGTTACGAGGGACTAACATTTATGCGATTCATATGAATATGAAAAGAAAGGTATGTATGTTATTATACTGTACCGTTAGCTTGGACAATAAATGGTGATTGGCACACCACAAGTCACTTTATCCCTAATAGGTTTCGAAAGGACTTTATTGTCTGGACCTGTGTCTACATAAGTATCAGGTAAATGTTGGAAAATATAAATAAATAAAAAAAGCGGGGCCAACTTGGACCAATTGTACCTAGAAGTCCCTAGTCTTTTAGAAGAAGACCATGTTTTTAAATTAATTCGTATCTTTTTTAAGGCCACGCGTGGGCATCGACAAGCCCAGCGTAGACCGGCTGGAGCAGTTGTTTAGACAGACCGTTGGAGACCAGAAGGAGATAACCAGGGAACAATTTCAGAAGATTGTCGTATCCAAAAATGTAAGTTTTGATCTAAGTGTGACGACCCACGTAAACGAGTGGCGGACACGCCGGTTTTCATGGTGTGGTCAGCTCAAAGGTCACAGGTTTGATTCCTGAACAGGTCATGGTGTGTCTGGCAATGCGTTCACCAATTTACTTGCCAAGCGTGGTGATCACCACAAACTTGCTGTGTACGGGAGGGAGTAAAGTAAGTAGGGAGTACTTCTTCCCGTGGAAGTCGTAAGAGGCGACTAAGAGAAACAGCCTTGAATATCGTTATGGTAACCGATAAATGGCGGGATAACCACCTCTAAAAATATCAGACCAAAATAATCTGACCGAAAATGGGCAGCAGCGTCTGAGGCCGAGTGGTCCGGTACTGCGATTGCCAATCCATTTGCCAAGGGTGGCGATTATGGCATATCCTCCCTATGGGAGAGGCTCATGTTCTGCAGTGGATTTTAACACGCCGATATGTATGTATGTATGTATGTATGTATGTATACATACTGGAGAAGTAGAATAGTCTTGATAAAAGTCACGATAGCTGAATGGCTGGGTGGTCGGAATTTCAAGTAAAGAGACCCGAGTCCGATCCCCAGGTGGCAGGCTCGTTCCAATGGGATTTTCAAAAAAAAAACTTATGTACGAATTACATCGTTGGCGTGGACATAAAGACGGCGACGGGCTCACCACCTGTCACGTTGTCCCGAAAATATCTTCGTTGGAAGGTGTGTAAATGGGGCTTAATTGTCTAGACTAGACTCTCTACCCCTGTATTGGGAATTGCGTGAAGATATTTATTTTAGTTTTATTTATTTTGTTATAAATTTAAAATAAAATTTAAATATCTTCACGCAATTCCCAATACAGGGGTAGACAGAGGTCAAGTCTAGACAATTAAGTCCCTTTGACCCACCTTCCACCGAAGATATTTTCGGGACAACATGCCAGGTGGTGAGCCCGTCACCGCCTTTATGTCCAAGCCAACGATGAAATTCGTACATAAGTTTTTGAAAAACTCATTGGTACTGCCACCTGGGGATCGAACTCGGGTCTCTCGACTCGAAATTCCGACCACCCAACAACTCGGCTATCGTGACTACTTATTTTGTTATAATTTAGCCATTCTTCACTGAACGAGTGTTCCAAATCTTCGACGAGGACAATTCTGGTACGATTTCCCACCAAGAGTTCATCGCGGCCGTGCATCGCTTCGGACGGCAGACGCCGGAGGACAAGATTAAGTTTTTGTTCAAGGTTTACGATTTGGACGGTAAGTTATAATGTTGACATATTTGGTTTTAAGGTCACTCCTTCCGTTTCGTTTTCTTCCTATGTATCGTACTAGATAAAATAAAGCCTTGATGGCGCAATTAGGTACAGATAGCTGGGTAAAGATCTCGAAAGACCAAAATCCATGAGATGCGGGCAGCAGGGTGGGTATAAGGTGCGAGTTTTCTGATACTTCCGTTGCCAATCCGAATAGCGATCGTGGTTATTATGGAAAAAGAACCTTTACGGGAGATGTCTACTTAATTCAGTGTACTGTTATAGGCCGTTATGTATGTATATATAAACAAAGTACTTTGTCAAGTCTCTGATGCCAGCCATGCTGGTCGCCACGGTACGGCGTAGATAGTGGGATGGAATCCCGACCACGTCAGTTGATTTTTTCAATTTCATTATCATCCGTACGCAATTATTTCAATGTTAGTGAAGTATTCTCATCATGTAATATAAGATAAAATCAAATTTTAAAGTCAAAAAAGTTTCCATTTAGGTAGGTACGGGCTGAAAATCAGGATTACGGTTAATCTCGCCACATTATGTTGAGTCAGTACCGTTTCATTTGACACGACAGGAGTGTTGGTTCTTGTTACTTGCTGGATGCTTTTACAACACTGGGGCAGACAGAGGTCACAATTAAGTAGTTAGAAAAGTAAGACCTTTCGACTCACCTTCCACCGAAGATATTTTGACAGTGACAGGAACGTGACAGGTGATGAGCCAGTCGTCTTCTTTATGTCCAAGACAACGATATGAATCGTACATACGTTTTGAAAGAACCCCACGAGTCTATCACCTGGGGATCTACCTCGGTTCTCTCGACTCGGTTCCGATCAGCCAACCACTTTTACTTAGTTTTTCTTATCACATTTATATGTTTCCATTTAATACCTTTGTGGCTGCGTTAATTAATTAATATACAACCACAACAAGTAATTTAAGCGCCCATTCACTTTGCATGCTGTAATGACACCGTGTTCCCAGGGGACGGCTTGATCCAACATCGAGAGCTGCAGCACGTGATGCGGGCCTGCATGGAGGAGAACGGAATGACCTTCAGCGACGAGCAGCTGCTGGAGCTGACCGGCGCCATGTTCGAAGACGCCGATGTGGAGCAACGTGGCGCCATCACTTACGAGGCGCTCAGGGATCTCCTGAGCAAACACGGCGGGCTGCTGGAGAACTTATCAATAAGGTATGTTAGTTCCGTGTGACGCGGAAGATGTTACTTCGTCTTCTTCTCTGCATAAATAACCCGCAACAGTGAGGATGTCTTTATTGGATGAAAGAGAGCTGTACACGAAACAGGTGGAAGGTAGGAAGCCTCATGGCTCGTTTTTAAAGTCAAAGAAAGGTTCTCGAGTGGTCCAGACAAATGAGTATAGGAAGACCCTCTTCAAGATGAAGGAACTACCTACACAATGCTAGGGAAGTCGATGAACACGACTGGCTCGAAACCGTTCTTTCCGTAATCTTTCGCGGAGGTCTTTGTTCAGTTTGAGAGTTTTGTAATGACGAAAGAGACAATGCCTCTGTTATATATAGTATATGCTGCATGTATATACACTATACAGCCTCTGCTGTATAGAGTATACAAATTATTCTAGGTAAAATCAAGGTTGTTTATCAGGTTTTCTCCTTTACAGCATAGATCGTTGGTTGGTGCCTCCCCCTCCCAGCCCCGAGCCGACATCGTTTTTCCAAAAGCTCAAAAAGATGAAGCCCTACCAGCTCTCCTGGCCTTACTTCAAGAACAACCAGGTGTTCCTCGCCTACTTGGGACTGTTCTTCCTCGTCAACCTTGGCCTGTTCGCAGCCAGGTGCGTGGAATACAGGAACGCTAACGGATTCGTTATGATGGCTCGTGCTTGCGGTAAGTTAAACATTTCTTTGCTATATAAAGGTTTCTCTTGCTCCATATTACGAAGCTAATCATCTTCAGTAAGCTTCTTAGTTACGGGATTCTGAAGATGGTTAGCTTAGTTGGTTAGTTAGCTTAGCTTACTCAAGCAAGACAAAACTAACCATCTTCAGTAAGCTTCTTAGTTACGGGATTCTGAAGATGGTTAGCTTAGTTGGTTAGTTAGCTTAGCTTACTCAAGCAAGACAAAACTAACCATCTTCAGTAAGCTTCTTAGTTACGGGATTCCCTTAAAAAAACTTGAACCGATTTCTTTTATGTTCCGTACAAAGAATATTCTGGCAATATTGATGTTGAAAAATATGCCTTTTTAAAAAATATATCTTCACGCAATTCTCAGATAGACTGAGGTCAAGTCTAGACAATTAATTCCTTTGACCCACCTTCCACCGAAGATATTTTCGGGACAACGTGACAGGTGGCGAGCCCGTCGCCGCCTTTATGCCCAAGCCAACGATGAAATTCGTACATAAGTTTTTGAAAAACTCATTGGTACTGTCACCTGGGGATCGAACTCGGGTCTCTCGACTCGAAATTCCGACCACCCAACAACTCGGCTATCGTGACTACACTTTGTTTATTTATTCTTAAAAATTGAAATTAAACTACGATTCCGTAACATTCAGGTCAATGTTTGAACTTCAACTGCTCCTGGGTCCTAGTACTGATGCTGCGGAACTGCATCACTGCGCTCCGCGTACGAGGCCTGGGGTCACTTTTGCCCCTCGACCATCACATCTACCTGCACAAACTGACCGGTGTTCTAATTATTATATACAGCGTCGTCCATACCGTCATGCATCTTTGTAACTTCAGTGAGTACTATTTCTTTTATAGAAAAGGGAGGCAAACGAGCAGGTGGCTCACGTGATGGGAAGTGATTACCGCCGCCCGTGAACACCCGCAATACCAGAGGAATAGCAGATGCGTTGCCAGCCTTTGAGTGCCCCCCCCCCCAGAATTGGAGGAGGGGGGGTGTGGGTCTCCGGTTACCTGCACTCACCAGACGAAATGCAGAAGTTTGTTAGACTTCTACTTCACGCTGGTGTTCTGTGAGGTCGTGGTACTTCCCCGGTCGAGCCGGCCCATTCGTGCAACAGCAAAAGCTGACGCGTGGCTCTACCACTGTTATTTACAACATACATAGATAAGAACAACATCACATACATTGATTTGATACCAAAGTAAGCACTTAAGAACTTATAGTGTGGAATCAGAAACAATGAAGGTAACGTAAATATCCAGACCAGAGAAAATGTAGAAAAAATGTTTTCTACATTGACTCGACCGAGAATCGTATCCGGGATCGTGACTGAGATGGCGACGTTATGAAAACCAATGCGTACGCCACTCGTCCATGGAGGTTGGCAATTTTATTTGATTTTTGTTTTATGTTGACTTACAAGAATGTTTTAATTCTCTTTTTCGGTCACACATATACGTAAATAAACGTCTATGAAGGTCAACTGCATAATATAGGCCTCCCCGTAGGCTTTGCCAATCCGCAAAGCGATTATGCTACACTTGGCAAGCGGATTGACATTCGTAGTACCAGATCCAAAAAAAGGTCGAAGGGACTTAATTGTCTAGACTAGACTTCTGTCAACCCCTGTATTGGGTATTGCTTGAAGATATTTGTTTGTTTATTTGTATTATTGTCGGTTGAAGCGTCAATAGGCTAAGCAGTAAACGTTTAAATGCTTGTAATTGTGTGAATTTCGATAGCGCGATGTAGGCCGCCGATGTATTTCCCGAATCCGCCACTAGCGAGTTTCTTATGTGGAGACATAGATGTCGTCACATATAATTCTGGCCATCTAATTCTTCTTACATCTAATTCATCTATCGGGTTAGGTCCTATATTGATTTTCTTTTTCTGTAACCCAGTTTAAAGCACCTTGACAATATTTCTCCACGCCTCGAGTTGACTGGCAGAGAATGCCTAAAGGCATTAAGGCCCTTTGTATAACTTTCTTTGTGAGGTTTGCAATAAAGTGTAAATAAATAAATAAATAATTAGTAAAGTTGTTATTGAAAAAAATTACTTCGCAACCCTCCGCATGCGAATATAAAAAGGTATATGTTACCTGGTCCGAAGAGAAGAAGAGCACCACCCTCCCTCCCACAGATGCGTGCACTAATTCCACTGTACGCATCACCACCACACTCAAACCAGTTAACACATACCACCACTGAAAACACGACACGTGTTTCGCCTCAAAGTAAACACAAGCTGAGCCATGATGTAGGCCGCCGATGTGTTTCCCGAATCCGCCACTAGCGAATCTCTTATGTGGAGACATAGCTGCCGTCACATACGATTGGTTCCGCGTGAGCAAGCCCCCGCAGGCCTGGTGGTGGTGCGCGACCCGCAGCTGAACGCGGCGCGCTGGAGCGCGTGGGAGTGGGTGGGCACCGCGCGGCCCGGCCGCTTCGGGCTGCTGCGCGGCGCCGCCAACCCCACGGGGCTGGCGCTGGCCGCGCTGCTGGCCGTGCTGGCCGCCTGCAGCCTGCCCGCCGTGCGCCGCGGCGGCTGCTTCGAGGTCTGCCACCATTGGCCTCTCCATCCTTCCCCCCCTTCATTCTTACCATCATGCAATTCCCACAGTCACTCCATCCTTCCCACCTCTCCCTTCATTCTTACCATCATGCATTTCCTACAGTCACTCCATCCTTCCCACCTCACCCTTCATTCTTTCCATGTTTATACATTTTCCACAAAAGTCACGATCGCCGAGTGGTTGGGCGGTCGGGACTTCGAGTCGATAGATCGTGCCTATGGGTTTTTCAAAAACCTATGTACGAATTACATCGTTGGCTTGGACATAAGGACGGCGACAGGCTCACCACCTGTCACATTGTCCCGAAAATATCTCCGGTGGAGGGTGGGTCAAAGGGACTTCATTGTCTAGTCTAGACCTCCGTCTACCCCTGTATTGGGAATCGCTTGAATATATTTATTATTATTTATTTTATGCATTTGTAACAGCATTCTCTACACAGAGGTAGACAAAGCTGAAGATATCTGTCCTTTTCACCAACTTTTTTTGCGATATTGTGAGACAGTGTGGTAGGTGGAGACTCTCGCCGTCTTTAAGTCCAGATAAAAATCGTACATGAGTTTTCAATCAAACCTATTACTATGGGCCTGGGGATCGAACTTGAGTCTTTTGACTCTAATTACAATCGCTCAACTATTCAGCTATCGTGAAGAAATAAACTGTCACGTTATCCCAAAAATATCAAAGGTGGAAGGTGGGTCGGAAGGACTTAATTGTCTAAACCTCTGTCTACTCCATTATTGGGAAAGTCGTGAAGATTTTTTTACCTATTTCTTCGGCTGTAGGTATTCTACTGGACCCACTTACTCTACATTCCATTCTGGGTGCTTCTGATAATCCACGCCCCAAACTACTGGAAGTGGTTCATACTGCCGGGAACTATCTACGTAATCGAGCGCATAATGCGGCTGGCGTGGATGAGGTGAGTTGATAAATAATATATTTAATAACACTTTCAGCGCAAATCGAATCATTTATACATCGGAATAAATAATATAGTCACGATAGCCGAGTGTAAGGGTGGTCTGAATTCCGAGTCGAGAGACCCGAGTTCGATCCCCAGATGGCAGTACCAATAAGATTTTCAAAACCTATGTACGATCGGTATTCGGGTCTCTCGACTCGGAATTCAGACCATCCTTCCACTCGGCTATCGTTGGCTTGGACATAAAGACGGCGACGGGCTCACCACCTGTCACGTTGTCCCGTAATATCTTCGGTGGAAGGTGGGTCGAAGGGACTTAATTGTCTAGACTAGACCTCTGCCTACCCCTGTATTGGGAATGGCGTGAAGATATTTTTTTAAATAAATAATACACAACTATATTTCTCAATTGTCATTTATTTAATCTACCACCTATTTGCAATGAGGTTACTCGGACGAAAGAAACTCCGCAGGTACTTATAAACTTTTTTTTATAAAAAATAATATATTAAAATAATTAGAAACTCATTCCCAGGGCCACCATTAATATTGTGAAAAAGGAACTTAAAGAAACGGTCTATAAAATTCCACTAGGACATCAATCGCAGTAACACAGCAGTTTACATTGGTCTGCTGAATTTTGTTCATAAAATGTATGTACATAAAAACATTACAACTGAATTAAGGAACATAAATGTGTATAATGTAAATACTAAGAACAAATTCAAGCTTTTAACGCCAGTTCCTAAACTCGATAGAGTTAATAATAAAATCTAGATTAATATTAAATTAATATTAAAATCTAGATTAGATTAGATAAGAAGGGTTTTTATAATATAATTGAATAAATTAACGACAGTAACCTCAGGCAACAAGGTGATCGGCCCCAAGACATTTTTTAAAAATAATTCTTTAATTGCGTATTGTCATAAAATGCCTTGTCTCTTTGGTCTTTTTCTTCTCAATCAGAGGAACCGCATTACGAAACGGTGGTAGATTAAAAAAATTACCATCTATAAATTAATGTAAAAGTCACGATAGCCGAGTTGTCGGGTGGTCGGAATTTCGAGTCGAGAGACCCGAGTTCGATCCCCAGGTGGCAGTACCAATGAGTTTTTCAAAAACTTAAGTACAAATTTCATCGTTGGCTTGGACATAAAGGCGGCGACGGGCTCACCACCTGTCACGTTGTCCCGAAAATATCTTCGGTGGAAGGCGGGTCAAAGGGACTTAATTGTCTAGACATGACCTCTGTCTACCCCTGTATTGGGTATTGCGTGAAGATATTTTATTATTTAATTTAATTAAAAAAAATGAATGTATGTTCCAATTTCGATTGATTAATGATTTGATTTGATATAAATTACATAACAGATCGGAGCGCGGCAAGACATACATCTCCTCCGGTATCCTGCTGCCGTCACGCGTTACGCATCTGGTGATCCGGCGGCCGCCGCTCTTCGACTTCCGAGCTGGCGATTACGTGTTCGTGAACGTGCCTGCAATCGCCACTTACGAGTGGCACCCCTTCACTATCAGCAGCGCGCCCGAGCAGGAAGGTAGTGAACAAACTGTTACTTTGATTAATGTATTGACTCCTTCACGTAATTCCCAATACAGGGGTAGACAGAGGTCTAGTCTAGACAATTAATCCCTTTGAACCACCTTCCACCGAAGTTTTTTTCGGGACAACGTGACAAGTGTTGAGCCCGTCGTTGTTTTTACGTCCAAGCCAACGATATAATTCGCACATAAGTTTTTGAAAAACCCATTGTATCTCTCGACTCGAAATTCCGACCATCCAACCACTCGGCTATCGTGACAATTTATTGACTCCATGAAAGATAAACGAGTGGTTTACACACCGTGTTTCCCGGATATGTAAATATAGAACATAATTTCTTCTTTATTTATTGTGTAATTTATTCTTCATTTTGTTGATTTTTAAAGTATATAATTTAAGGGGAACCTTCCCTTCTTTAATTAAAGAGAAATTTAAATAATCAATTGACACGGGCGGAAATCGAACTCGCGACCTCTGCTATACGGTGTCAACTATACATTCTTCTAAATGTCCTCTGGTCTGTGTGGTTGCGGTAGCTTTATTATTACCTATTCCATAACGCGAGCTTCATTTCCTTTGTGATCAGAGCAATGTATGTGATGTTGTCCCGGTCTATGTATGTATTTATCTCTGAAACCCTGCCCACCCCCGGCAGAGTACGTGTGGCTGCACGTGCGCGGCGTGGGCGAGTGGACCAACCGGCTGCACGCGTACTTCGAGCGCGAGCACGAGCGCCTGAACTCGGGACCGCAGCAGTCAGTACCGCCCACAGCATCCCACGTCTGTGGGGGATGTGGAGTCGTAACTAATAGCTCAGTGGTAGAGCCACGCATCAGCTTTTGTTGTTGCACGAATGAGCCGGCTCGACCGGGGAAGTACCGCGACCTCGCGGAATACCGGCGTGAAGTAGAAGTCTAACAGACTTCTGCGTTTTGTCTGGTGAGTGCAGGTAAACGGTGGCACACACCCCCCTCCCCCAATTCTTGGGGGTGGGCACTCTAAGGGCGGCAACGCATCTGCTATACCTCTGGTATTGTGGGTGTTCATGGGCAGAGATAATCACTTTCCATCAAGTGAGCCAGCTGCTCGTTTGCCTCCCTTTTGTATAAAAAAAAAGCTTTTGAGTAGTTGTAGGCAGAGATCTAGACGATGTCCTTTCACCTTATTTACAAGCTTATTTGGGACAACAGGTGGTGAGCCTGTCGTTGTCATTATTTTTATTTATTCATTTACATTTCATTGTACAGAGGTATGAGATATTTATATTTCATTATTTGTGATAAGGTCACTGCTATAAGAGTTGTGTTATAATGAGCAATTGAGATTGGTAGCTAAAGAGGGGGAAATAAAAGAGAGGTCTGGGATACTAACATTTTGAGAGGGAGATACCCTATGGGTTCCTATGCCGTCGTTTAGGATACAGAGGTTGAGATCATGTATAAGGTAGAGAAGGGGAAAAGAGACATTGTCGAATACGAGAGCCCCAGAGGGAATTTCTGCAGTTAAAATGTCATAAGACATATGGGGACCAGGGGTTGTGAGGAGAATGTTTTTAAGCTCAAGAATGAGATTTGAGGTAGAGAGAGGGATATAAGAGGACATAAGGATATAAAGGAACTATTAAAGGCTCTTACAGCAACTACGTGTAGGGATTATGTGTAGGGATAGTCCCCAGTGGAGGGATTACTAGTTGAGAGAAAGCAGTGGGTCCTTTAATGAATATTGCGCAGCCAGTTCGTCCACTTCTCTGTCATTCAGAACGCAAGCATAACCAGGTACTCTAAACTGACACGTAGGTCTAAGCCATGTCTCCGAAATAGCATAGATGGCTGAGTTATTTCTATTTAGTAAAAGTTTATACTTTTCTTTTATTACTTCTCTAGTCTGCTTTTTATTTCTGATACTTCTACAGTTCCCTGGCAGAATATTTTGAAGCATTTTTAATTATTAATTACAAAAGGAATTATTCAACATTGGTCGATAACGCGTCGCTAAAATTTGGACAAAATATCAATAAGAGAGTAAATTAATAGTTTAACAATATAAATTGGGGGTAGTTTAGGCAGTTGGGTTAAAGTGATAATCAGTGAGAGTACATCCATTGGGTTGTAAAAAGGAAGGTGAACGGATTATTTCATTATAAGTTTGGGAGTAATGACTAATGAGTGGAATTCTTGTAATTGTTTTTTTGTAGGATTTTGAACTAGAAGGGGTCTGGGGTGGACTTGAATGAAATCAAATCAAATCAAATCATTTATTCATCGACATAAGAACATACATTCGTTTATCGATAGTCATTTTCAATGTACCACCGTTTCGTAATGAGGTTCCTCTAACGGAGATGAAACAGGCGAAAGAAACTCCGTAGGTATCCTCTTTTTTGGTCAATAAATCTGCTTACTTTGGTGTCATACAAACATAGATAGGGACAACATTGTAGGTGCTGTTATTACTTTTTTTCAAAACCATTTACAGTTCGTTGTCCCGAAAATATCTTCGGTGAAAGGTGGGTCAAAGGGACTTAATTGTCTAGATTTGACCTCTCTCTACCCCTGTATTGGGAATTGCGTGAAGATATTTATTATTTATTATTTACAGTAAAGTCAACCGTTCGATCTCCAACGAGAGTAACCGCAGTAAACGCAGCGCGAAGGCGAAACGCTCCGTGGACTTCTCGCCTGTCTCTTACACCAACGACGCGTTTTGTATCGAGGAGGAGACTGGCGATGAGGGCTCCAAAGGTACCTAAGATATCTTAGAATATGTTACATCTTTCTCAGATTATTAACAGCTTCAAGAGATTTATTAAAAACAAACTTAATAGAAAGTCACGATAGCCGAGTGGTTGGGTGGTCGGAATTTCGAGTCGAGAGACCCGAGTTCGATCCCCAGGTGGCAGGCTCGTACCAATGGGTTTTTCAAAAACTTATGTACGAATTATATCGTTGGCTAGGACATAAAAGCGGCGACGGGCTCACCACCTGTCACGTTGTCCCGAAAATATCTTCGGTGGAAGGTGGGTCGAAGAGACTTAATTGTCTAGACTAGACCTCTGTCTACCCCTGTATTGGGAATTGCGTGAAGATATTTATTTTATTTATTTAAACTTAATAAAAAAAGGTTATTATGCTAAAAATTATAACTTTTTTTTTATAGAAAAGCGAGGCAAACGAGCAGGTGGCTCACGTGATGGTAAGTGATCACCGCCGCCCATGAACACCCGCAATACCAGAGGCATAGCAGCGTTGCCTCCCTTAGAGTGCCCCAATTCTGGGGGAGGGGGGTGTGTGGGCCACCGATTACCTGCACTCACCAGACGAAACGCAGAAGTTTGTTAGACTTCTACTTCACGTCGGTATTCTGTGAGGTCGTGGTACTTCCCCGGTCGAGCCGACCCATTACTGCAACAACAAAAGCTGATGCGTGGCTCTACCACTGAAAAATCATCACCCCTGGAAATGAATAGATAGCTCTCATGCTGCTTCTGATTATTCTAGAATCAAAATTAAAAAATCACGATAGCCAGATGATTGGTTGGTTGGAATTTCGAGTCAATAGACCCGAGTTCGATCGCCAGGTGGCAGGTTCGTATCACTGAGTTTTAAAAAAAAAACTTATGTACGAATTATAACGTTGTATTGGACATAAAAACGGCGACGGGCTCACCACCTGTCACTTTGTACCGAAAATATATTCGGTGGAAGGTGGGTCGAAGAGACTTAATTGTCTAGACTCTGCTACCCCTGTATTGGAAATTACGTGAAGATATTTTATACTTTATTTTTATTTTATATAATAAAAATTACATATTAAAATTACAAACTAAAGAATAATAAACGACGACAGACTCACCGCCTGTCACGTTGACCCAAATAGTCATTGATGAAACGTGGATCGAAAGGATCTCTGATCACCCAAGTATTGGAAAAATCCGTGAAGATAAAAACCTATAAATAATAAGATATTGGATAGATATTTCTAAAACTTATACTCTTTAACCATTTTGGTGCCTCGAAGAGATCGCTATGCAGAGATAAACCCGCCAAATTGAAAAGAACTAATTTTCTTGATTCTTTTGTTATTTTTTTTGTTTATGGTATTCAATAAAAGCATTGTCATTCATTCATTAATATTCTTCAAAAAATTTTTAGATATATTGAAATCAATAGATTGCAGAGAAATAATCTGCTGTTGATTTATTGTTTGATGTATTTTATTATTTTATATTGTACATAATTATACCATTGTAATATCTTCATACAATATAGGATACACTTACAGCAAATGAAATAAAAATATCTTCACGCCATTCTCAATACTGGGTACTAGATAAGTAAGTCCTTTCGAACCGTCTTTCTCAGAAGGCCGAATATTTTTTTGGGAAGTGGTGACAGGTTAAATCGTAGATAAGTTTAAAAAAAAACCATCCACCCAACCACTCGGCTACCGTGACTGTCAAGCAAATAAATTATTTATTTGCTTGACAGTCACGGTAGCCGAGTGTATGTCGAGAACAGATTACTGAGTTTTATTTACAATGGTATTACGGATAATATCTGGGTTACCTCAGGGATCCCCTTTGGAGCCGACAAATTATTTAATATATGTACATTTTAATGATGTCAATTCATGCTTCTAACTCTCAAAATTTCTCGTCTGTGCCTATGAACTGAAGAATTGTAGTAGTGATATTAAGAATTATCATCTTTTACAACAAGATCCTAATAAGTTAGAAAAAATAGGCTACAATAATAAGTTAACCTTAACATGTCAAAATGTCAGAAGTTTCTTTACCGCGCCACATCGATTAAAGTTCTTGCCAGGAAATCTGATAGGTCCCGCGGATCGTAAAACTCTTCAAAAGGATTCG
Organism: Sericinus montela; assembly: GCA_029286605.1. NCBI lineage: Eukaryota > Metazoa > Arthropoda > Insecta > Lepidoptera > Papilionidae > Sericinus > Sericinus montela. Next base: position 2,079,939 of record JAGSMR010000080.1, on the reverse strand, counting down.
CTTAGAAAATATTTAGATTAGTAACAAGTGATTACCGTCCTCGAGTATTGTTCGTGACTTCAAATCCCACAAAGCGATCTTATACTAGATACTGTACATTAGAACTAGATAGGATATCAGTTCCGTTAATGAAATCCAAAACTGTGTACATGTTAATTCATATCGTATTGCTGTTTTTAAAACATTTGGAATTTTACAGTAACCAAATTTATTTTATGTTCATAGCCCTGAGTCCTCAAGTACGTATGTCACGTACCACAGCTCTGCTCTCCCCTCTGCGGTTATTAGAGAAGTCTTCGTCAATGCCCGACATGCACAAGAACGTGAAAAAACAACGTTTGCAAACGTAAGTTTTGAAAAATAAATTACGTCTTCCTTTTTTATTTATTATAATACATCAAACAGTTTACAATTGTGATTGAAACATTACTTATTTACTATTGTAGAAACTAGATTATGAACCAAAGTATACGTACACAGCATGGTTAACTAGCGCGATAACATAGATTAACTATTTATTATACATAGAGAAAAACTTATAAGAACAACTGCACACACACACTTTCAAGTATATGTACATACACACACACAGACACATTTTCATATGGTACATATACATTTACCAATAGTGGATTACTGTAATAATTTGATAGTCGACTTCTTAAATTTTTCATAACGAGTATTGAAAATGTCCAGATCGGAGGCTTAATTATTATATAATCTACGCATACGTACAAAGGGATTATAATGTGAGGTGTTATTACTGTAACAGTTTAGTTGAAATTGTTGTGGTCAACGTGTTTGGTATCTAGTATTTAGATCCAATTGCGCGAGAAAGTTACGAGTGTTTATGGTGGAATGGATGATTTATATCTGGATGTGTAGTGTAAACAGAACTTGCTGTTTACGCCGATTTTCTAGAAAGGTTACTTCAAAATGACTGAGTCTTGTTTCGTACGAGTTTAGTTTTCGGCCAAGACCCATTAATATTTTTAGAAATTTCTTTTGAACTCCGTCAATTCTATTTTTATGAAACTCGTAGTGTGGTGACCAAATTACTATATTAATTATGTATATTCTAAGATTTGACCGTATCCAACGAAGAGCGGCTCGAATGGTCGACGACCATGTTCTATCTGATATGCTAGATCCCCTGGCATTGCGAAGAGACGTTGCATCTCTTTGCATTTTTTACAAGATGTACTACGGGGAGTGCTCCGAGGAATTGTTTGGATTAATCCCAGCCGTTGAATTTCAACATCGAACCTTACGGCATAGTCAAAAGTTCCATCAACACCATCTTGATGCTTGGTATTCCACCACAGTGCGTTTTTCGCGGAATTTTCTGCCACGCACTTGCACTTTATGGAATGAGAGTCAGCGGTTTTTCCGTAACGGTGCAACTTAGGGACCTTCAAAAAAAAATAGCCTATACCTTTCAAACGCCGGCAACGCATCTGCTATGCCTCTGGCATTGCGGGTGTTCATGGGCGGCGGTAATCACTTAACATCGCGTAAGCCATCTGCCACCCTTTTCTATAAAAAAATAGAGTAAACTTGGACAAGTAAGGTGTTCAACTAGATCATTGATAAAAATATTAAAAAGGAGCGGTCCGAGATGGGAACCTTGTGGAATCCCTGAAGTAATTGTGACTGGAGAATACTTAAACCCTCTAATGGCTACCAATTGACTTCTACGTAATAGATAAGATTGTACCCAGCGAAGTAAGCTACCCTGTATACCATACCATTTCAGCTTGGTGCACAGTAAGTCATGTGGAACCTTATCAAATGCTTTCGAAAAATCGGTATACATGGAGTCTACTTGACCACGTTTGGAGAAAGCATTGCACAAGTAGTTTTTATATTCCAGCAAGTTGCTTATTGTAGATTTGTTTTTGAGAAAGCCATGATGTGATTGAGATAGTATAGGCTTGAAATAAAAATATTCATAGACAGTGGACTCGAATATTTTAGCAATACTAGAAAGAATACTTACAGGCCGGTAATTTTCATATTTCGATTTTTCGCTAGATTTATGTACGGGGATAATGTATGCAGTTTTCCACAGTAATGGAAAAATACCCAAATGTAAAGATTGATTGCATAACATCGTCAAAGGAGTACACAACTCATCCGCACACGATTTGAGAAATTTAGGTGGTATACCGTCGGGCCCCGCACCTTTGTTAATATCTGATAAGATTATAATTTTTTTTTCTCTTTAATTTAGTAACATAAAAATATCTATTGAATTTTAATTTACATTTTACAGCATTTACCGTTATACTTATTGTTGCAAGAGTGCTAGGCGATAATTGCGTAATATATAATTGACTATCAGTGTAAGAGTTCTCATAAACAGATCCGAAAATTTAGAAAATAACTCACATATTTCACTATCACTTGACGCAGAGAGTGAGCCGTATGTCATTACTTGAGGTGAATCTTTTACATATTTTTTATCATGGACAAATCTCCAGAATTTTTTATGTTATTTCTTAAAGACTCTTCTGTAATAGATAGAAAAGAATTATAGCAAGAAGACATTAGCTTCTTATATCTAGAACGTAACAGCCCAAACGTGTCATAATCCCTAGGGTTCCCGAACTTTTTATAAAGTTTGTGATATTTGTTTTTTTCAGTTAAATATTTTATCGTCTAGACAACTTGTGATTATATATTATTCATTACTAACGACTTGGTGACAACTTATTTACAGAACCTCTCGGTAACAAAAATGGTTTTCACTAAGTCACGTAAGTTGGAAGTCATGTAAGATTACAACGAAACAAAAAAACGTGTGTGCTTAAGACCACATGACTGAAGTATAACTTCTTTAGCTTCTTTGATACTTAATTAATTTTATGATTTAATATTTAATATATTGAACGAAATAATTTGAAATTGTGTAAGAACAAAATTAAATTATGAAGTGATCAAGAAATCTCCGTTTGTGTAACGTTAGCAAACTTGCAGACGGACACTGACAGATATACATAGACACATTTCATGCATTGGCCATGAGCGAAAAAAAAAAGAAAATATGTGCTCGCACCTCTCTCTGGCTCCTACAGTAATATACGAAACGTAACTTTCTCTCTTTCTGTCTTCACCAACTTATAACTCCCTCTCACATCTTCTCAGAAACTTATCACCTCGCCCGAGCACACTCTTCGTAACGCCCTCCTCCCACATTCACCAATTTATTCCCCAAGTCAAGCGTTTTTTAGAAGTTTTACTTCAAAAATCCTGCGGTGAAACCCAAAACATTTTGTTACTTCTTGAAGTTACGTGTTTTCGACTGTTATAGTACACTGTCCAACATAGTCGTCTTTAAATTCGATGTATCTGCCAAACTTGGCAAACGAATTAGCAACCGCACGAAATTCACTGCTCGCAGCGACCGGACTTCTTCTGGTATCTTGCAAGATAGCGATTAGCGATGCGATAGACATGTCTACTAATATGAAAACATGCTACGTGAATACACCCGCTGGGAATCCGATTCCGACTCTGACCCCTACACTAACATACGAAACGCAACTCTTACTCTTTCTATCTTCACTAACATATAACTCCCTCTATAATCTTCTCAAAAACTCAATCATCTCGGCCGATCACACTTCGTATATGTCTACTAATATGAAAACATGCCACGTGAATACACCCGCTCGGAAGCCGATTCCGACTCTGACCCCTACACTAACATACGAAACGTAACTCTTTCTCTTTCTATCTTCACTAACTTATAACTCCCTCTCAAATCTTCTCAAAAACTCAATCATCTCAGCCGATCACGCTTCGATTGTGTCTACTAATATGACAACAGGCTACGCGAGTACACCCGCTCGGAATCCGATTCCGACTCTGACCCCTACACTAACATACGAAACGTAACTCTTTCTCTTTCTATCTTCACTAACATATAACTCCCTCTATAATCTTCTCAAAAACTCAATCATCTCGGCCGATCACACTTCGTATATGTCTACTAATATAACAACAGGCTACGCGAGTACACCCGCTCGGAATCCGATTCCGACTCTGATCTCTACACTGACATACGAAACGTAACTCTTTCTCTTTCTATCTTCACTAACTTATAACTCCCTCTCAGCCGATCACACTTCGTATGTGTCTACTAATATAACAGGCTACGCGAGTACACCCGGTCGGAATCGGAGCTCGGGCTCTCGCTCGGCGAGCGGCTCGGCGAGCGGCGCGGCGCGCGGCTGCGCTCGCTGGCGCGCGCGCCGCAGCACCGCGCGCTCGCGCACAGCTTCCGCTACCTGCGCACCAAGCCGCCCGTCGTCGCCTTCCACACGCCCAGCCTGGAGGACTGCGAGCGGCGGCGCTCCGACGACAGCGTGCTGACTATTGGTGAGATGCACGTGGCGCAACGTCGCCGTCTCAGCTTCAGCCGCTTCCGGCTTTTTGTTGTTGAATAAGTGAAGAGATTCGTCGTTTATAACGTTAATATCACTATTCTATAGGTTGTTGAAATTCTTTTTCATCGTCATCATGATAACAGTTTGTCAGAAGTCCACCGCTGAATACAGGGTTTGCCACATAGAACAGTCCTGTCCATCAGCATCTATCAACGCCCCGCAACATTGTGCTGGTCATCGCTCCATCATGTGTCACTCCATCTCCTACACTGCGTTTGCTTGTACGAGGTTGCCACTCGAGAACCTTTCTTCCCCTTCGATTGTCAGTTCTACGAGCTATATGATGCTTTATGTTCGCTAATTAATAAGTAAATGAACTATAAAGTCACGAAAACAAATTAATCATATAATTAAGAGATTTAAATACTAACTTCTAAGGAGATATGGCTACAATAATAACGATTTTCGTAAACTCTCTCGAAATATATATAAAAATAATGATAGCGATTGTATTGCTACAGCCAGGAGACGCCTATCCAAGAGTATATCTCCAGACAAGGACGCAGAAGCGCAAAACGTCAAAACAAGCATAAATATCACATGTGCGTCAGAATCTGGAAATGGGAGTGTACTTGAAGACTATCCGATTGGAAAACCACTGGAGGTAAGAATATATTTCTCATTCAATATTCGCCACATTTCGCTTAGAGTCGTGGTAAACTACGGCCAGCGACATCGTTAAAATTTCATTGTAAGAAATGATCCTAGAGTCAGCTATGAAGTCAGGTAGCAAAAATTAGACATCAACTCTACGTCAGCCTTAACTTTTGTTGAAATCGGACCGCAAGACTAGTGTTCTGTTGTTCTGTACTTTTTATCTCGATTACCCAAAGCACATCTAAATGCCTTTTACGCATCATCTTATAAAGTTAATTTCATTTTATTTTCCATTTATATACTATTAATTCCTTTTTACGTTTAGGTTCAGATAGAATTTATTTTCCTATTAAGAACATTGTTCACTTCTACAGGAAAACTTAAGTATTGACATAGTATGTAATAACGCGTACTGCATGTGGTGACTCTATACAATGCAAAACTTAATGTTAATATATACTGCAAATTTTGACAGTGCTTTCTAAGTTAAGCCTTAAAAATCAAAAATGATTTTTCATGAAGTATTTTCATTTGGGAGGCTGTTATACAGTAGTCCTCCTTCAAACTGTAGTTTTTAGCTAGCCATACATATTGGTTCCGACTTTTGGTATTTGTAATTTATGTTTGTTTCGTGTGTAGTGTGAGTGTGATTTAGTTTTGAATGTAATTTGTGAGTGTATCGTTTGTGATAGTATTTTTCTAACTAAAATGCATGTTTTGTATTTGTATAATTGACTAAGAGATAATGTGTTGGTTTTCTTATATAGTTCTATAGTAGGGAAATAGTAGTCAAGCTGGATCAAAGTTTTTATTAATTTATTTTGAGCTCTTTGGAGATCTTTTAAACAAGTAATAAAATTACATCCCCATATCTCTATTACATATTCTAGTGAGGGCTTGGCTAGTGAGTTATAAATAAGGAGAACTTTTGGAGGGATGCACCGTGACGGTCTTCGCAAGGCTCCGGTCCATGATGTGATTTTTGACTGCAAATAATCTAGATGAGTTTACCATGATAGCTTGGAATACAAAAATTGACCGAGATAATAATAATAATAATAATATACCTTATTGTACACCAATGAAGGAACAATAAAAAAAGAATAACAAAAATATATAAATCAAATATTTGATAACAAAAGGCGACCTTATTGCTACATAGCAATTTCTTCCAGGCAACCTAAGAAAAATTACTGACAAGAAATAATGACGGGTAGGATGTACACGAAAAATCAAGATATGTTTCTATTTCTGACTGCTTTATTATTTATTTCTTGATTATTTATAGTTAAAGAGTTGAAACTAGGATTTTTTACTGTAAAAATCATGTATGAAGTTTTAGAAACATTAACAGTGAGCAAGTTATAATGAAACCATTCATTTAATTAGTATGTCCATATCAGTCTGAGCATCAGATATAATCTTGTGGATTGACTCCCAAAATAAAATAAGCATGTGTCATCAGCATATAAGGACACCTCACCGGCCAATCCCTGGTCACCAACGTCATTTATGTATATCAAAAATAACAATTGACCCAGGACAGACCCCTGAGAAATCCCACAAGGAATATGACAAGGCCTACTTTTAAAACTTTCGATTTTCACTAATTGTACTCTATGTGTCAAGTAAGATTGAATATTTTAAAATCTGATCCAGATATGCCTAACCTTCGTAATTTATTGAGCAAAATAGTACGGAAATTAGTATCGAAAGCCTTTTTTAAATCGATCAATATGCCCATAACTATTTGTTTTTGGTCGATATTACTTTTGATTTTGGATATTAAATCGATTGATGCCGACAGAGTATTTGATTTTGCCCGAAAACCATACAGGCTTTTAAAGATAAATTTTGTTTCTGTTAAAAAATTGTTTAAACGTACATATAAAACCTGCTCAAACACTTTTGATAAAACGGCCAAAACCGATATGGGACGATAATTGCCAGGATCAAACTTACAACCAGATTTGTAAATAGGACTAACTTTAGCTCTTTTCAGGCTATCCGAGAAAATGCCTTGATACAGTTATTAATACATAAACTCAGATTTTCACGTATAATGTCATTTATGCACTTAATTGATTTAGGCGTTATACCATCAATACCGGAACTTGCATTAATACTTAAGTTTTTAACAATTTTTTGTATTTCATCTTTTGGATATTTCTTAAATTCTGTGAAAGTTTTATTTTATGTGTGTAGGTTTGAGCATGTTGGAGTGATATGTGTTTCTGTTGTGTTATTGTGATATTTTTTTGGTATTTCATTTGCTAAAATTAAACCTATTGAAGAAAAGTAACAAACATTTCACATATTTCTGTTTTACCGTTTAATACAAGTTTAGGAGGAGCACTAGTATTTTTCTTTTACTATTAACAAAAGTGTAAATAAGGTCCCACATTATTTTTGGGTTATTGCAACATTTCACAAAAGCGTCATATGTATTTCTTATATGGGTACAGTTATTCCTCAGTTCAATATTATTTGAATCATGTTTTTACGTTTTATTCAAAGTATACCAAAGTTCCGTGGCTTCCGCAAGGAACGACAAGTTTACAAGTTTTATAGTAATCTAAAATATTTTTCCCTTTGCGTTTCCACGAATACCAGGAGAGATTGAACTTACAATCATACTTTTTAAAATACAATCGTCCGTTCTTTATGCACTAGATCGCAAAATTAAGGGTTAGTTGTAAATCTTCAATATCTCTAAAAGTTTTATGAAATAAAGATTCAATTAAATAATATTTTAATGTGCTTAAATGAAAATTTAAAAAAATAGTACAAATTTTTTTTTTATTTTATTTTAATAAATGTAAATATATGTGTAATATATGTGTATATGTGACAATTCCTCTAAGAATGTACTCACTCTGACGATAAGTCAAAGCTGAGTGTAATCCTAACAGAAATCCGGAATCTTCGGAGCGATATAACGACAATGAGATATGAACTTAAATAGTGCAGAACCGAGATAACCGGTGTTCGTAACTCTATTCAGAATCTCACCCTGTGGATTATTAACACTATTAACGAACGAGTGTCTTTGCTGGAAAAGAGTATCTTTGCTCCCACGTCTATTGGACTCCCATGTGAATCTATCATTTAAGATCACAAAGCTCAAATTTATGATCGTGATTAAATTAAAGAGAAAAAAATATCAAATTGTCACTTGCAAAAGGGATAATAGATGGCGCCTATGCCAAAAAACAAGGCATACGTAAAGAGAATAAGATTTAAAATTTCAACTGATGCGTGTAAGACACGGTGGCTCGGAGGTAAGAGCGTTGCCTCAGATCGGTGAAGGTCGCGGGTCGGAATCCCGCCCGTGTCAGTTGAAATTTTAAAAACTTATTTCTCTTTAATTTAATCATATAAAAGTTCAGCATAAATATGCTTCAAAAATCAATAAAATTGCATAATTAATGACCGTGATCAAGAAAGATTAATTAATGACATTGAGATAGTTGGTGTGCCTGAAGTCAAAGGTGAAAATGTCATCAATTTAGTTAAAGCGACCGCAATGAAACTGGGTGTCACATTGGAAGTACGTGACATTGTATCAACCGAGAGGGTTGGTGTTAGGCAACGAGATGGACCTGAAAATGTGAGAGAGGTACCTCCAAGACCCATGGTAGTGTGCTTTGCTCGTCGGGAACCGCGTGAAGTTGTCGTGACCACACAGCAGGCTTCAACTTGCCCAACGAAGGTCGATTGTATGTAAATGAGCGCCTCACCCGCTTTAATCCCAAACTCTTTGCTAAAGCACGAAATTCAGGGCGCGAAATGAAATGGAGATTTATCTGGACCCTTGTCAAGATAAATCAGAAGTTAAAAAAGAAGGATATTTGCCCGCAAAGACGTTCATGGAACCGCTGAGCGGATCAAATTCGAATCTGTCTGATTGAATCATTAAGTTAATAATTATTAAGTTTTCTGTGGAAGCACATTATAATATAACGTAACATGAAATAATGTTTAAGTATGCTTATATATTCATTTAAATGTCATATACTCTCCATTACATACTCTTGGATAGATATGATGTTCATACAACAGTTAATACTACAAAATACTATTTGTATTGTCCGATTTCGAGGAAAGTAGTAATAGTTAAGTTCACTAAATAACTTTTTTAACTGACTTTGTATTTTCATTCTACAAGATTACGATGAAAGTGTTAATTGTTACTTTTACATAATCTGCGTTTTGGTCATTCCTTACTATATCCTACATAATGTTAATTATATCTATCGAGAATAGATATTGTAAACGAACAGTATTTCAGATACCGCTGCTAGCACTTAATGTTCCAGCCACTATGAATGTTATGTATTACAATTTGTTATTCACACTTAAACTATAATATAAATCTATTTTTCCTTCTTATTTAATTTTCAATTTATTTCAAATTATAACCTTCAATTTTCTTTTTCCTTTAAATAAGTATTGATATAATATCAGGTGTCTCGTACGTCATAAGCCATGAAAATAAATAAATAGGACATTTGTAACATATAAATTTCTTAACCCCCAATCTAATTGTAATATAAAAATAAGGAATTTGTTTATAAATTCTGATTTTGTTTGTGTAGTTAGTAGAGTATTAAATTTTAAAAATAAAAACAAAACGGTTCGAACATCACAAAAACATTATTACTCTTATTATTTTATTAAACTTAAATAGATTTAAATAATTTAGTTTATGCAAATCATTTTAGTATATTTTCTTAATTTCTTGGTAGCAGTTGCTAGCAGGTGATTTTTGGTGTGGGTCCCCAGAATATCAACGCTGCGGCAATTTTGCCGTAGCATAATGCTGAGTCGGTTGCCTTTCTGTTGCTACAATCCAATATAATGAAAAATTTTAGTACCGTTATGTTTAATTTGTTTATATTGAGTTATTGTAGCCACGAATAAACATTTCATTGTTTCTTCTTTTATTTTCTGCAAGTTTTTTGAGGCAAATCTGGGGAATATTCTGTCATTGATCTATGAGAGCTTTATTCACTTCACGTAGCGTGGTAGTCGCGGATTCCACTGACCCAGTGACTCTCAGTTCGTCGTATTCATGCTGAACGGGGTTCAAGTTAAAGGGGCTGCGCGCTGGCTACTCCATGTGTGTGATAAAACACTATATACTATAGATAAAACTATATATTACATACTATAAAATGGACGTGTCATTCAGAATTTCATATCTTCAATATCATTGACATATCTTTATTTCTACTTATTTCTATTATATCTTATATCTTATTCTTTATTCTCTTATATCTCTTATATCTTCTTATATCTTTATTTCTACATATCTGTAGTTGATGTCCTATTTACTATCACTCAGCTCTCACGTGAACTAAAGCCCTGCGCCGTATGGTACTTTTTATTCTGTACAGACTTGATTATAGCACTCTTCAATGCATTCTTTCCCTCTCGTCGTGCACAGACAAATAGAACCTAGACTCATCTGAAAACATAACTGTTCACCAGTCATAGAGAGTACAATTCTCGTGTTCTTTTCCATAACTCAACCTTGAATTTCTGTATTATCTTCTAGTTTTGAGCTATAAGATATAAGACCTGCAGTCTTCATGGAGTTCAATTTGCACTGTATCGATTAATTTGATTGAATTCGATGCAACTCACATACATAAAAAAACCAGAAAGAACTTTTGTTCACTAAAATACGTACAATGAATTATTTTCCTTCATTAAGGTAGGTAGGTTACACCCTTTAAAAAAAATTATATAAAATATCTTTACGCAATTCCCAATACAGGGGTAGACAGAGGTCTAGTCTTGACAATTAAGTCCTTTTGATCCACCTTCCTCCGAAGATATTTTCGGGACAACGTGACAGGTGGTGAGCTCATCGCCGTCTTCATGTCCAAGCCAACTATATAATTCGTACATAAGATTTTTGAAAAACCCATTGGTACAAGCCTGCCACCCGGGGATCGAACTCGTGTCTCTTGACTCGAAATTCCAATCACACAACCACTCAGCTATCGTGACTTAAAGCTTTACACCCTTTTAATTTGAAATTGATAAAGTAAAGTATTGCGAATGGTGAAGAAAGTATACAGCGCGAAAGCTTATATTAAAAGGTATCTAGGTAGGCGATACTGTATTTCGAAGACCATGTGAGCAAACTGCTCGAACACGGGAGGGTAAAGAGTACACGGATACCTAGTAGTGCATGTATTAAGAAAATGATGATTCCGAAAGAAGCGAAATTGGTATGCGAGGATCGTGACACTTGGGAATCCGATCTCTCTGGTTACTCCATCAGGTAATGTGCGTGAAGATAAAATAAGATAAGTGAAGTGTTGTGTTTCCAATTAGATCTACCTAGATGGTCCGTACGGGGCACCCTCGTCTCACATCTTCCGCGCGCAGCACGCAGTGCTGATAGCGGCCGGCATCGGCGTGACGCCGTTCGCGTCCATCCTGCAGAGCATCATGCACCGGCACTGGGCCGCGCGCAACCTCTGCCCGCGCTGCGGACACTCGTGGCCCAGCGCGCTGCCGCACGGCAACATGAGCTTGCAGAAGGTGAGCTGCAGAGCTGCAGAGCTGCGGAGCTGCAGGGCTGCAGAGCTGCAGAGCATCATGCACCGGCACTGGGCCGCGCGCAACCTCTGCCCGCGCTGCGGACACTCGTGGCCCAGCGCGCTGCCGCACGGCAACATGAGCTTGCAGAAGGTGAGCTGCAGAGCTGCAGAGCTGCAGAGCTGCAGAGCTGCACAATCGCGGCTCAGATTCAGGAGTTACTGCAGCAGGACATTATTGAAAAAAACTGTATATTGTGTATGTTAAATAGAATGCTGTGGAGTTTTACACGCTGTTATATAATATGTCTCATGGAATATTACCAAAAATTGTTATATCGTTTTGGACCAAATGGTAATTTTAAAGTTTTGCGTATATTAACTTACGAAACTCTACTTTTGAATATTATCAAATCTTTCTTATTTTAATTAGCTGAAATGACCTAGCCCAACTACTATGCCAGTTTCTTTTATTTGTTTCCACTCTTTGAAGATCAAACAGTTCTTAATCTAGCTATCCCAGTCTTAGAGAGTCAACATTAAATTAACTGCAGGTGGATTTCTTCTGGATAAACCGTGAGCAGCGGTCGTTCGAGTGGTTCGTGTCGCTGCTGTCGCAGCTGGAGATGGAGCAGGCGGAGCTGGGCGAGCAGCGCTTCCTGGAGATGCACATGTACATCACCAGCGCGCTGCAGCGCCACGACATGCGCGCCGTGGGGCTGCAGCTGGCGCTCGACCTGCTGCACGAGAAGGTAAGGCGGCAGGCCAGCTGTTGCAGCCACATTGCACAGCATTGCTGTTGCTGAGCAGCATTGTATATATAAGCTGCTGGAATTCCTTAAGGAGTTAGGCTGGCTCAAATAAAACCAGCCCGTCTAATCTAATCTATGCTGTTGTATTTCTTACAGAGGCACGTGTAACAAACTTTTCCTAATTACAATAGGTTCTTAAATCAGTTAACAGACCACCTCGTGATAGAGAACTACTACAAATAAAAGATATATTCAGACAACTTGAATTGCTGAGAAGATTCGCCTCCCAGCAATTAATCTTGGTTTGCGCTGAAACTACACACCGTACATGCCAATTACTCTGTGCCAATAATAATGCTTGTTAAAAGATTCGGACGTTACTTTGCGGAAATTCATTATTACAGAGATGTTATTATGAAATTATATTACACAGCCCCGCAAAAATAAAGAAATGGCATATGTTACCTGATCTAAAGAAAAGAAGAGTTTGTCTACTACAGTTGCGTGCACCATTCCTAAACTCGGCACCAGGTAGCGTATACATTCTCAAGAGTGTACACTCTATGTACGATGGACGACCACAGATTCGCTCTATTCTGTCGTAGTGTGTAGTGGTGGTGGTGCTCGTCTCTGTTTGGGAGGCTGGTGCTCTTCTTTCCTGCAGACCAGCTAACATATGCTATTTACTTCTGACTCTACTTTCAGAACTCTGTAGTGGTTGCGCTGCTGGTTGATATTAAACCGCCTAATACCTGCGTACTACAAAAATAATAAAAATCTGCACGCTATTCCCAATACTTGGGTAGACGGAGTTCAATACAATTAAGTCCTTTGGACCCACCTCCTACCAAAGAAATTTTTTGGATTACGTGACAGATGGTTAACCTGTCACCGTCTTTATGTCCAACTCAACGATAAAAATAGTTTCATAAGTTTTGAAAAAAAAAAAACTCATTGGTCACTAACTTAAATTCCCACCGAGTGACTGTGTGATTGGAATTTTAGTGACTTAGTTACTACAATAGTCCTACAACAATGAGACTATAATTAGCACATATATGTCACGATAGCCGAGTTGTTGGTGTGATCGGAATTTCGAGTCGTGAGACCCGAGTTCGATCCCCAGGTGGCAGTATTTGGCCAGGTACAGAATTTCATCGTTGGCTTGGACATACGGCTACGGGCTCACCACCTGTCACGTTGTCCCGAAAATATCTTCGGCGGAAGGTGGCTCAAAGGGACTTGATTGTCTAGACTTGACCTCTGTGTACCCCTATTGGGAATCGCGTGAAGATATTTACACACACAAACACGTGCACTCACCAAAGAAGAGAGAAGTTTGTTAGACTTCTACTTCACACCGGTATTCTGTGAGGTCGTGGTACTACCCTGGTCGAGCCGGCCCGTTCATGCAACAACAAAAGCTGATGCGTGGCTCTACCACTGTTAATATAATAGCTACTACAACAGTACTACAACAATGAGACTATAATTAGTACACATAAATACGTGTACATCTAGGAGAAACGCGACCTCATAACTGGCCTGAAGACCAGGACGAACGCCGGCCGGCCCAACTGGCGCAAGGTGTTCCAGCGGCTGCAGGAGCAGCGGCGCGGGCGCGTGGCCGTGTTCTACTGCGGGCCGCCGCCGCTGGCGCGCGCGCTGCGCCTCCACTGCGACCAGTTCGGCTTCGACTTCCACAAGGAGGTCTTCTAGCGCCGCGCACCTTCCCCAGCTATGCAGGCGGCAGACATGGAGGTCTTCTAGCAACGCGCACCTTCCCTAGCTATACAGGCGGCACACAAGGAGGTCTTCTAGCGCCGCGCACCTTCCCTAGCTATACAGGCGGCACACAAGGTCTTCTAGCGCCGCGCACCTTCCCTAGCTATACAGGCGACACACACAAGGTCTTCTAGCGCCGCGCACCTTCCCTAGCTATACGGGCGACACAAGGTCTTCTAGCGCCGCGCACCTTCCCTAGCTATACGGGCGACACACAAGGTCTTCTAGCGCCGCGCACCTTCCCTAGCTATACAGGCGGCAGCAGCGTACGTAGCCAAAAGCTATTTATCTATTTCAGACAACAAAACATGTAGAGTAGATGTAAGGTTTTTTGTTTAATGTATCACTACAACCGACGTGTCTGTGATTTGTCGATTTTTTATAGAAGGATTCGTTTACAGTTGCCGTACGGTCAAACCAAAAGCAATTTATCTGTTTCAATAAAGAAAACATTCCGTAGATATAAGTTTTTGTTTAATATATCACTACAACCGACGAGTCTGTGATTTGTCGATTTTTTATAGAAGGATTCGTATGCAGTAGCTAATAGAATAAGGTGTTTTGGGTTTTATTTATTTAAAAAAAAATGTTACATATTTTTTATGAGAACTAACTTTCGTATACAGTTATTAGTTTCATATTCCATAATAATAAAAAAGGCTAAGCAATATTAAAAAAGCATTAAATAAAATAATAAAATTCATAATATTGTAATCTTTTTTAATTTATAAATTAATTTGTTGAAAATGTATTATATTCTTTTTATAATATTAATAATAAATGACATATTATGGTTATAATTACAGTTAAAATTTTATTTTCATTGTAGCTTTTGTAAGAACTATATATCTAGTATAGTTCTTGTATGTGCTTATCTTGACTACGTTATTCTCTCTTATCTTGAACTTTTGTAAGGTTTTATTCTATGATCATTACTACATCATTATCATTATTAAATATTTTCATGAATAATGAATTTTATAACTATTACTAACATGTTCAAATCTCTAATATCTAGGCACTCAATGTTTATTTTATATTTGTTTTTACGAGCCCATTGTCGTACTTGTTTTAATAAAGAAATTTTCTCTACTTGATGTCGTGGTGAGACAACTTACACAATTGCATTACCTACAATAATGGAGACAACGGATACAATTATTATACTATAGTTCCCTTCTTGTCATGTAAATTCTTCATCAACTCTTCTTGATGATGTAATTTTTATTCAATTATAAGCATTAAAATCATGCTAAACTTTTTGTTATTGAATTAAAGAGAATTTAAAAGTTAAGTAAATTTTGGATAAGTAATAATGAAAAATAGTGTTATGATCACTAATTGGAAGCGAGGAGCCCGTACCAGGAGGAACCTTTACTGGTCATTAAATAACTAAGGAATCTAACTATATAGTATAGTGTAAATTGTTAGTCTGTTATGTAAATATTTACTTGTAATAAAAGCTTTGTTTTTAAATTGACCAATGTTCGAGTTACCTGCAGTGTTTGTATTAAATAAGTTTTTTTATTTTGTAAAGTTTTCAGAGATTTGAATAAAATATTATTTAATGTTGCATCACGATTTATTTACAATTGTTTAACGATTCCCACGTTGTTCGGTGATCTGAATTCCGATAAGAAGACCAGAGTTCGACCCCCAGGAGAAAGATATAAGTATCTTGTTAAGCCAATGGAGTTACTTACGAAACTTATGTACGACTTGTATCATTTGCTTGGACTAAGATGGGGATAGCTTGGCCAACTTTCATGTTGTCCCCAAAAAGACTGATAGGATAAGATTTTGTGGAGTTGATTGGTATTGAAATTAGCCGACAGATTTAACTATCCTCCGATTTATCATTACTGGACAGTGGACAGGACTGTAGAAAACCATTTCTCCTACATTATCTCGTCTGTGGGGATTTGTGGTACTTTCGTTATTTCTGAGAGGTTTAGCTACTTACTTGCAATATATATGGTAATTAATAAAATATTTTTCAAAGATATGTTAAATAAATATCTGTGTTTTTAGTACGTCCGTTGTTTCCGATTTCATAGCACAAGTGCTTTAGCTGCTTACTTTGGGATGAGATCAGAGCGGCAATAGCCTAATGGTTTAGGATGCGAAACATAACGTCGCAGGTGGTCGGCCCCGCCATTCGACTATTGACGTAAACCAACTCCAGACACAAGCATCGCAGCTTAATTGGAGTGGTTAACAGGAATACTAGTAATGTTATTCGGCATTGCTAGTATTCTTTTTAAAAAGTATGTAACATAGTCCTGACCTATGTAAGTAGTGTGTACATGAGTCACGATAGCCGGGTGGTTGAGTAGTCAGAATTTCGAGTCAAGAGACCTGAGTTCGATCCCCAGGTATTTATAGATATGTATTCATACTATATTCAATTTTATTAAATATATGAAATAAAGATATATATGAAATATAAATAATTTAACATGCTCAAAAAAATTAAACAAATTTTTAACATTAAAAAATAATGTAATTCGATTTCAACCATTTTACACATCAAATTACTTGTCATTATCAGACGTGATATTTACTAAATGAGTATCAAAATTCAAAGCATTTAACTCAATCGTAGATTTAAAAAATCCGCCCTTATTCTTTGTTTTAACTTATTCTCAATTCAACATAGACATTTCGTAACATCTCTCAATTATCTTTTATATTTTCTTCTTCGCCGACGTTCCGTTATTTTTCTTTTCTATTGTATCATTGCTATCATTCCTGAAATACACATTTTGTTAATACATTTCGAAACTTTTTTATATGATGAAAATACGGTGCCTCGAAAATGAAATATTTTTATATTGTACTATTAACTTATAATTCCCGTTATGAAAGAAAGAAAAAAAAGCTATATATTGACATCACACTAATAAAATGATGTCAAATCAAGTCGCTATTTCAGCATGGCAAATGATATGTAATGTATTCAACATACATATATTGCCCTGTAATGGTCAACTGCTGGACATAGGCTTCTCTCGATTTTGATAAACCCTCTCAAGTTTGCCACAATCGTCATGCTATGAAAGTGGATTGGCGACCGCAGTACCAGGCATCTTGCACTTTAGACGCTCCTGTCCGTCACCGGTTAGCTTATTTTGTTATGGTGGTACTTTTTCGAGATGTGATCACGCCATCTCTCGGTAGCCATTGAGAATGTCAAGGCTTTCCTCTTAGTCGCCTCCTAATACACCCACTAACAGAAATGGAATGGCATCTTCTTGACGACCTCCGTGGACGATTGTCGTAAACACCGATTTTCAAGGTATCGCCATGTCGAGGGTTCAATTCTCGGACGTGTCAGTGAAGAAAAAACCACTTATTCTACATTTTCTCGGGTCTCGAATTTGCGGTGCCGTCGTAGTTTCCGATTCCTATACCTCAAGTGCTTTAGCTTCTCAGCGTGATGTTGTCCCTACATACATACATAACGGCTTATTAAAGTCCACTGCAGGACATAGGCCTCTAGGATTTGCCGTAATCGCCACGCTTGGCAAGCGGATTGGCGACCGCAGTATCAGACACCTCGCAACTTAGACGCTGCCTCCCATCTTCGATCTGATAATTTTAATGGTTATATAACCATGTTCAAGGATGTTTCCCTTAGTTGCCTCTTTCGACACCCACGGGAAGAAAGGGAGTGGCAATATTCTTACACCGTTACCACACGGCCACGGCATATGTATTATTTCATACATTTGTAATCTAGAGCTTACTAAAATATTTGACTTACTTTGTTCGCAATGAAAGTTCTACTAAGTTATTGAGAGGAGCCTCGAAGAATACAAATATACATAAACTTAGCAGACATGTAATAGCAACAATACCCATTGTTTCCAGGATCTGAAAGAAAAGGCTCAACTTTGTATACTTTTTTATGAGGTAAGGTTGAAAAAAGTAGTTAATAATCCATCGGATATCCAACGGTTATGAGTACTATACAAAAGAACCCTTACAAACAATTTCCAAAAACAGTCATTCCTAAAGGTTAAGGTAGAATGCCACCTATCCAGACGTAACATTATATAAATAAATAAACATCTTCTTGCCATTCCCACAAAGGACTAGACAGCAGTCCGGACAATTAAGTCTTTTCGACCCACCTTCGAATAATCTACCATTTAGAAGCGCTCCGTAGATCTAGGGATTTTCTCAACGCTAAAATGATACTAAGTTTTTTTCTATGTCAAAGTTTGTCCGCCTAAGTTCTTTAATTTTCCGGGAAAGGTAAAGTATACTAGCTATATATATACTCCAGTAATACAAATCAAAATCCCTTATGATGAATCATGCTTCAAATCTGTATAAACAACTTTACACTGATTGATACCTTTTATGTTGTGAACTGAGGAAGAATTCTGAAAAATTTCATCCCCAAGGAGAAAGAAATAAAAGCTGAATTTGAAAGTTGAAATGAAAGTATAATTTACCTGATTATCACACGTATTGATACTAATGTGTCTAAATTTACCTTTAAGAGTGTTAAATAAAAGTCAAAAGGTACTATAAGTTCATCGCTTCTAAAACTTTAACCTATTCACACCATTTATAAAAAAGTCACGTTAACCGAGATGTATAGTGATCAGAATTCGTGTTAAAAGACCCGAGTTCGATCCCCAGTGAGCGAGTACCAATGGTTTTTTTTTTCAAAATTTATGTACGATTTACATTGTTAGCTTGGACATAAACAGGACAAAAGTCTCACCACCAGACACGTTATACCAAAAATGTTCGGGTCAACGGTGGGTCGAAGTTATTTAATTGACTAGACCACTGTCTACTCCGGTATTGGAAATGGCCTGAAAATATTTCCTGTTGTATGTTATACTAGCTGCCCTCCGAGGCTTTGCTCGCAGTTTATCGCTTAACGCGGAACCCCTAATTATGTTTTTAAAATAAAAGTAGCCTATGTTACTCCTTATAACATTAGCTATCTGTCAGTAAAAATCTTGTTAAAATCGGTCCAGTCGTTTCTGAGATTAGCCGGAACAAACAAACACAATAATTATTTTGGAGAATGTACCTTATATATTCATAAACATATAGTAAAACGGTTATTTCAATATTACAAACAGACACTCCAATTTTACTTATATGTTAGAGGTTGTCCAAGACTACTTACAATTCTGAAGAAATCGTAAGTTTGCGAGCTCCGCGCAAAGAGCACAAGCCGCACGGCGAAGATATAGTGCAGCATGTAGAGCCCGTACGAGAGCTTGCTCAGCGGCACGAAGGCTGACCAGCCCAGGAAGTCGGAGACAATGGCTGCAACGTAAAAATAAAAAAAAATCTTCATACCATTCCACATACAGGGTAGACAGAGGTCTAGACAAATAAGTCTGTTCGACCGATAAATTTAAACCAAGCCGACGATATAAATCGTACATAAGTTTGTTGAAAAACCCATTGGTTCCGATCACCCAACCACTATGTACCCTTATGGCTATCGTGGCTTACTAAGTTGACTGATTGCATTAATTTATTAAACACTATTTGATGTGTCGCTATTGTGTGAACTGAGATCTTAGATTGACTTGCCTAGCGTGGCATTATGGTAAATTCTTCCTTTTTGAGAGGCCTACAGTGGAATTTTACAGGCCAGTAAGGAATACAACTTGTACACTTCCATACACCCAACACTGAGGTGAATTGACATTTAGACAATTTAGCGACCCACGTTTCTCAGTTGCATTTTTGGGACAACATGCCAGTTGGTGAGTATGTTTTAAATATTTTTATTTGACGAAAGAAAAAGAAGTTCTTGTAAGTCACGATAACCGAGTGGTTGGGTGGTCGAAATATCGAGTCGAGAGACCCGAGTTCGGTGACACGCTCTTACCAATAGGGTTTTCAAAAACTTATGTACGAATTATATCGTTGGCTTGTACATAAAGACGGCGACGGGCTCACCAACTGTCACGTTGTCCCGAATATCTTCTTCGAAGGTGGGTCGAATGGACTTAATTGTCTAGACTAGATCTCTGTCTACCCCTGCATTGGGAATTGCGAGAAGATATTTATTTATTTATTTATTTAAAAAGAAGTTCATCAGAAGAAGTTGAAGTCATCGCATTTACTTCTTTTTTAAAATATATGTTAATAGAGGGTGAACACTTACGTAAATTGCCATATTCGCATACAAATATGAGCGCCGCGATGAGAGCCGCCCACACGGTGCGGTTGAGCGCGGCGAACAGCGCGGCAAGCGGCGCGTCGTACTCGCGGAAGTGGAACGTGGAGCCGAAACGTATTATTTGGACGCAAATCGCGGCACTAACTATGAAGATTAGACTTGATTGTTTCTGAAAATTATCCGACATTTTAAACAGAAATATCTGTAACATTTGAAACTCTAAATACATAATACAGTACACCGACTTCTCAGCCTTGTATGAGATTAAGTCATGGGTACCTCAGGGTAGTATACTGGGACCAGTATTATTTACTAAATATACAGCTGACCATTACTATATATTAACTGTAATTTTTTTTTCTTTTTTTAAAGAAAACTAGTAATGCCGAATAACATTACTAGTATTCCTATTAACCACTCCAATTAAGCTGCAATGCTTGTATCTGGAGTTGGTTTACGTCAATAGTCGAATGGCGGGACCCGAACCTGCGACGTCATATTTCGCAGTCCGTACCCTAAACCATTAGGCTATTGCCGCTATTAAGCTATGTTTGCCACAAATGCTGAAAACAATTACTGCAAATCTGTGCCCTTGTTGTAATCCAATATACATAATCTTCACGTCTTCAGTTACAACGCTATAATACAGAAATGGCAAGTTATACCATGTCACAATTACTCTCAGAAGTGAAAGTTGGTCCTCGGTGACGCTAAATTTCGAAGAAATCCCACAGGAAATGTACAAATTGCACTTGCAAAATACATGCACTTGGATAGGAGACTAATGAAGCAAGTTGATACCATGCTACGTAATCTTTTTTGGTTGATAGATTGGCATTAACGGCTGACCTCCAACAGAAAAATTTTAGTTTACAAAGCCGTCTTGAAATCAATATGGACTTATGCGATACAATTGTGGGGGGCAAAATATAAAATTACTTGAAAAATGCCAAACTAAAATAATGAGAGCAATCTTCAACATTCCGCAATATATAAGTAACAAATATGTCGAGAGTCTCTTACCTCGGTATAAAATATCAAGAGGACATAAGAACGGGCTCGCCACCTGTCACGTTGTCGCAAAAAAGGTCTTCGGTGAAGGAAGGGTCGAAATGGGTTAATTGTCTAAACCTCTGAATGGCGAAAAGATAGCGTTCATAAACTTTTGGGTAGATTCTGTCACTGGAATTAAGAGTTTACTAATTGCAAGGCTCACACTAATACATTTATTGAACAAAATAAATTTATAAAACAAAAGATTATTCTTTGTTAAACAGATTATCATGTTGCAGATGTAAGAAAGAAAATTTACATAGCGACCTGTAAAAGGTAACTGAATATTATTCTTTCCTGTAAGAAAAAATTTGACACCACACAAATTTGACTTTGCTGCCCGTCACCAGTAAACATTAAGTTAGCTAAATTATCGTTTAATCGTATCGTATTAAATAAACACTTACCGTAGAAATAAAATTTCTGTGATTCGCTGGCTTGTACACCGACAGAACGTATCCTACCACGAGGCCCAGGAAATATGGTGTTGCACGAAAATGGGTGTACACGTACGTGGGAATAGGTGTTATTAGTTGTCGATAATTTCTAACGGCCCTATAAAAATGAGAAATTATCTAAGTTTCAAATCTTGAGTGAATTTATTTACTAACTTAAAAAAAAACTAAATAAGTCACGATAGTCGAATGGTTGGTGACAAGAATTCGAGTCAAGAGACTAAAGTTCAATCCCCTTGTGATATGCTCATACCAATTAGTTTTTACAAAACTCATTTACGATTTAGTGCTCACCACCTGACACGTTGTCCCAAAAATGTCTTCGGTAAAATACGGGTCGAAAACACTTAATTGTTTCACTGTCAACCCTAGTATTGGGAATAGCGTGAAGATGTTCTATTATGCTTTTTTTAGATAATTCACGCTTCCTCAGCTTTATCCTTACAATTTACGACCTATAAACAATTAAATAACGACCTGTGGAAGTCCATTGAAAGTCTAAGTCTCTCCTGTAAGATGAATCTGCAATAATCTCTAAGTTTACCACGCTATTTAACTTTGATCTGGTGTTATTCGAGTTGGTTATCCTACCATCTACACCCAGCAACATTTAAAAGACCATACCCATCTCTCATTACACCTGTGCGAAGAGACAGATAGGTAAATTCTAACACTTATAACACTTAAAATAAACCACTACCGAATAAATACTTAGTATAATTTATAAAATATTTTCACGCCATTTCAAATACAGGTGTAGACAATTAAGTCCTGTAAACCTACCTTCCACCGAAGACATTTTTTTTGGGGTTAACGTGACCGATGGTGAGCCAGTCGCCGTCTTTATATCCGAGTCAACGATATCACACACTCGTACATGAGTTTTGAAAAACTCATTGGTACGAGGCTGCAACGTGAGAATCGAACTCGGGTTTCTTGACTCGAATCCCGCTCACCCAACCATTTGGCTATCGTGAATTTTCTTTAAGTAAATACTTCGTGAAGCAAACTCACTTGACATCGAACGCTAACAAGGGATTCAACTTCTTCGTATAGGTCTCCAGTCCCGGCAGGAGCAGAGAGACGACGGCCACTGAGCCGAACAGGAGCAGTCCTCCTCGGCGACTCCTCTGGTACAGCCAGTACATCACTGTGCTGAACGCGGTCAGTTGGAAATCGACCGGGAGGTACCATGTTATTGGCAAACACTGGAAATTAATTAAAATATCTTATAGCTATATCTTCAAGCCATTTCCAATACATAGACAGAGGTCTAGACAATTAAGTTCTTTCGACCCACCGAAGACATTTTTCGGGATAACATGACAGGTGGTGACCCCATCACCGTCTTTATGTCCAAGCCAGCAATATAAATCGTAAAAAAATTATTAAAAAAGTCAGTGGTACAGTCTACCACCTGGGGATAAAACTCGGGTCAATTTACCCGAATTCCAATCCAACCACTCGACTATCATGACTATAACGTAAGTAATATAACATAAGTTGCAATAAAAGCTAGTCATGATAGCCGAGTTGGGTGGTCGGAATATCGAGTCAAGAGACCCGAGTTCTATCCCAGGGGACAGGCTCGTACCAAAGGGTTTTTCAAAAACTTATGTACGAATTATATCGCTTGCTTGGACATAAAAAGACAGCGACGGGCTGACCTGTCACGTTGTCCCGAAAATATCTTCCGTGGAAGGTGGGTCAAAGGGATTTAATTGTCTAGACTAGACCTCAGTCTACTCCTGTATTGGGAATTGCGTGAAGATATTTATTTATTTTATTCTATTTTAATGAAAGCTTGCAAAAATTAATCAATTACTCACAATATTATTAGGTTCAATGTAATTTCCCACCATAAGCAGACCCACCCACCAACTCTTTGTGCACGGCTCACGTTCGTTCGAGGCAACCATCGACCACAGCGGTCCAACGCACAAATCCGGCGAAGCGAAGATTATTAACGTTATTGCGATGATATATACCCATACCAATCTGCAACAAAGAATAAGTTAAAATAAAATATCTCCAAGCCATTCCCAATACAGGGGTACACAGAGGTTTAGTTCAGACAGTTAAGTCTTTTCGACCCACCTTCCAGCAAAGATATTTTGGGACAACGTGACAGGTGGTGAGCCCGTCGCCGTTCGTCTTTATAACGAAATTAATAGTAGATAGATTTTGGAAAAACCCATTGTTACGAGCCTGCCATTCGGGTCTATCGAATCGAATTCCGATCGCACAACCACTCGGTTATCGAAAAAAAAGAATAATATCTCAAGAGAATAATATCGAAAATAAAAGGCACATGCTAGATTTGGTTAGGTCCGAAGAAAAGAAGTGAGCAGAATGGACTTTTTTATTATATATGTGAAGATTGTTTTTATATTAATCATCACCAAGGTAGCATTCTCGGGCCAACCCTATTTTTAATATAAAAATATAAAAATAAAAATAGAAATAAAAATAGCACAAGATGGCTTTAAGTCCATATACGAATGTCTTAGACCACATATTCTTACATTAAATACCGAAAAAACAAAGTTTATTACATTTTCTATTAGCTCAGTATCCCACCCAAAAACCCCAATAAATTTATTTGCTCACTCCTGTAACAATGATATACAAAGCAATTGCACTTGTCCTCCCATTAAATCTGTTGATACGCTAAAATATCTCGGTATTGTTTTAGATCAAAATTTAAGCTTCAAAGCTCACATTAATGAATTAACAGGCAGAGTCCGTAAATTAATATACACAAACATATAAACACATTGACCACTCATGTGGCACATAAGTAGACCTTATTTTAAATAACAACTAAATAAACATTTTTTATTGATTTTCACTCTGCTATGTTCTTTGTTAGATTTTAAACTGTAGTACTAACGCAAAAGAAACAATTTTATACATACTATAAGGGGGCAGGGGACTGTAGCTCCTTAATACAGACTATTACATAGCCTAGCTAAGAGAACAGAATCTCACCCTCACTATTTTTAACCTTAATTTTGTTATATGTTTTTCTTATGTGAACATTTAATGTACTATAAGCTTATTACCAATAAAGTTATATTCAATATAAAAAACAATCTTCATGCTAATGAAGATTACTATTACTATACTATTCCCAATACAGTGGTAGACAGAGGTGTAGACAATTCACTCTTTTCGACTATCGGGAGTGTTGTTTGAACACTACATACATGAGTGGTAATAGAAACACTGACAATACTGAACTGAATATTTATTAAGATTTTTTGAAGAGGGTAACAACAGAAATATGTTATTTAAAAAATACCTTCCATACATAGACTTAAATAAAGTATTTTTATGTATTAAACATACATAAAAAATTCGTAAACATTTTTTGGCCCTTTACTCCCTTTCCAATCCATAGACAAAGGTCAAGACAATTAAGTCCTTTCGAACCACCTTCCACCGAAGACATTTTTTGGGACAACATGGCAGGCGGTGAGCATGTCGCCGCCTTTATTTCGAAGCCAACTTTATAAGTTGTACATAAGTTTTCTTTTTGAAAAGGAACCCATTATTACCAGACTGTCAGCAGAGGATCGAAATCGGGGCTCTTAACTCGAATTTCCGCAAAGTGATGGCAGAATGGTGAACACTGGCTGCATCGTCATCAGTATGTACCCAATGCTTTGGTTTGACGGTCTCTGTGAACTAGACGGTCTCTGTAACTTAAATTTTACAAGGCGCTAAAACCACTCGATACATTAAAACTATACCCCATACCTGGAATAACGTTTAATAATCAGTTTTATTGGATTTATCGGTCTGCCCATCTCCGGTTTAAAAGATTTCATCAGGAGTAGACCCGACATCAAGAAGTACGTATCAACCAAGATGCCTGCGGAAGCGATGAAACTCCCGTATCCGTTGAGACTCTGCAATTGTTTCAAATAATAATTAAAAAAATATCTTCACGCAATTCCCAATACAGGGGTAGGCAGAGGTCTAATCTAAACAGTTAAGTCCCTATACCCACCTTCCACCGAATATATTTTCGAGACAACGTGAAAGGTGCTGAGCCCGTCCGTCTTTATGACCAAGCCAACGATGTAATTCGTATACAAGTTTTTGAAAAACCCATTGGTACGAGCCCGCCATCTGGAGATTGTACTCCGGTCTCTACTCGAAAATCTGACGACCTAATCACTCTGCTCTCGTGAAAAATACATTAAATATATACATAGATAGATCCCAAAGTAAGCGGCTAAAGCACACGTGTTATGGAATCAGAAACAATGAAGATATCACAAACATACAGACCCGAGAAAATGTAGAAAATGTTTTTTCTACAAAAAAGTCACGATAGCCGAGTGGAAGGGTAGTCGGAATTTCGATTCGAGAGACCCGAGTTGGATCCCCAGGTGGCAGGCTCGTACCAATGGGTTTTTTCAAAACCTATGTACACTTCATGTCGTTGGCTTGGACATAAAGACGGCGACGGGCTGACCACCTGTCACGTTGTCCCGAAATATCTTCGGTGGAAGGTGGGTCGAAGGGACTTAATAGTCTAGACTAGACCTCTGTCTACCTCTGTATTGGGAATGGCGCGAAGATATTTATTTTATTTTATTTATTTATAAAAACTCGAGAATCTGAACTAATTTGCCTAATTTTGGTTTTGAAATATTTTTAAAGTAATTGTACGAAGTTTTTAAAAAAGATAAAATACCTGTATGGTTATATAGTCCACTCAATTATTGTGGCTAGCCGAGTGGTTGAATGAACGGAATTCTAATCACGGGACTCGAGTTGGTAGGCTCGTAGCAATGAGGTTATTTTAGAAACTTATTTACGAATTGTATCTTTGCTAGAGTCACGATAGCCGAGTGGTTCAAGTTAAGAGAGTCGAGTTCGATCCCCAGATACTAAGTTGTTGCTTTGGACATAAAGACGGCAGCACGCTCACCACCTTACACGTTGTCCCAAAAATATCTTCCATCGAAGGTGAGTCGAAACGCCTTAATTGTTTAGACCTCTGTCTATCCTAGTATTGCGAAGGACGTGAAGACATATTTTTTTTATTTTGCTGCCAGTAACTAAGTCAGAGTCAGATTAACCATGTCACGTTGTCTCGGACAAGATCAGTCTAAAGAATTTGAATGTGTAGTCGTAACTTAACTAGCGATTTTAAACCACGAGTTATTTTTAAACGATCTGTAGAACAACGTATTTGATGATCATTAACCATGGCTCTGATGGTATTTACCCTGCTCATTGGAGAGATCACAGAGGATATATTAATGGCACTCTTAAGAGTATTTCTGGCCATCGATATGTGTCGCGATGATGCAAGTGAATATCGTTTTGTCCCTAAACCTGGCAAAATTGATTCTGCGTCTTTAAAGTCATTAGCCTCACCACCTTCGTACTGAAAATGATGGAGAGGCTTTGTGAGAGAGAACTGAGGGAAACGATATTAAGACCGCTGCATGCAAATAAATAAAATAAATAAACAATAAATATCTTCATGCCATTCCCAATATAGGGCAGACAGAGGTTTAGACAATTAAGTCCTTTTGAACCCCTTTTCCACCGCAGGACCCATTTTTTTTTTTTTGGAAAATACCCATTAGTATGAGCCTGCCTCTTGGGTATCGAACTCGAGTCTCATGACTCGAATTCCGATCACCCAACCACTATCGTGACTATCGTGACTCTAATAATCAGATTATCGTGACTATTGTGCACGTAAGTATAGTAATGCCCACTGTTACAGGCCTGCCACCTGGGGATCGACTCGCGACTCGTGACTCGAATTCCAATAACCCAACCAACTCAACTGTCGTGACTCATTACAGAAACAAATATTATAAGGTTGTTTCGGGTTAGTTAAGGTTGTGTTGTTGAGTGAATCGGAATTAAATACTCACGTCGTTTATGTCGAAACCGTTTGCAGCAGTCGACATCATGTAAATGAACACCAGGTGAACGAAGACAACCAGGCAGGCGGTCAGGAATCGAATCCCGTGCATTACTCGGATCTCCTCTTTGGCCGTTGACAAAAGGTTAGCAGCGTTGCTCTTGAGGTCGAACGCGCAGACGATCTTCATGACTGTTTGGATTAAGGGATTTTTATGAAATTTTCTAAAAGCATTACTTTTCGTGGGATTTGGGATTTGACTTAAGAAGATGTCACGATAGCCGACTGGTTTGGTGGTAGGAATTTCGAGTCGAGAGAACTGAGTTCGATCCTTAAACGGCAGGCTCATACCAATGGGTTTTTCAAAAAACTTATATACGAATTGTATCGTTGGCTTGGGCTATATGATTTGGCTATAACTTTATATTTACTGTTTTGAGGCAATGAATAAATCGACTTTCTTTCTAATCTTTCAAAATGTATGTAATAGTAATTAAAAAAATGGTTAGATCTCGTAAGAGGAGCCTCACTAAGAAACGGTGGTAGATTAACAAAATTACGACCAATATATGCGATGTATGTTACTTATATTAATTAGTAAATGATTTGAGACTGTTGTACTGCCATCTATCAGTAATCATTAAAAAGAAAGAAAAAAGATTTATTCGGGACTTCGGGATATTTTCGGGACAACGTGACTGGTGGTGAGCCCGTCCCCGTTTTCTGCCAAAGCTAACGATACAATTCGTACATAAGTTTTTGAAAAACTCATTGGTTCGAGCCTTGCACCTGGAGATCAAACTCGGGTCTCTCGACTCGAAATTCTGACCACCCATCCACTCGGCTATCGTGACTTTTTGAAAGTTATGAAGTCTTTATTTTAGGAGATAAAATGGTAAAATACTAATGAGATGCAACGCACAGCAGTTGTGAAGACGCGTGGAATATTATCGTGAAGTTACCAATCTTCTTCTTCTTCTTTACATCTCATTAAGAGTCTACTAAACATAGGGTTCCCCCAAAATTTGTCGCAGTTAACAGTCTTAAGCCACCTCCATCCTTCCCGCAAGATGCTGCAAGTCGTCACTCCATCTTGTAAGGGTTTGTCCTACACTGCATTTGCCTATACAAGGTTTTCGACTCGAGAACTTTATTCCACAACTTTTATCAGTTCGTCTTGGCTGCGACATTGCCACTCCGTTGCGCTGATCTCGTGTTGGTCGATTACCTAAGTTAGTATTACAATAATAATAAATAAATAAAAATAAATATCTTCACGCAACTCCCAATACAGGGGTAGACAGAGGTCAAGTATATACAATTAAGTTCCTTTGACCCACCTTTCACCGAATATATTTTCAGGACAACATGACAGGTGGTGAACCCGTCGCCGTCTTCATGTCCATGTTAGTATTACATTAATAGTATTTAAAGCCTCAATAGCGTAACGGTTTAGGGTGCGAACTGTGAAATATAATATGGCAAGTCCGGGCCCGCTATTCGACTATTTTCGTAAACCAACTCCAGGCACAAGCACTGCACCTTAGTTGGAGTAGTTAACAGAAATACTACTAATGCTATTTGGTACTGATAGCATTCTATTAAAAAATAAAAATAAAAAAATTTGTTCTACCGCATAGAAATAATACTTCAGTTATCCCATTAAGTAGTGAAAGAGAAATGAAATAAATAAAAATAAATAATAAATAAAAACTGAAAAGAAATAAGAACTTACCTCGGCTATGTGATATTGCCTCACTATACCTCATAGTGAAGTATGTGCACGTACATGCTGTCCCTACTAGAATTGCAGCTATTAACCTGTAATACAAAAAAGGTTCCTAAGAACCTAGCCCACGAAATTTTTTTGATATTGTTGTTTACATTTACTATTAAAACTATATTTCTTATAACTTGACGACCTCCATGGCTGAGTCGCGTAAACACCGGTTTTCTAGGTGTCTTCGCCATCTCGAGGTCCCGGTACGATTTTCGAGTCAATGTAGAAAAAACACATTTTCTACGTTTTCTCGGGTCTGGGTATTTCTTCTACGATCTTCGGTGAAGAAGACGGGAAGAAGGTGGGTCGAAGGGAAGGGTGGAAGGTAGGGTACCTCTGTATTGGGAATTGCGTGAAGATATTTATTCATTTATTTATAATTTGGATGTTTGTTGTTTCGTTGTTTCCGATTCCCATACCACAAGTGCTTTAGCATCTTACATTGGGATCGGAGCAATGTATGTGAGGTTGTCCCAATCTATATATGTAATTATAACTCTTCAGCAGCTTCTGAATCAGCAATAAATGGTCTATTCATATCCCATAAGACACTACCTCCCTTATCTCCTTTTCGAGGTAAGGGCACGATTGATAGACGAGGAGTATAGCGCTACGTTCGTCAGTCCTTTAGTCAGTATCTTTTATAATGGGAGTAGGGTCAAAAGCGAGACGACAGCATGCCTGATGATAAACTATAGGCAAATATAACAGATGCATCGTCATCTCTGAGGAATAAGATGAAATTTCTCGTAATTCATGTTCAAACCGACTCATCATGCCCTTTGAACTGGAACACAACAGCTGTTAAATTGCTATGTGTGCTATGTGGTGGCAGAAATGGCAGAGTGTGTTCCTATCTAGATTTAGTCTCTCTTTCGACAGTTGTCCCGAATCACCCATTACTAGAAATTGGGTCTTAAATACTTCGATACAACATAACAGTAGAAAAGAACTCACATGAGTACATTCAATCCTGTACTCCTGGTGGCTGTTTGTGAAGTTTGGCAGTGTTGAACTACAACATTAGGGTGGCTACTGACCACACCGTAGTGACTCAATCTATACAGGGTGCGCGCGAATCTCTCAACTGATCGCATTTGACAGACCGCCGGCATACAAACACCCCAGTGCATTACGTTGAATATGTATCCGAATTTGGTTTGGATCTGTAAAGAAAAGGTTGTATTGATCATAAAATATCACTTTAGCTCTTAGACCAATCACGTTATAGGGAAAAAACATATATACACGGCATTCCCTATACATGGGTAGACAGAGGTTTAGACTATTAAGTCCTTCCGACCTACCTCTCACCGAAAAAAAATTTTTGGACCACGTGACAGGTGGTGCCGTCGCCGTCTTTTATGTCCAAACGAACGATAAATTGTACTTGAGTTTTTGAAAGAAAAAACTCATTGGTACAAGCCCATTAGGGGATCGAACTCGGATCTCTCGAGCTATCGTGACTATGTTAAAAAAAACTGATAAAATCTACTGACACGGGTGGGATTGGAACCTTCTAATTCAACCGTACCGTGGCACGGTGGCTCTTACCTTCGAGCCACCGTGTCCCACACGTTATTTTAAATTAAAAATTTCTTTTCTCACACCTCATAATCATTTTTTAATCTACCACCGTTTCGTATTGAGGTTCCTCTAAAGGAGGAGATACGGACGAAAGAAACAACTAAGGTATCCTCTGTTTTGTTCAATCTTTTTTTTAATATGATATATTATACAAATATGACGCAATATTTTCTAGAAATAGCATGGGAGCGATCACCTTATTCCCAGGGGTTACTTTCATTAATATAGTCGTTTATGTTATCATAATCCTTCATATAAAATTTATCTTTAATAAATTTCTTAAACCTGTTGATAGGCTTTAGATTTGCGCATAATACTTACACGTAAGTAGCTTTCAGCCGTATCGTAAGGATTCACTCCGGACAGTTTTCTGCCAGATTCTATGTCCGCCAGTTTGATGCCGATGAGGCAGTACTGCGTCGGGACTGGCAGTTCACCTGGCCACACCTTACGCAGACACTGGTCGAAGTTGCCAAGGTGATGGAGTGAGCCAAAAAACTGGCCTGATGGGAGCTGTATGCTATCCCAAACTGAAAACGGTCCCATCCCAAACTGATGTTAATTTGCATTATATTCTAGCTTTTATAGCTTAATGATAAGGGCGCTTGATTCAGAAAGCTGGGGACCCGGGTTCGATCATCGGGTCAGCAATTTATCTTCACGCATATCACAAAACAGAGGTAGCTAGAAATCAAAACAATTTAGTTCTCTTAGGATCTTATATTTGAATGTTAAGTCACGATAGCCGACTGGTTGGGTGATCGGAATTCGAGTCAAGAGACCCGAGTTCGATCCCCAATGGATTTTATCAAAAACTTATGTACGGTGTATATCGTTGGCTTAGACATAAAGACGGCTACGGGCTGACCACCTGTCACGTTGTCCCAAAAATGTCTTCGGAAGAAGGTGGGTCGGAAGGACTTATTTGTGGGTCGGAAGGACCTCTCCTGTATTTGGAATGGCGTGAAGATATTTTCTATATAAAAACATTGACTCATACCAGGATAGCTATCAACATTGACTTTAATTGCAAACAAGAAAATGGTTGCACAGAATCGCGGTTTTTAACAGTAATTAGAGATTATTATGCAATATTTTAAAAGCCGCTAATTATATATGTTAATCGAGGGCGCACGGTCGCGCGGACGCTCAAACGCTATCTTTATATAATTTTCTATAAGCGGAAACATTTAATTGGACCTCAGTCAATCAATCAATCAATCAATCAATAATTTATTTGCCAGAATGTAGGTAACATTAGTTCTTAATATTTTATAAAATATAGCCCTATACATTCTGCCTTATTGAGGCATGCAAAAGTTTAATTACAATATAAAAAATATAATAAATTTAATAGAAAAAATTTTGAATTTATATAAACATAATATTTAGTTGAACATAATTAAAGTAAATTATAATAATTGTGAATAATACTAATAATTAAATAACAAATGTCAAGAAATATCAATTACAATTTATACATTTACACTAGAAAGGTATATTATCTCTAAGGAAATCGTCAATAGAATAATAACATTTCTCAGTTAAGAGTTTTTCAGCTTATTTTGAAACAACCCGCTAGACAACAGTCTCCAACTTTGTGGTAATTTATTATATATGTTTGGAGCCATACAACATACACTTTTGGACATTAGTGTTGTTTTTGGCTTTTGTACGTAGACTTTATGTTTATCTCGTCTATTGCGAATAATTATATCTGAAACTTTTGGAAATAATGTAGGATTATTTTTACAAACATTACACTTTCATATATATACAGCGATGGGAACGTCAGCAATTTATATTTTTAAAATATGGCAAACAAGATTCTTGTGCATTGACCTTAAACATTGCTCGAATGCACCTTTTTGTGACTTAAATATAATATTTGCGTCCGTTGAATTCCCCAAAAGATAATTCCATATCTAATATTAGAGACTATGAGACCATGGTATGTTATAAGTAGTGTCTCAATACTTATCTGGGGAGCTATTTTATACAAAGCATAAGCAGCACTATTTATTTTTTAGACAAATGTTCAATATGATATTTCCAATTTAATTTACTATCTATGTTAAGTCCTAGGAATTTAGTCATGTCAACGTCTTCGATTTTATTATTGTCATAGGTAACGTCAGGATAATTGGAAGCAGCTGTATTGCGTTGTCGAAAATGAATTATTTTAGTTTTACTTAAGTTGATTTTAAATTATTGTTTTTAACCAATTAATAATTAAATTTAAAGTTGTTAAAATGTCATTTTTATAATTGTCAGTATTTTCACATTTAATTGTTACAGTACTGTCATCAGCAAACAATGTCATAGGTTGATTTGTAACACGAGGTAAGTCATTTATATATATTATAAAAAGGAGTGGACCAAGTACACTCTGGGGAACACCATATTGTACTATACGTTCATTTGAGAAATATGTTTCTTCAAGATTGTTTTTAAATTGATACTTGTTATTTCAGTGTATTGTTTTCTATTATCTAAATAAGATTTGATAAGCTGTAGTGGTATTCCTCGAATTCCATAACGTTCTAATTTTAGAAGTAGTATCTTATGGTCAACATAGTCAAAAGCTTGTGTCATATCACAAAAAACAGAACAAATGGGAGTTCTGTTGTCTACGTTTACTAATACACTGTACAGAAACTCATATATAGCCATATTTATAGTTTTATTTTCTCTAAATCCCTTTTGTTCTTTGCTAAACATGTTGCTCGATTCAAAGTATTTATAGAGTGCTATATAAATGTACTTTTCAAATATCTTTGCCATTATAGGTATTAAGGATATGGGTCTATAATTCTCCATGTTTTCTTTATCTAGTTTTTATGTACGGGTTTAATAATAGATATTTTTAATGCATCTGGAAATACACAGGTACTAATACTTAGGTTAATAATGTGAGATAATGGGTCACTGATAATATTAGCAGCACATTTTATTATTTTAGTACATACGCCGTCAAATCCTACGCTGTTTGAATTTTTAGAGATTTTATTATTTGTAAAACATCATTTGGTATGCATGGTTTGAGAAAAAATGACTCTTTTTTAGTCGTTATGAAAGTCGTCACATTGCTTTCTGAATTTTTGGTTGGTACAATTTTGTCAATAAAAAAATCATTAAACGCGTTCGCTATCTCGTTCGGGTCTGTTATTTTGTTATTTTTATTTAATACTATTTTTTAATGGGGTCTTTTGGAAGTTTTTGTTTTACGCTATTAATAATACTCCAGGTTGCTTTAGACTTGTTTGATGCCGTTTGTATTTTATGATTATTTTGAGCTTTTTCAGTTAAATTTATAATTTTTCTAAATGTTTTAGAATATTTATGGATTTTTTTTATTTTTTCTGACGGTTTTAATCTCATTTCCCATAGTAATTTTCTTTTGATTTTACTACACAATTTTATACCACGTGACAGCCATTGTACTTTATTGTTAGTTTTAAGGTTATAATTTTATACGGAAAACAAAGGTCATATAATAATTTAAAGTCCTCAATAAAACTATTGTATGCATTGTTAGAATCATGTGAATCATAAATATCACTAAAAGATATTTTTTTTTAATTTTTTAAAAATTTATTTAAGTTATCCTGCGAATAGTCACGGCACTTAATACGCCAGTATTTCAACGTAGAAATTGTTTTTATTGGATATGAAATAATTTGGGCTGTGTGGTCTGATAACGCAAAGTCTATAACATCAGTAGCACATGTCTGTTTATAGCTATGTGCGAAATTGTCAATACAGGTTTGACTTTTAAGTCTAGTGGGTTGTCTCAACACAAGCTTTAAATTATAATTTAAGAGCAAACATTCGAAATCTTGAGTCATATTGTTACTTTTTAGGAAATCCATATTAAAGTCTCCAGCTACTAAGATAAACTCGTAATTCTTTTTTGATAATTCATTCAATGCCTTCTCAAATTTGTACAGAAACCTAGATAAATTATTTAATTTTGGCACTCTATACACACACATAATTGCAATGTTGTATTGTGTGAACTCTATTCCGCAACATTCAAATACACCAGATATTGAAAATTCGGAAATACGTTTTAGTTCTCTATACTTGTATTCATTTCGTATTAAGATGCAGGCGCCGCCACGCTTTCTTTCCTTCCTACAGTAACAAGCTGCTAGTTTATAGTTTGGTACTACTAAATATTTTTGATAACCCTCCATGATAAAGTGCTCTGTAATACATACTACATCTATTGTTTTATTTGTTTTATATAATTCTTCTAAACAAATGCATAGTAGGTCCGATTTGTTTAAAAGTCCCGCTATATTTTGATGTAGTACGTTAATCATTTTACATTCGAAAAAGAAAATTATTGGGTTGTTTATCAATCACGTGCTCTATTTTTGTCAATTGTATATTATTTGAATTGTCCTTTTGAATAAGTCCATTACCCGAATTTTTCAATTTATTTATTAAATTTAGGATGTCTTGAAATATTGTTCTAAGTCCATTATTATTTACTTTGCCCGAAGGTTTATAAAACATGCTGTAGTCATATCTCAAGTTACGATTTGCATCTAGAATATGAGCATATCTATGTAAACAAACATCTTCATACAATAACTGATTGAAATCTTGAATAGAGTTATTTAATATATTCTTAAAATTGCCGTATTGGTAGGTTGGAGTACATAATATGACATTTGTGTATGTAATGTTTTTTAATTCTTTTCTGATGTAAGTAACTAGTGCCCTGTTATAAATATTTCTATCATAAAATTCTTGATCCTAATTAATATAATACAATAGTCACCCATAGTGTAACCGGATAGTTTGCTATTTAAACCTTTCAGAGTATTTTTTATGTCACCATTTGAGGTTAAATAGTGACAAAAGGTGTATTGCTCCTGAACGGTATCTTGTATGATACTTAGCACCTTATTTTTATTATTGTTGCTAATAATACATAGTTTGGGTTTTTCTTTGGTCAATTTGTATTCAGTATGGGATTGTTTAATTTTATTACGTAAAGAATGTGTAGAGTTTTTACAGAGATTACCCGTGGATGTTACTTCTGCATATGTCTGAGTTTGCTTATTTAATTGACGTGTTAGAGGCATATTTTTTCGATATGTAGATGTAAGAGTTCCTGACTTTTGAGGTGTACTTGTGGGGGTTCTGTACTTAGTTGGGCTAAAAGTAATCTTTTGAAATAATTCATTTTTCTTTAACAACGTTTCATTCATTCTTTTTAGACTATTATTCTCAAGCGATAACTGAGATATTTCTTCATGTGCACTACATAGTTGTGTTTCTAAATCTTGAATTTTTTGTAATAACCCTTGTATTTCATCTATGTTATCAGTTGACAACTCCGGTAGGCTTCTGGTAGTGCCATCTAGTGTATCGTTAATGTCAACTTCATTTTTATCAGAATTTGATTCTGATCGAGTTCGTGGTCGTCTAATTGTTATATTACTGTAGAAACTCATGATCTTATTGATTGCTAGATGGCGTAATAATAAATCAATTTTCTGCGAATATTGTGGTGAAATTATAATGAACAAAATTTTTTCGATACGGTGGGATTCGAACGCGGTCCGCCAAGTTTCAACGCCGAAGTGTCGTATCGTTAGACCAGCTTAATTGATGAACGAAGTGTTAAAATAGGTGACTAGTCGCTTAAATGTTTGTTACTCATAATATTAACAGCTGATAACGTAGGGTATATTGTAATCCATTCACAAAAGTTTTATAAACACAGATTTAAACAATTTCTAAAAATATTATTACACTTTTTACGTTAATGTTTTATACTGTCACACTGTTTTATCTAAATAATTGCATGTTGAACACAATACAATTAATTTATAACTTATTTTGAATAAACTTATGTACGGTTTTAACTGAGTTTCACTGATTTACTAGGTTTCACAGATTAACGTAACAATATGTTCAGATATCATTTCCACTTATTAATTGTAACTAGAAGAATTGTTTTACTAAAAATACTGCTAAAATCAAACGTAGAATATTTTTAAATTAAACTATAACACAGCCGTTCTGAACACGCTCACTAGCGCCGTTACTCAGTGCATAATAAAATTAATTACATAAGCTGAAGCGAGCTGTAAAGTTTTTCCAAAAGTTGCAATACAAAATAAAATATAAATGGTTTAGAATATTTTCATAGTTGAGTATACAATTAAGATGGTTGTTTAACACGATAGCCGAGTGGATGGGTGGTCGGAATTTCGAGTCAAGAGACCCGAGTTCGATCCCCAAGTGGCTGGCTCGTACCAATGGGTTTTTTCAAAAAGCCAATGTATGATTCTTATCGTTGGCTTGGACATAAAGACGGCGTCGGGCTCACCACCTGTCACGTTGTCCCGAAAATATCTTCGGTGGGAGGTCTCTGTCTACCCCTGTATAGGGAATTGCGTTAAGATATTTATTTATTTATTTATAAAACTATAATAAAAGTTGGTATGTGTTGTATTGGTATGGAATTACACTCCTACTATTTATAGGAGACGTCTTGGTCAATACCAAACACATAGCAAGGTCTGCGTTTTCCGGAACGAAAAATAGAAAGATTTCCTTTCAAGTTCACTGCAGATGTCACCATGCCGTCTGCTTCATCTGATTATTTTACATGTATTCATGGAAATAAGAATCAGGTGAAATGTTTGTTAATATTTTCTGGGAGTAAGCTTATCGCCATCTTTTTATGTCTAAGCCAACGACATAAATCGCATGTAAGTTTGGTACGAGCCACTTTGACTCGAAATTTGATCACCCAACCACACGGCTATTGTGCCCTTTTATAAGCCTACTTCTGAAAAAAATAATACTTACTCCAAGTGGCCCAGAGTGTGGAATTTCGGACATTTGTAAGTATATTTAGGATCTGATCGTAGCACGGCTTTTCATCTTCATCCCATTTTTGATTTAAAAGGTTGTCCTCCAAAAGTTCCACGTAGGAGGAAGGCTTCATCGATACTTGTATATCAGAGCTTTTACCATCTCTGTCTTCACTGCATTTAACGTTTCCTGAAATAAATAATAATAATAATTAAATGAAAAAATATCTTCATGCATGCACAATACGGTGGCCTTATCGCTTCATAACGATCTTTTCCGGGCAACCAATAGCATGAAGGAAAAGTTTACTACGTAATAGATGGAACAGAAATATTGAAAATATATGACCTATATGCGCATTACTATTTACTATAAGCGCATTGAAATTTAGCTATATTAAAATAATAATATTAAAAAACTATATTTATGCCTTTCCCAATACTGAGGAAGACAGTGGTCTAGGCAATTACGTCCTTTCGACTCACCTTTTAGCATTGTGACAGGTAGTGAGCCCATCGCGGTCTTTATCTCCAAGCCAATGATATATATCGTACATACGTTTTGGAAAAACTTTAGTTGGAAACCACTTGGGGATCGAACTCGGGTCCCTTGATTCGAATGCCGATCACACAATCACACGATTACCGTGACCAAGGAATACTAAAAATACTTTCAAATTCTTTTTCACTTGAATCCGCAAACCCGTAAGTTAGCTGTGTTAGTGGTATCTGCGAGCCCCTATCCATTTTTGGTTGAACTTTATCACACTTTACTCACATATTTTTTTAAAACTTATACATAAACACGTAAGAACAACAACGGACCAAGCAAGGACCCCTGCGGTAAGCCAGATATAGTATACGTGGTTCTAGAGGTGTAGCCATTGAGTACGGCAGTTTGACATCTGTTTTCAACATAAGATGAAAACCATCCAAGGTGTTTCCTCCTAATACATAGACGAAGTTTTTTTTAAGAAGAATTACATGATCAATTCTATCGAAGCCATATTCTGTGTAAATTACATAGAATTTTAATCTATCTATCGCACACAAGATTCGTTGTAGAAGAGCGTCCTTAAATAAAGCCAAGTTCATCGATTTCTTTTTTATAAAAAAAAAGTTGGATACAACATTTTTCAGATGTACATGTTTTGACGTCAATCCCGATGCTGTATAGGATAGACAGGGGTCTAGACAATAAAAGTCCTTGGATTTTTCTCGTCATTTTAATAACAAAAAAATCAGCATAACTTATGTTTTAAATTCAATTAAAAATTTTAATAAATTAGTTGGTTTCCTGTCTGAAAACTCATAAATGTTAAGGTTTTAAAAAATTTTTTTCGTTAATTTAAAAACAATCCTCTCTTTAAATAAAACAGAGTTTTGCCACACAGTGACCGTATCACCCCAATCAAGTTCTTAAAAAACTTATAAACTAACTTTGTTTACATTCGTTTTGAAAAAACTCTTTGGTTCGTGACCACATCCTGGGGATCGAACTCGCGTCTCTTTACTTGAATGACCCAACCACGCGGCTAACGTGACTTAAATTCGTGGTAAATTAATGTTTCATTTACCACGAATTAATTATTTGGTGCCATTAACATTTTAAATAATAATTTTAAAATGTGATATTTAAAATAATTGCTCACAAAAGTTAATTAATATAATTAACATTTACGTAAAAATAATATATGAACTACACAATTTTGCAAATGAATGAATGATAATGATTTAATTGTACACCATAAACAAAAAAGCAGAAACAATAGAGATAACATAGCGATCTCTTGCAGGCAACCAGCTGAAACTTAACTGACTGAAAAAAGGAAACAAAATCTTTATCAAATAGAATGAATAGTGTAGCAATTATCCTTTTTGTTTATAGTATAAAAATATCTTCACGCTATTCCCAAAACTAGGGTAAATAGAGATCGAGGCAATCATGTTCTTCGAACCGCATTTCATAGAAGACATTTTTTAAAGAACATTTGTTGAGCCAAGTCCAATTTATGTTCAAGTCAAGGTGCAAATAGATCTTATATAAATCCTATATAAGATTTGTAAACTTTGGTACGAGCCTACCACCTGGGAATCGAACTCGGGTCCCGTGACTCGAATTCCGATCACCCTACCACTCGGCTATCGTGACTTTTAAATGTAGTTTAATGTTTTAATTTTGAATGTATATGAAATTGCTCTCTGAAAATGACTAATATAGTGACTATATTATTTTACAACATAATGAATTTCGTGGGAATGTTTAAAAATTTCCATTTTATATTAACGAGTACTAATTGAGTACCGACAAAGAATATCACGAATTTATCGTGATATTCTTTGTCGGTACTCAATTAGTACTCGTTAATGTAAAATAATATACGTTTAGTAGTATAATTAATATAATAGTAGTTTATAATAAAAATTACTTATATTAATTACATAGTTTAGCTTTTTTTGAAGTAACTTTTTGAACAAACTACTTATATTGAGTGACGACGTCCGTGAACGAGTGGCGTAAACACCAAGGTGCAAGTTGCCGCCATCTCAGAGGTCCCGGGTTCGATTCCCGGTCAGGTCAATGTAGAAAACACTTTTTCTACATGTTCTCGGATATGGGTGTTTGTGGTACATTTATTGTTTCTGATTCCACACTACAAATGCTTAAGCGCATACTTTGAGATCAGATCAATGTATGTGTTTTACTCATGGTAGAGCCACGCATCAGCTTTTGTTGTTGCATGAATGGGCCGGCTCGACCGGGGAAGTATCGCGACCTCACAGAATACCGGCGTGAAGTAGAAGTCTAACAAACTAACACGTTTCGTCTGGTGAGTGCAAGTAACCGGTGGCCCAGACACCCCCCTCCCCTAATTCTGGGGGAGGGGGCACTCTAAGGGAGGCAACAAATCTGCTAAGCCTCTGGTATTGCGGGTGTTCATGGGCGGTGGTAATCACTTACCATCACGTGAGCCACCTGCTCGTTTGCCTCCCTTTTTCTATAAAAAATATCTGTATATGTGTGTTTTAATATGTTTTTATCTTTATTTCATTTTAATCTTGTACCAATAAACATAGTGTCTCTTTACTTTCGCTACCCGTTTCGTCGCTGGCAACACCAAGTAGTTAGTAAACTGATACTTAGGTCACGAAGGTTTTACTATGGTTAACAGTATTTGGTAAGGGTTAATATGAATAACTTGGAATCTAAAATACTATCTCTTTTTCTCTAGACTAGACCTCTGTCTACCCCTGTATAGGGAATTGAGTGAAGATATTTAAATTTTTTATTCACACTAATATAGCTTATACATCAGAATAACATATAGGCCACAATTTATGAAGATTTTGTTTAGTTTGCCATTTGAGTAATAAGATTTATTTTTGTTTTCATAACAATGGTTTGTCTTAAGTACGAGTACATGTTGTGTTGTAGGCAGCAAGAAAAAAGTTTAGTTACATTTAATGAGATATTGGAAATGTTTTAGTACTCTG
Source organism: Sericinus montela (assembly GCA_029286605.1). NCBI lineage: Eukaryota > Metazoa > Arthropoda > Insecta > Lepidoptera > Papilionidae > Sericinus > Sericinus montela. The sequence continues at coordinate 2,038,523 of JAGSMR010000080.1, read as the reverse complement.
AAACCTCCCCCAGGGAATAAGTCACGATAGTCGAGTGGTTGGGTGGTCGGAATTTCGAGTCAAGAGACCCGAGTTCGATCCTCAAGTGGCCGTACCAATTGGTTTTTCTAAAAAACTTATGTACGAATTTTATCGTTGGCTTGGACATAAAGACGGCGACGGGCTCACCACCGGTCACGTTGTCCCGAAAATATCTTCGGTGGAAGGTGGGTCTAAGGGACCTAAATGTCTAGACTAGACCTGTGGCTACCCCTGTATTGGGAATTGCGTGAAGAAACCTTCCCAGGCTTAGACAAGATATGCGCTACGTTTAAATCAACAAATCACATAGGCTAAGCCGCAGGCGGAAGCTATTATATTAAACGTAGTCGCTAGTGTCTGTACAGACATCAACGAAATAAAATGTCTCGCAGTTTTAAAATATAACAATATCAAAATCTATCCAAATCTGTCCAAGATATAAATTTACCGATACTCTTTCCGAGATAAAATGCACTGTAATTTAAAAAAATATCGTCCTAACCCAAAGGCTTCGGTAAAAAGTGGGTCGAAATAACTTAATTGTTTAGTTCTTTGTCTTCTTAAGTTTTGGGCAAATCAGTGAAGGTGAATATTTCTAAATTATCTCTACGCCATTCCCATTACAGGGGTAGATAGAGATCTAGATAATTAAGTCCTTTCGACCCACTTTCCACCGCGGACATTTTTGGGACAACGTGACAGGTTGTCCAAATCCGCCCGTCGTCGTCCTAATGTCCAAGTCAACGAAACAGTTCATACTTGATTTTATAAAAAAGCATTGGAACGAGCCTGCCATCCGAGGATCGGACCCAGGTCTTTTCGTACTCCTACTCCCGATCACCCAGCCACTCAGCTATCGCGACTTTATGCGCAATATTATACGCATATAAATTTAAACGTGAACTGTCTATTTTGATCTTCCTAGTCAATAATCACTAATGCTGAAGGGAGCTCAAGCTCCATGTATTGTATTACGAAACCGACTTTGATAGTTCCTGCATCAGTGAAAACAGAATCAAACTCCGTCTAGCAGCTTTTGCGCCAATCTCAAACAAAGAGACAAACACGCAATAATTTCAAAATTCGTTGTTTTAGGCTCTTAACCTATTCCAGTTATTTTCACACAAATATCTTCAATGTTAACGACTCATTCATAATTTGATAACATTCAAATATATATTATTATCAAATCTTCACTACCACAATACATACATACATCCCAAGGGGAGGATTTGTAATAATCGCCACGCTCGGAAGGCGGATTGGCGATCGCAATAGCAGGCCACTCGCACCTCAGACGCTGCTGCCCATCTTCGGTCTGACAATTTTAGAGATGGTTTTTCCGCCATCTATCCGTTGCCTTTAGGATATTCTAGACTCTTTCCCTTAGTCGCCTCTTACGACACGAGAAGAAAGGGAGTGGCAACATTCTTACACCGTTACCACACGGCATCTATGTATGTAACATTAGCACAATAACAAATGCAAAATCTTAAAAAAATAAAATAAATATATATAAATATATATATCTTCACGCAAATCCCAATACAGCGGTGGACTGAGGTCTAGTCTAGACAATTAAGTCCCTTCGACCCACCTTCCACCGGAGATATTTTCGGAACAAAGTGACAGGTGGTGAGCTCGTCGCCATCTCAGTGTGCAAGTCAACGATAATTTCGTACATAAGTTTTAAAAAAAATACCATTAGTACGAACCTGCCATCAGGGGATCGAACTCTCTTCGGTCGATCGAACTCTGGGTCTCTTGACTCGAAATTCCGCCTACCCAACCACTCGGCTATCGTGACTGTTACATATCGTGACATATTAAAAAAATACTAACCAAATAACAAAAACAAACCAAGTGTTACCAATAATAACAAAACGCTTTTATCCATTTTCACTTTAAGCTTTATTAAAAAATTTAGTAATGAAAAGGTACTGATAACATATTAAAATATTAAATACACTACTTGAAACGGACGGTGAGGATGACAAACTAAGACTAAAACGATTTCAACACACGTACCGCTTTTAATCTGCTTAATATTAATTATCTACTATCTATCTATGTATAAATCTTTACTTCACATACGCTTTTTTTATACGAAAATAGCTTTTTTTTAAGGTTTCTTAATAACGACACGTATCAAGAGACCTTTTGACCGTCTAATAATTTGAACTTTGCAACGTAATAGATTTAAAAGAAGAAATTGATATATTTATCAAGTCACGATAGCCGGTTTAGTCATCGGATTTTGTCATAAGACCCGGGTGGCAGGCTCGTACCGATGGGTTTTTTTCAAAAACTTATGTACGATTTATATCGGTGGCTTGGACATAATGACGGCGACGGGCTCACCGCCTGTCACGTTGTCCCGAAAATATCTTCGGTGGAAGGTGCGTCACGCAATTCCCAATACAGGGGTAGACAGAGGTCGAGACAATTAAGTCCCTTCGACCCTTCGAGGAAGGTGGGTCGAAAGGACTTAATTGTCTAGACTAGACCTCTGTCTACCCTTTTACTGGGAATTGCGTGAAGATATTTATTTATTTATTTTTATCTTCATCTAGGCTCCTTGGTATATACAGCTTCATTGAAACTTGACACTTGTACTACTATAGGACCTTGCGGGGTGACGCTCTTTTATAGGTATTAGTGTGCGATGAAGTGTATTCCATCTGATCCCATGGGTGTCGTAAACAAAACCTCATTAAGGTGCAAGATGTTTGGCACTAGGATCCCCAATCCGCTTGCCTAGCGTGGCGATTATGGCAAACTCTCCCTTACTATTGTAAGAGAGTCTTTGTCCGGAGGTATATGTCCATATGACTTTTATAAGCCGTCTCACTCTCTCTTTCACATCCAGGCACACATTCTTTTAAAATTTGTTATAAATTGCAAGCTCATTATAAGTAACGATCCTAATAAATTTATTTCTATATACGAGTACATCAGACGACGATAATAGGATCAGTCAACATGACAATAGCTTGTGAAATGAAACTCAGCCGAGAAACTATTTGTTCCTCTATAAAAAAAATGATTTTGATCACAAACATGCGCTAAATAGTTAAATGTCAGTCTGAAAATGGCGGACGACCTCGATGGACGAGTGGCGTAAACAGCGGTGTCGCCATCTCGAGGTCCCAGGTTCGGTCCCCGGACGGGTCAAAGTAGTAAAACGAAGAGAAAATGTAGATAAAGTATATCTACATTTTCTCGGGTCTGGGTGTTTGTGATGCCTGCGTTGTTTCCGATTCCCATATCCCAATGCACATCTGCTTTGCTTCTTACCCAATGTAAGAAGCAAAGATCGGAACAATCTATCTGATGTCGTCCCTATCTATATATATACTTATTTATAATCGGTGACGGAATCGTAAAAACTTCAAAGACCATTTAGTTAAGATTCTATTGTTCTATTTCTTATTCTGTGTTAGAGTGATGCAGTATCGTCTGGAAAACCTTCTTAAGCATAGAAATAAGTAGACTTAACTCACTCCTTTAACCTAGGCAAAGAAATGCATCTATAGACAAAGGACAACATCACGTACATTATTCTGATCCCAAAGTAAGTAGATAAAACACGCGTGTTATGGAATCAGAAACAACGAAAGTACTACAAAAATGTTTTCGACATGATTTCCTACATTGACCCGTCCGGAATTCGAACCTAGGACCATAAAGCTAGCGACGTTATGGAAACCGGTTTGCCACTGGTCCACGGATGTCAAGACACTTCGTACATTAAAATACTCAAGCATTTTTAAATGGGACACTGTCTAATCGAAGACTAATGGTCGAAGTTGTATTCTTGACCAAACTAGCGAACGGTACCCTCGATGCTCCTGTTCTGCTATTCAACTTTGACTCTTCTGTCCTCCACATAGATGTCAGGAGCTGCAAGATGCTGCACTTCCACGTCACGTTTCGTTTCAGCAACACAACAACAGCACCATCCTATCAACAGAATGGCTAATAAATTACTTCACAATAACATTTTATCTGTTTTTTTACATTTGATTATACACTGTGGCGAATAATTAAATGTAAAAATAAAAAATAAAAAATGTTATTGTGATGTAATGTTATATAGATAAAGAAATGCGAGTGATTCACATACCACACGCATTTCTTTAACTGGGCTCACCACCTGTCACGGTAACCGCTCTTATAAATAAAAAATACATACTGAGACTGAGACATCACATACATTATTCTGATCCCAAAGTAAGCAGGCACGAGTGTAATGAAATCTGAAACAACGAACGTACCACAAACGGACAGAAGAGACAGACTTGAAAAAAATGCAGAAAAAGTTGTTTTCTACATTGACCCGCCCGGGAATCGATCCCGGAAGTCGTATCATAATTATTTAATTACCATTTTATCACGATTAGTCTATAATTGTATCTGTTATAATTACGTAATTATAATATTATTATAATTGGGTTAAAATGTTATATGATATAATGATAAATATTGTATTTATATATATATATATATCTATATATATATATATATATATATATATATATATATATATATATATATATATATATATATATATATATATATATATATATATATATATATATATATATACATATATATATATATATATATATATATATACATATATATATATATATATATATATATATATATATATATATATATATATATATATATATATATATATATATCTATATATATATATATATATATATATATATATATATATATATATATATATATATATATATATATATATATATATATATATATATCTATATATATATATATATATATATATATATATATATATATATATATATATATATATGTTCTAGACAATGAAGTCCCTTCGACCCACCTTCCCCGAAGATTGTTTTGGGATAACTTGATAGGCGATATCCCCGTCTTAATGAACAAGCTGACGGTATATAAATATTTAAAATGTGCATAAATAAATATCTTCACGCAATTCCCAATACAGGGGTAGACATATGTCTTGTCTAGACAATTAAATCCCTTTGACACACCTTCCACCGGAAGATATTTTCGGGACAACGTGACAGGTGGTGCGCCCGTCGCTGTCTTTATGTCCAAGCCAACGATATAATTCGTATATAAGTTTTTGGGAAAACCCATTGGTACGAGCTTGCCACCTGAGGATCGAACTAGGGTCTCTTGCCTCGGCTATCGTTTAAATGTACCTACATACTTAAATAGATGATTATTCAGACATACAAAAAGTCACCATAGCCGATACCTCGATATTGGGAATGGCGTGAAGATATGTTTTTTACTTAATTTTCAATCCATGACTCGACTACAAACGAATGATTTTTATCACACAAATATTTGCCACTAGCGGGATCCGAACCTGCTTGTCTTCGAAGACAGGATTACTACCAACTAGACTATTGTATCATTTTTATGTTGTTTTATATATAAATAAGCAAATACATACACAAAGCGACAACATCACATACATAGCTCTGACCACAAAGTAGCTAAAGCACTTTTGTTATGGAATCGGACACAACGAGCGTACCACAAACAACCAGAACAGAGAAAATCTAGAAAAATAGATTTTCTACATGGACGGGTCCGGAAATCGAGCCCAGAATCTCACAGCTGACGACAATTTAAAAAACTGCTCCTACGCCACTCTTCCATAGAGATCGTCAAACGTATATATACAGACTAAAACAAAAAGTTGTTTTTTTTATAAATTATCTATTGCCATTAAAACCATCAAGTTCATTAATGACACATGATTACGTAAATGAGCAAATTAAACAAATTTCATCCATAAAGGTAATCGATTGCTGTTAGATAAACAACAACTACAAATAAAGTAATTGGAAACAACAATTTTTTTCTTTGGTACACGCTTACGTTTTAAGTACACAAGTTTGTTTGTAAAAATAGTAATCAATCGCAGTGTTTTATACTTATAAGTCTTTATTCCAGTGGCTTCGAGAATTTTCTTTATAAATAGCCCCAATGCGGCGACGTAAATATTTACTTTTGCTTGTGTTACTTTTTGTATCAAGAGTAATACAAAATATTAGGTCTTTACATATGAAATGAGCGTTTTGTCGCACTGACCATTTTGATGTGAAATATCGCCTCTTTTGTTAAGAATTCCAAATTCAAAATTTCTGCATTGATTTAGCTCGTATATTTGAGTTTTGGAAAACAGTCATTCTTTTAAAGTTGTTATTGAAAATGCGGCACGTGTTTCGCCTCAAAACAAGGCATTCTCAAGCGAGTAGACTCTACGAAGAGCGACCGCAGAGTTTGACTCTGCGGTCGCTCATCGTAGTTTTTTCGGTGGTGGTATATGTTACCTGGTTTGAGTGTAGTAGTAGTGGTGGTGGTGGTGGTGCATACAGTGGAATTAGTGCATGCATCTGTGGGGGGGAGGGTGGTGCTCTTCTTCTCTTCGGACCAGGTAACATATACCTTTTTATATTTGTATGCGGAGGGTTGCGAAGTAATTTTTCAATAACAACTTTACAATGAATTTCCGCAAAGTAACGCCTGAGTCAATTAACAGTCATTCTTTTGTTTTTTCCTTATTTTTTTTTTCTTTGGCGTCGCCAATAGGTGTTATTCATAGTACGGTAATTACCGTACAATGGAAAACATGAAATATACAGTTTATTTACGAGTACGAGTTAGACCGTAGCACCAGTGCTGCAGAAAAAGCTCGAAGAATTATTGATGTGTAAGGCACTGCTGCTGCAAAAGAAAGCACTGCACGTTTTTGATTTCAACGTTTTCATTCTGGAAATTTCGACCTTCAGAACCCATCCAGTGGACGGCCGGAGACCAAAGTGGAAAATGAAGAATAAAAGGCTATTGTGGAAACGGATCCATCACAAAGCACTTCAGAGATAGCTGCAGGCTTCGGGGTAAGTGATAAAGCTGTATTTATCCCCGTGAAGCGAATCGGGAAAGTAAAAAAACTTGTTCGAGATGGCTACCTCATGAACTGAGTAAATCGAACTTGCAAACATTCATCGACTGCTGTGTTAACTTGCGCAATGGAAAAAATAGTGAAGGGGTTGTAAATTGAATCATTACTTGTACTGAAAAGCGGATCATGTACGATAATCGATACCGCTCGTCGCAATAGCTGAACGCTGGAGACCCAGCCAAAACCCGCCCTAAACGAAAATTGACTCAGAAAAAGTTACTTGTGTTTGGTAGACTGTCAAAAGTTACTTGTGTTTGGTAGCCGGTGTTGTCACTGCAGCTTTCTAAATTCTTGCCAAACGATCACGGCAGATATCTATTATGAGCAACTGCAAACCATGAAGGAAGAACTAGCTACTAAACAACCCAAATTGGTCAATCGCTATAGGCCACTGTTGATTCACGACAACGCAAGACCACACACTGCACAACAAACAACTACTATGTTAGATGAGCTACAATAAGAATGTCTATTCCATGCGACATCCACCGAACTTCCCGGACCTTGCTCCAACAGATAACCATTTTTTCGGAATTAGGACAACTCTTTACGACAAAAAATTCAACTCCGATGCGGCAGTCTAAACCAACTTCAAAGAGTTTATTGATTCTCGCCCCCATGCCTTTTTTAGTAAAGAAAAGGATACAGGGGCAGACAGAGGTCTAGTCCAGACAATCAAGTCCCTTTGACCCACCTGCCACAGAAGATATTTTCGGATCATCGTGACAAGTGGTGAGCCCGTCGCCGTCTCTATGTCCAAGCCGTCGATATGATTCGTAAACAAGTTTTTGAAAAACCCATCGGTACTGCCACCTGGGGATCGAACTCGGTCTCTTGACTCGAAATTGCGACCACCTAACCTATCGGCTATCGTGAAAAGAAAAGTAGGAGGTGCACAATTGTACAGGGTTAAAAAAAATTGTCCATACCTTTATGTTCGTATAATACATACATAAGCTGTGCCGTTCTGATACCGTTTTCTTTGTTTTCGGCCGTATTGTTCCGTAATTTAGTAATTTATTGATATTTGCCTATTATCAATTGAAATATATTAATACATTGAAAAATTTATGTATAGTGTAGTCTTAATAACTAAAGACTACACTATACATAAATGTTTCATAACTATAATATTCTCTAAAGAAAAAATTTATGTAGGATGAATTTATCAACTTCTTTGTCATCGCCTTCTTTTACCGTCGTTTTCTTGAACGATGGCAATGAGGTCCAAACGATGACAATGACTAATATTTATATGTTTCTAATAATTACCAACTGTGTGATATTTTCCAATCTTAATTGTAAATAAGTCACGATAGCCGAGTGGTTGGGTGGTCGGAATTTCGAGTCAATAGACCCGAGTTCGATCCCCAGTTGGTAGGCTCGTACCAATGGGTTTTTCAAAAACTTATGTACGAATATCGTTGGCTTGGACATAAAGACGGCGACGGGCTCACCACCTGTCACGTTGTCCCGAAAATATCTTCGGTGATAGGTGGGTCGAAGGGACTTGATTGTCTAGACTCGACCTCTGTCTACCCCTGTATTGGGAATTGCGTGAAGATATTTTTTTTTTTTTTTTTAATTGTAAACCATCAGCTCTAAGACTATTTACGTTTGTACAGGTTTCCAATAATAAAGATGGTAAAGAAAAGTAAACAAACGTTAGAACAGAAACGGGAGCTAGATCCGTTATAAAACAGAGAAAGTATGCAGAGGTCAAAAAGATCTGGAAAAGAACGAGGAACTAAAGGCTTAAGAAAAAACAAGATACCTTTAAAGAAAAGAGCGGAAAAAAATTAGAGTGCAAAAGATATGATTCCACATAATATGTAGAATTAATTTGAAACGTTATTATGAAAAAAAAAGATAAAGCAATTCTACAGTTATTTTTACTTAACTGTTTAACAGTTAGTTAACTGTTGAAATCTTATACAGTATAAGTCAACAGTTTATCAGTACTTCAGATTCACATAATATTGAATCTGAAGTACTTACAATCCCAGCTAAATATGTTTCTACAGCTCAACCAAGATCAAGTCTCAAGCCTCGGTCATCTCTAAATAATATGAGTTTACATAACACGCATACATAACGGTCTATGAAATCCACTGCAAGACATATGCCTCTCCCATAGGAAGGATTTGCCATAATCGTCACGCTTGGTAAACTGATTGGCAATCGCAGTACCACACCACTCGCACCTCAGACCCTGCTGCCCATTTTCGGTCTGATTATTGTGGTCTGATATTTTTAGAGATGGTTATTTCGGTCGCACTGACGATATTTAAGGCTGTTTCCTTTAGTCGCCTCTTACGACACCCACGGGAAGATTTACCACACGCATAAATATGAGTTTATGTAAGAGTATTTCTTGTCAACATTGCGTAAAAGAGGATGTCCTGAGAAAACTTCGATGCCGACATAAAAAAGAAATAGGCGTGTTGAAACGAAAAATAGAAAAAGGATGTCTATAAAAAAATGTTGTACAGAGTAAACAAGAATAATGATGAAAACTTACCGACTGAAGAAAACGTTTTAGTAGAAAATATAGATACAAAAAAACGTAAAAAATAAAAAGACATATTATAACATTGGGCGAAATTCTTTCAAGAAGTGTCGGTGAAAGATACAAAAACTTAATTTAGGATAGGAAAAACTACAAAAAAAAATTCCGATGTGATAATGACCGAAATAGAAATATTAAAAAAATATAAGCTAATGACACAAACAAAAAAAAAACACAATAAGAGATGAAAAAAGAAATAAATTGTCTAAGTGGGAAAACTGAGAAAAAAAAGGTTTTTTAAAGAAGACGCGGTGACCAGAATTGCAACCGATAAAAATAAATACATTACGAAAAACAAATTAAGAAAACAAAAAAGATACTTTACGGACACATTATCTAGTCTGTATCAAAAAATTTAGATAAGATGAAATATTAAGATTTGTATCAAACATTTTGCAAATATCGCCCATTTTAGGTTTTATATCAAAAGGAGTCCACTGGGAATACTTGTGCTTGAATATTTCACATTAGTATGGATTTGTTGAGAACCTCCGTGGACGTGTGGCGTAAACACTGGTTTTCAAGGCTTCGTCATCTCAAGGTCCCGGGTTGGATTCACGGACAGGTCAATGTAGAAAAAAACACTTTTTTTACATTTTCTCGGGTCTGGGTGTTTTTCTTGTCTTCATTGTTTCCGATTGCCACACCTCAAGTGCTTTAGCTTCTAACATTGGGATCGGAGCAATGTATGTGATTTTTAACCCTTTCTATATAATTATTTACTGTTATATAGTAAGAAATGCCTTGAAACTAACAAAATTCTTAAAGAATCTAAAGTGACGGTTATTTTAGAACGGCTTTGCTGCAACCTCAATGCTGAAAGTATTATTAAAATTATGGCCGTAAAAGTGATATAAAATATGAATTTCATTCACAACAAATGCTTGACAAAGATGACATATAAATTAGAAGTTTGATTCTAATAAATAAATATAAATATCTTCACGCAATTCCCAATACAGGGGTAGACAGAGGTCTAGTCTAGACAAATATGACCTTCGACCCACCTTCCACCGAAGATATTTTCGGGAAAACGTGACACGTGGCGAGCCCGTCCCCGTCTTTATGTCTAAGCCAACGATGTAATTCGTATATAAATTTATGATAAACCCATTGGTACGAGCCTGCCAACTGGGGATCGAACTCGAGTCTCTTGACTCGAAATTCCGACCACTCAAACACTCGGCTATCGTGACTTTTCAATTATGGCGAAATAAACCAGCCTAAAACTCAACAGAACATAGTCGGGCACAATATCTGGTCTGGTCTCCAGTAAGCTATCACAGCATGGCGATTATGGCAAACCCTGCTTTCGAGGCCTGTTTCTTGCAATGGACTTACATCCCGTTGTTTTTATATAATTTTATATCACCTCACAGCATCATAAAAGTCCACTGCATGATACAGGCTTCTTACTTTAATAACTACTGAATAATAAATAAATAAATATCTTTAGGCAATTCCCAATACAGGGTAGACAGAGGTCTAGTTTAGACAATTAAGAGGGAGGGCTTTTCAAAAACTTATATACGAATTATATTGTTGGCTTGGACATAAAGACGGCGACGGTCTCACCACCTATCACGTTGTCCCGAAAATATCTTAGTTGGAAGGTAGGTCGAAGGGACTTAATTGTCTAGACTAGACCTCTGTTTAGCCATTCATTGGGAATTGCGCGAAGATGTTTATTTTATTTATTAATTTGAAGAAATTAGAAACTGGAACAGGTCTATGTTCTTACGGTTCTTACGGGGCACTTGATAGGTATGTAATTTGATTTTTTTTTTATATTAGTAAATGGGACAGACTGAAGCAAACATCTGACGGAATCAAATATATTTTATGCCGATAAAGTGAAGTGAAGTGAAGATAAAGTGAGTGACGATGAAGTCACGATAGCCGAGTGGTTGGGTGGTGGGTGGGCGGTGAGTAACTTCCTCAAGTTAGAGTAGGGTAATCTTTGATTTGAATTATGTTTTTTCTTATTATATCCTACATTCCCTTTCTCAAATTTAAGAGCACTTAGATAAACATTTTTATTATGTACTGTATATTTACAGGAAACATTAAAAACTGCTTCAAAAGTATGATTATTTTTGCAAAACATCGTATTTCACAAATGATTCATTAAAAATACATTTTAAATAGGCTCGTCATCTGCCATGTTGTGACACGTAAGCTTCTGTGAAAGGTAGGTCATAACGACTTAATTGTATAGACCTCTGTCTATCCTAATATTGGGAAAATGCGGGAAGATATAAAATAAAAATTATAAATACTAATTACATAAAAAATATATTTATTTTTATTCACTTTTTTCTCTTCGACATCGATTTTCCGCCGATGGTACCTTCATTACATTGTTCTATTTCTCCGTCGCCTATTTACTTTTCTTCTCCGTTGTACGTTTGTTTTCGCTGCTAAAATTTTTTCTGAAATACACATTTTAATAAACCATTTGAAAACTTAACGATTTCAATAGAGTCAGATTTGTTCAGGTTGGATTCAGGATAAAAAAGTCACAAGAACCGAGAGGTTGGTAAACCGAAATTCAAGTCAAGAGACCCGAGTTCGTTCTATCGTTGAGGAATTATATCGTTGGCTCGGACATGAAGGCGGCAACGAGCTCACCACCTACCACATTATCTTTTTATAGTTCAGGCGTTACATTGCGGAAATTCGTTATTATAAAGATTCTACCTTAAAATTATTTTGCTACACTCCACATGCAAAAAAAACATATGTAATAAGTTACATACTACTACTACTTAAGAAGTAGTATTTATCTGTTGTTGCGTATGTTACCTGGTGGCGCATCCAGTAGAATTAGTGCACGCATCTGTGGGAGAGAGGATGGTGCTCTTCTTCTCTTCGGACCAGGTGACATATGCCTTTTATTAGTTTTTGTATACAGATTATTGCAAAGCAATTTTTAGCTAATATTTTCACAGATTTTTAAAATAGAGTCCCAGGTCGATTCCCCAGGAGATCATCTAATTTCTAATGAGTTTATTTGTATTGTTGACTCGAACATTAAGACGATGACAGTCTCACCACCTGTCGCGTCCCAAAAAATGTCTTCGTGGGAAAGTGGGCAGAAAGAAATTAATTGTCTGGACCTCTGTATAAACCTGTATTGGGAACGGCGTGAAGTATCCCGTCTATGGCAAATATTGCCATTTCTACTCAATTGAGAGGCTCACGCCCCCATGGTACCCTTTATAAGTTGTCAAGGTCACAAATTGCAATTCTAGTTGTAATCAAATAATCTCAGCAGCAAAAAGAGATTTAAACTTTCAATTAATGCGTGTGGGACACGGTGGCACGGAGGCAAAAGCGTTGCCACAATACGGCGGAGATCGCGCGTTCATATCTTGTCAGTTGATGATTTAAAATTTATTGAATAACAACAAGTCCAGACAGACAGGTCTCAAATTGCATCATTTTGTGCTAAGCTTTGAAGATCGAATTAATCGTTTTGCTTAAACTTTTAACTTACTTTGTTCCCATTAAAATCTCCACTAAGTTGTTCAGGGGGGTCTCGATGAAAAGCCACGTGCATAAGCTTAAGAGGGTTGACATGACAATGATGCCCATGGACTCATAAATCTGGAACAGAGACGAAATACGCTTGCATACGCAAACTGCTATACCCCTTACATGTTAAGATTGGTGCAGCGGTGCAATCTTTGCAATAGTCGGGTTGCAGTATCAGCATTTGTTGTGTTATACTATAAGGTGTACCTGGTAATTTTAAACGGTATAACATAATAGATATATACATACATAGATAGGAACATCACATACTCGTACATTGCTCTGTTTCCAAATTAAAGAGCTCTTGTGTTTTGGAATCGGAAACAACGAAGATACCACAAACATCCAGACCTGAGAGTATGTAGAAAAAGTGGGTTGTCTTGACCCGTCCGAACCGAACACAGGACCTATGAGCTGGCGAAACCGGTGTGTACGCCACTCGTTCACTGAGGTCGTCCATTTGACAGTTAGTCCGTTCACATCATCCATGGTACGCAGACGAGGCTGCCTGACGACGCAAACATTAATTTCATATAATTCTTTCATTTCTAAATCGAATAAAAACCCTTTTTTAAAACCGAAAGCCACTTGTCAAACGTAGCGGTTGCATCATAACGTTACGGCAGAAGCCTATACACTGTAGTGGATTTGTTTAGGCCATTGACGATCTCTATTTCGAATTAAACTCCATTGAATCCTTTACTACCTTGCACCTTATACATACACACATACAGCATGACCGCAAACACACACACAGTTACACATAGTAAGACCTCATATAATTTGTTTAACTTACAAGTCTGAACAAATCATACGTCGGCGGACTCCTTGAAGTGAACACGTGCCGCGCGGCAATGATGTAGTGAAGCAAGTAGAGCCCGTACGAGAGCTTGCTCAGCGGCACGAAGGCTGACCAGCCCAGGAAGTCGGAGATAATAGCTGCAACGTAATGGTAACCGTGTGGTAACGGTGTAATAATATTGCCACTCCTTTTCTTCTCGGGGGGTCGTAAAGACGACTAAGGGAAACAGCCATGAATATCGTTATGGCAACTGAAAGATGGCGGGATAACCATCTTCAAAAATATCAGACCAAAATTATCAGTCCCTTAGGTCTGATAATTTTGGTCTGATAGTCATCTTAGATGGGCAGTACGTCACGATAGCCGAGTTATTGGGTGGTCGGAATTTCGAGTCGAGATCCCCAGGAGGCAGAACCAATGAGTTTTTGAAAAACTTATGTACAAATTTCATCGTTGGCTTGGACATAAAGACGGCGACGGGCTCACCACCTGTCACGTTGTTCCGAAAATATGTTCGGTGGAAGGAGGGTCAAAGGGACTTAATTGTCTGGACTAGACCTCTGTCTGCCCCTGTATCCTTTTCTTTACTAAAAAAGGCATAGGGGCGAGAATCAATAAACTCTTTGAAGTTGGTTTGGACTGCCGCATCGGAGTTGAATTTTTTTCCTCGTAAAGAGTTGTCCGAATTCCGAAAAAATGGTTATCTGTTGGAGCAAGGTCCGGGAAGTTCGGTGGATGTCGCATGGAATAGATATTATTATTGTAGCTCATCTTACATAGTGGTTGTTTGTTGTGCAGTGTGTGGTCTTGCGTTGTCGTGAAGTAACAGTGGCCTATAGCGATTGACCAATTTTGGTTGTTTAGTAGCTGAGGCAAACATTTGTGCAATAAATATGTTTATGCACGAGTCATGGGGATTTTTATATGGATATATGAAAATTTATCTATGTTATATCGATACAGTAATATAAGTGGTTGGGTGGTTGGAATTTCGAGTCAAGTGACCTGAATTCGATACCCAGGTGGGAGGCACGTACCAATTTCAAAAAAAAAATATTATTAAAAAACTTATGTGCGAATTATATCGTTGGCTTGCACATAAAGACGGCGACGACTAAAATACCTTCGGTGGAAGGTGGGTCAAAGGGACTTAATTGTCTAGACTAGATCTCTGTTTACCCCTGTATCGGGAATTGCGTGGAGTTATTTATTTATTGTTATTTATTATTTATCTATGTAATGGTATATAATAACTTAGTACTGTCAGAATGGACATTATAATGGCGATGGGCTCCAATGTTCTGAATAACCTTCGGTGAAAAGTGCATCGACTATATTGTTTAGGCCTCTTCCTACCAAGGTATGGGAAATCGTGTGAAAATAAAAAGTAAAGTAAGAAAAGTCAAACGTCCGATGATTACTTTTAAATACAAAAAACCACTCAAAATATCCAGAAAAAGGAGATAGCGGTTAGTTATCGGACGGTTCCTTGTGGAAAACACTTCTACTTTTACATTTTCTCGGGTCTGGTTGTCTATGGTAGCTTCGTTGTTTCTAATTCCATAACACGCGTGCTTTAGCTACTTAGTTTGGGAACAGAGTAATGTATGAGATGTCCCTATCTATATAAAAAATAAATAAATAAACAAAATAAATATCTTCACGCAATTCCCAATACTGTATTGGGAATTGCGTCTAGTCTAGTATCAAAGCTGGTGCGTATTAAAATAAGAAAAAACAAGTGCTCAAGTTACGTAATGCAAATTAAATCGAGACATGTCGACCTCCGCTCACCGTCCAATTGCAAGACAGGATTGAGTTTATTGGCCACCACCACCAGTTCCTGCCACCAATGGTACGTGGTCAATCAAGTCGCATAACGGCCTCAGCTGATAGCTACTTCATATTTGACGGTCATTTGTGCTTGCGTTACTTCTAACGTTTCTAATGTTATAAAAAACTAGAATAGTTTGTACATTATAAATATGTTTATGCACGAGTCATGGGGATTTTTATATGGATATATGAAAATTTATCTATGTTATATCGATACAGTAATATAAGTGGTTGGGTGGTCGGAATTTCGAGTCAAGTGACCTGAATTCGATACCCAGGTGGGAGGCACGTACCAATTTCAAAAAAAAATATTATTAAAAACTTATGTGCGAATTATATCGTTGGCTTGGACATAAAGACGGCGACGACTAAAATACCTTCGGTGGAAGGTGGGTCAAAGGGACTTAATTGTCTAGACCTCTGTCTGCCCCTGTATCCTTTTCTTTACTAAAAAGGCATGGGGGCGAGAATCAATAAACTCTTTGAAGTTGGTTTGGACTGCCGCAGCGGAGTTGAGTTTTTTCCTCGTAAAGAGTTGTCCAAATTCCGAAAAAATGGTTATCTGTTGGAGCAAGGTCCAGGAAGTTCGGTGGATGTCGCATGGAATAGACATTATTATTGTAGCTCATCTTACATAGTGGTTGTTTGTTGTGCAGTGTGTGGTCTTGCGTTGTCGTGAAGTAACAGTGGCCTATAGCGATTGACCAATTTTGGTTGTTTAGTAGCTGAGGGTCGGGGCAAACATTTGTGCAATAAATATGTTTATGCACGAGTCATGGGGATTTTTATATGGATATATGAAAATTTATCTATGTTATATCGATACAGTAATATAAGTGGTTGGGTGGTCGGAATTTCGAGTCAAGTGACCTGAATTCGATACCCAGGTGGGAGGCACGTACCAATTTCAAAAAAAAATATTATTAAAAACTTATGTGCGAATTATATCGTTGGCTTGGACATAAAGACGGCGACGACTAAAATACCTTCGGTGGAAGGTGGGTCAAAGGGACTTAATTGTCTAGACCTCTGTCTGCCCCTGTATCCTTTTCTTTACTAAAAAGGCATGGGGGCGAGAATCAATAAACTCTTTGAAGTTGGTTTGGACTGCCGCAGCGGAGTTGAGTTTTTTCCTCGTAAAGAGTTGTCCAAATTCCGAAAAAATGGTTATCTGTTGGAGCAAGGTCCAGGAAGTTCGGTGGATGTCGCATGGAATAGACATTATTATTGTAGCTCATCTTACATAGTGGTTGTTTGTTGTGCAGTGTGTGGTCTTGCGTTGTCGTGAAGTAACAGTGGCCTATAGCGATTGACCAATTTTGGTTGTTTAGTAGCTGAGGGTCGGGGCAAACATTTGTGCAATAAATATGTTTATGCACGAGTCATGGGGATTTTTATATGGATATATGAAAATTTATCTATGTTATATCGATACAGTAATATAAGTGGTTGGGTGGTTGGAATTTCGAGTCAAGTGACCTGAATTCGATACCCAGGTGGGAGGCACGTACCAATTTCAAAAAAAAAATATTATTAAAAACTTATGTGCGAATTATATCGTTGGCTTGCACATAAAGACGGCGACGACTAAAATACCTTCGGTGGAAGGTGGGTCAAAGGACTTAATTGTCTAGACCTCTGTCTGCCCCTGTATCCTTTTCTTTACTAAAAAAGGCATAGGGGCAATCAATAAACTCTTTGAAGTTGGTTTGGACTGCCGCAGCGGAGTTGAATTTTTTTCCTCGTAAAGAGTTGTCCGAATTCCGAAAAAATGGTTATCTGTTGGAGCAAGGTCCGGGAAGTTCGGTGGATGTCGCATGGAATAGACATTATTATTGTAGCTCATCTTACTTAGTGGTTGTTTGTTGTGCAGTGTGTGGTCTTGCGTTGTCGTGAAGTAACAGTGGCCTATAGCGATTGACCAATTTTGGTTGTTTAGTAGCTGAGGGTCGGGGCAAACATTTGTGCAATAAATATGTTTATGCACGAGTCATGGGGATTTTTATATGGATATATGAAAATTTATCTATGTTATATCGATACAGTAATATAAGTGGTTGGGTGGTTGGAATTTCGAGTCAAGTGACCTGAATTCGATACCCAGGTGGGAGGCACGTACCAATTTCAAAAAAAAAATATTATTAAAAAACTTATGTGCGAATTATATCGTTGGCTTGCACATAAAGACGGCGACGACTAAAATACCTTCGGTGGAAGGTGGGTCAAAGGGACTTAATTGTCTAGACTAGATCTCTGTTTACCCCTGTATCGGGAATTGCGTGGAGTTATTTATTTATTGTTATTTATTATTTATCTATGTAATGGTATATAATAACTTAGTACTGTCAGAATGGACATTATAATGGCGATAGGCTCCAATGTTCTGAATAACCTTCGGTGAAAAGTGCATCGACTATATTGTTTAGGCCTCTTCCTACCAAGGTATGGGAAATCGTGTGAAAATAAAAAGTAAAGTAAGAAAAGTCAAACGTCCGATGATTACTTTTAAATACAAAAAACCACTCAAAATATCCAGAAAAAGGAGATAGCGGTTAGTTATCGGACGGTTCCTTGTGGAAAACACTTCTACTTTTACATTTTCTCGGGTCTGGTTGTCTATGGTAGCTTCGTTGTTTCTAATTCCATAACACGCGTGCTTTAGCTACTTAGTTTGGGAACAGAGTAATGTATGAGATGTCCCTATCTATATAAAAAATAAATAAATAAACAAAATAAATATCTTCACGCAATTCCCAATACTGTATTGGGAATTGCGTCTAGTCTAGTATCAAAGCTGGTGCGTATTAAAATAAGAAAAAACAAGTGCTCAAGTTACGTAATGCAAATTAAATCGAGACATGTCGACCTCCGCTCACCGTCCAATTGCAAGACAGGATTGAGTTTATTGGCCACCACCACCAGTTCCTGCCACCAATGGTACGTGATCAATCAAGTCGCATAACGGCCTCTCAGCTGATAGCTACTTCATATTTGACGGTCATTTGTGCTTGCGTTACTTCTAACGTTTCTAATGTTATAAAAAAACTAGAATAGTTTGTACATTATAAATATCTTCACGCCATTACACAGGCGTAGACAGAGGTCTAGACAATTAAGTCCCTTCAACCCAACTTCCACCGAAGATATTTTCGGGACAACGTGACAGATGTTGAGCCCGTCGCCGTCTTTATGTCCACGCCAACGATATAAGTCGTACATAACCTTTTTTATGAAAAACCCGTTGGTACGAGCCCGCCACTCGGGTCTCTCGACACGAAATTCCGACCACCCAACCGCTCGGCTATCGTGACATTCTATGTATGTATCTATTTATTGTTTCTTATCAACACTTACGTAAATTGCCATATTCGCAAACAAATATGAGCGCCGCGATGAGAGCCGCCCACACGGTGCGGTTGAGCGCGGCGAACAGCGCGGCAAGCGGCGCGTCGTACTCGCGGAAGTGGAACGTGGAGCCGAAACGTATTATTTGGACGCAAATCGCGGCACTTACTATGAAGATTAGAGCTGAATGTTTCTGAAAATGTAACTGTTGGTTCTTGATATATTCACGTGAATGTATCAGCGTAAAAGCCGTACTAATTTTTTCTTGTCGTGGTTGTCGTAAGTGATGACTGACAGGAAAAGCCTCCGACAATTATAGTAATCACCATAGCGAAATTGGTGTGTTCTAGGAGCTAAATAAGTGCTGAGAGACCTCTGAGAAATAAAATCGAGTTATTATTAGTGTCCCATAACATAATTCAGTGTCGGACATAAAGTCAGGACATAACCCCCTAAATGTTAGGGGTCACCCCCAATTTTATTTTTACTTTTTAGACTTTGGTTTTCATTTTTATGACAATTATTTATTTTATTTTACTATTCATGTAAACACACAATATAATAAACAGAGAAACAACAAAAAAAAAACAAATATGAGTACAAAGACACAGCTTATTTCAAATTGAAATTTCTTATTTATCTTAGCTTATTTAAAATTTATTACTTTGGTTTTTATTTTTATATAACATACAGCATTCAGAAATACATTCAACCCTAAATTTTTACCCTTCTACGATCAACCCCTATTTTTATATGGCAAGAAAACGTTTGCGGGTTCAGCTAGTTTCCTTATAAATAATATACTTTTTAATCATTAAAAATGTCACTGGTTGCCGACAGATGACGAGATACCCAACTCGAAACATACCAGTGTAATACTGAACAGACCGGTGACACGCAGCAGCGTCTACGGTGCAACGTGTCAGGTACTGCGATCACCAATCCACTAGCCAAGATTGGCGATTATGGCAAATCCTCCCTTATACGAGAGGCCTATTTCACAGTCCATTATGTAAGTACTAGTATGTATATGTATAATGTCGATAGATTAACTAGGTTAGTAATTAAGCTAACTTTTCAACCGAAACTTACCGTAGAAATTACATTTCTGTGATTCACTGGCTTGTACACCGACAGAACGTACCCTGCCACAAGGCCGAGGAAATATGGTGTTGCCCGGAAATGGGTATAGACGTACGTGGGAATAGCCATAATTAGTTCGCGATAATTTCTAACTGTCCTGTAAAAATTAGAGAGAAAAATTAGAAGAGATGAGAGAATATTCAGTTAAGATGTGAGAATAGATTCTCTGTTGAGGAGATAAAGCCACAGCCATGATTGCCGTTAGGTCGGGAGAGCAAAATTCGAATCAGGAGACCCGAGTTCGATCACTCTTTTTTTAATCTTCAAGCTCAATTCTGGGGCAGCGTTCTAGACATTTATTCACTACTCTCACAATTCACTTGAGCTTACATTGGCCAACGGACAGATGGTGAGCCTGTCGTCGTCTTAAAGTCCAAGCCAACGTACTAATCGTATATAGGTGAACGAATAACTCATACTGGAGATCGAACTCTGGTCTTCTATAACTTGAATTCCTATAACCAGACCATTTAGCAATTTTGGCTATCAAATCTCCTCTTAAAAATATAAACAATCTCCTTCTTTCTCCATAAACATACTCACTCAACATCGAACACGACCACGGAATTCAACTTCTTTCTATAGGTCTCCAGTCCCGGCAGGAGCAGAGAGACGACGGCCACTGAGCCGAACAGGAGCAGACCTCCTCGTCGACTCCTCTGGTACAGCCAGTACATCACTGTGCTGAACGCGGTCAGTTGGAAATCGATCGGGATGTACCAAGTTGTAGGCAAGCACTGGGAATTAAAATGAAACAATATATTATATTTATTTATTTTTATTTATTTAAACTTCATTGTATCACCTTAAAATAAGGATAACAAATTTATTGATAATTCTTACAGAAGATGCCTATATCCTGCAGTGTACTTTTACAGGTCGTAAATAAAATATAACTTCACGCCATACCCAATACCGGAGTAGACGAGGTCTAGACAATTAAGTCCTTCCGACCCACCTTCCACCAAAGACAATATTTGGGACAACATGACAGATGATGAGCCCGTCGCCATCTTTAATCTTAATAAATCCTTTGGTACGAGCCTTGGAGATCAAATTTGAGTCTCTAGACTTGAATTCCGATCACTCAACTCAGCTATCGTAACTGTTTACAGGCCGTGATGATGTTCATTATATTTATATATATAGTGTAGGCATTACTCACAATGTTTGCGGGGTCAACGTAGTTGCCCAACATAAGCAGACCCACCCACCAACTGTTTGTGCACGGCTCACGTTCGTTCGAGGCAACCATCGACCACAGCGGTCCAACGCACAAATCCGGCGAAGCGAAGATTATTAACGTTATTGCGATGATATATACCCATACCAATCTGCAATATTTTTTTAAAAATTATATAAATCTTCCCTGTGGTTACGGCGTAAGAAAATTGCCACTCCCTTTCTTCCCGTGGATGTCCTAAGAGGCGACTAAGGGAAACAGCCTTGAATATCGATATGGCAACCGATAGATAGCGGGATAACCATCTCTAACAATAACAGACCAAAATTATCAGACCAAAGATGGACAGCAGCATCTGAGGTGCGAGTGGTCTCGTACTGCGATCGCCAATCCGCTTGCCCAGCGTGGCGATTATGGCAAATCCTCCCTATGGGAGAGGTCTATGTCCTGCAATGGACTTTAACATGCCGCTATGTATGAATAAAAGTAGTCAGTCGGGAGTCGAAGTCAAGAGACCCGTGTTCGATTTTCAGGTGGCAGGCTCGTACCAATAAGTTTTTTTAAAAAAAAACTTAGTTACGAATTATATCGTTAGCTTGGACATAAAGACAGCGACGAGCTCACCACCTGTCACGTTGCCTAAAAAAAATGTCTTCGGTGGAAGGTGGGTAGAAAGGACTTAATTGTCTAGACCTCTGTCTACCCCTTATTGGGAATGGCGTGAAGATATTTACTTATTTTTTATTAATTCATACATAGATAGGGACAACATATATAGCTGCTCCGATAAAATCGGAAACAACGGAAGCATCACTAACAACCATTCCCCGAAAAATGCACAAAAGTGGCTTTTCTACAATGACCCGTCCGAGAATCGAATCCGGAACCTAACGGGAGAAATTACGGGATTTGACGACACCTTGGAAACAACTGTGTGCGCCACTCGTCCACAGAGGTCGTCGATATAAATTTTTATCAATTAACAAATAAATCTATATAATAAAATAAAAATAAATGTCTTCACGCCATTCCCAATACAGGGGTAGACAGAGGTCTAGTCTAGATAATTAAGTCCCTTCAACCCAACTTCCACCGAAGATATTTTGGGACAACGTGACAGGTGGTGAGCCCGTCGCCGTTTCCATGTCCAAGCCAACGATATGAATCGCACATAGGTTTTGAAAATACCCATTGGTACGAGCCTGCTACCTGGGGATCGAACTCGGGTCTCTCGATTCGAATTTCGATCACCCAACCACTCGACTATCGTGTCTTTGGTTAAATAAATCTAATTCACTAGAAAAGCAGTACAACACATTTTTCTATATTACGTATAGAAAAATGTGTTGTTGAATTTTACAGCTTATTACATTTTTATCTTCACGCATTTCCTGATGGGTAGCCAGAGATCT
Organism: Sericinus montela; assembly: GCA_029286605.1. Lineage (NCBI taxonomy): Eukaryota > Metazoa > Arthropoda > Insecta > Lepidoptera > Papilionidae > Sericinus > Sericinus montela. The sequence goes on along the minus strand of JAGSMR010000080.1, from coordinate 2,015,678 downwards.
ATACGATTTTTAGTTACGTCGCGATAGCAGAGTGGTCGGAATTTCGAGTCAAGAGACCCGAGTTCGATCCCCAGGTAGCAGGCTCGTACCAAAGGGTTTGCTTGGATATAAAGACGGCGACGGGCTCACCACCTGTCTCGTTGTCCCGAAAAATCTTCGGTGGAAGGTGGGTCGAAGGAACTTAATAGTCGAGACTAGACCTCTGTCTACCCCTGTATTGGGAATTGCGTGAAGATAATTTATATTTATTTTTTTTAATTAAATTTCGAATTTTATATGACACCATTTTAATTTAAATTGAATTATAAAATACTGTTTTAACAACAAAAAATTGTAAATCCAAAGTGTATTCATATAGCTCACCTGAAATAACGTTTAATAATCAGTTTTATTGGATTTATCGGTCTATCCGTCTCTGGTTTAAAAGATTTCATCAGGAGTAGACCGGACATCACGAAGTAAGTGTCTACGACGATGCTGGAGTGAGCGATAAATCCCGCGTAGCCGCCGAGACTCTGGAAGTGATTAAAAAAATATCTACATGCCATTCCCATTGCAGGAGTAAACAGAGGTCTAGATAATTAAGTCCTTTCGACCGACATTCTACCGAAGACATTTTTAGGGATAACGAGACAGGTGATATGTCCGTCACCGTCTTAATTTACAAGCCAACGATATAGATCGTACATAAGTTTTTGAAAAAAGCCATTAAACGAGCCTTGGGGTCGAACTCGGGTCTATTGACTCGATTTCCCGATACCCCACCAATCGGCTATCGTGACTTTTTGACTGGAAGTAATTAAAATTATAATTAAGTAGTATTTTTCTTTTTTATAGACGTTCTGAGTACTTCACGGCCTGTGTGGTTACAGGGGTACTGAGGTTATTGAAGTTCGTAAAATATCTGTATGATTTTTTATAAGTATTATTATATTAAAACTACATAAAATTTTAAAATAAAATATAAATCAGGAATGTCTAGAACAGGTGAATGAAATTGTATACTTGGGGAGTGCGTTTAGCTGGGATGGAAGATGTGATTTAGATGTGGACAGGCGTGTCGCTGCCGGGAACAAAGTCAATGGTGCCCTGACTGCGTTAATCAAAAGGCAAGGCGTTGTGAAAAGTGCACGCCTTTCAATACATAACGCAGTGTTGGTACCGACTTTGTTATATGGCAGCGAAACCTGGGTATGCCAGAAGAAGCATAAAAGCAGGTTAAATGCAGTGGAGATGCGATCTCTTCGTAAAATGTGCGGCCTTACCATGGCCGACCGAAAGCGAAACGAAGAGATTCGCAATATGGCAGGTTTGAAAGATGACCTTGTCTCAAAAATGGATAAGGGCGTGCTTCGATGGTTTGGGCACGTTGAGCGAATGAGTGAAGACCGAATGGTGAAGAAAATATATAGCGCGAAAGTTAATATTAAAAGGTGTCGAGGTAGACCGAGACTAACTTTCGAAGACCATGTGAGCAAATTGCTTGAAGAGAGGAGGGTCAAGAGTACTCGGATACCTAGACGTGCATGTATGAAGAAGATGATGAATCTGAAAGAAGCGAAAGAAGTATGTAGGGATCGTGACACTTGGCGATCTGTTCTCTGGCTACCCCGTCAGGGATTGTGCGTGAAGATAAATAAAATAAATAAAATATAACATAAAATTTTAAATTTTAATCGTTTTCATTTAAGTAAAATTCGAATTTGAAATTCCAGGAATATTTCTCGAACCTCTTTTCTTCCGGTTGGCTAGATGGCTGATGGCGGGATGATATATCGACAGCATAAAAAAATACCTCGAAACCATTCCCAATAAAGGGGTAGACAGGGATATCGACAAAAGTCCTTTCGACCCACCTTTCACCGAAGAAATTTTTTGTTTGATGATGCTATTGCCGTCTTTAGATCCAAGCCAACGAAATAAGTTTTTAGAAAAAAGTTAGTCACGATTGCCGAGTTGTTGGGTGGTCGGAATTTCGAGTCAAGAGACCCGAGTTCGAACCCCAGGTGGCAGGCTCGTACCAATGGGTTTTTCAATAACTTATATCGTTGGCTTGGACATGAACTTGGAAGTTGTCCCGAAAATATCTTCGGTGGAAGGGACTTAATTGTCTAGACTAGACTTCTGTCTACCCCTGTATTGGGAATTCCCAATTGGGTGAAGACATTTATTTTTATTTAAAAAAAGTTGTGACGAGCCTTATAGGCTAGTGATCGAACTCGGGTCTTTTGACTCGAATCCAAATCACCCAACCACTTGGCTATCAACAAACATACATATCAGACCATCATAGCAACATAGCGATGTCGGGCAGCGGCGTCAAAGGTGTCAGGTAAAGCGATCGCCAATCCGCCAGACAAGCGTGGCGATTATAACAACACCTCCCTTATCAGGCCTATGTCCTACAGCGGACCATGTTACAGGCTGTTATGATTATGAATGGATTTCCAGAACTTTTTTTTAATACTCACATCATTCAGGTCAATACCATTCGCAGCACTCGACATCATGTGAACGAACACCAAGTGAATGAACACAATCAGGCAGGCGGTCAGGAATCGAATCCCGTTCATCACCCTGATCTCCTCTTTGGCCGTGGACAACAGGCTTGCCGCGTTGCTGTTAAGATCGAACGCGCTGACAATCCTCATAACTGTTTCGATTAAAAAAATATATCTGTACGTCATTCCCAATAATGGAGTAGACAGAGGTCTAAACAGTTAAGTTCTTTCCACTCCCCATCCCCTTTAACCGAAGACATATTTAGGGATAAAGTGACAGGTTGTGAGCCTGTCGCCGTCTTTATTTCCAAGCCAACGATATAGGTACTGGGCATCGAACTCGGGACTCTTCTCAAACTCACCCAAGGAGAACCGAGAAGACTTCAGTCTCTCTGCACGAGTTTGTTTTGTACCAATGAGTTTTTCGACTACACGATTACGATTTCTATTTTTCTGGCATATTTCGAGATGTTTATTCTTACGGAGAAGAAACAGGCGAAATTTCGTAAATATCCTTTTGCTTCATTGTTTCTGATACCATAACACAACTGAAGTACGATAGTCAGCTGGTAGGGTGGTTGGAATTTCGAGTCAAGAGTCAGGTGGCAAGCTCGTACAAATGGGTTTTTCAAAAACTTATGTACGAATTATATATCGTTGGCTTGGCCATAAAAACGGCAACGGGCTCTCCACCTGTCACGTTTTCCCGAAAACATCTTCGGTGAAAGGTGGGTCGAAAGGACTTAATTGTCTAGGCTTGACCTCTGTCTACCCCTGTATTGGGAATTGCGTGAAAATGTTTATTTATTTATTTCATTTTATTTTATAAAACAATTGCTTGTGTAAGAACAATGTATGTAATGTTGGCCCTATATATGTATGTATGTATGAATATATGAATGCAATCATAGAGATGAGTTTGTACCTCTGCTCTCTGATCTTGATTCACTATATCGCTTGGTGTAGCAGGTGCAAGCAAATGTAATTAGAATTAGAAGTACTGCCAATAACCTAAAATAAAAGAAAAAAATCGTAAGTAGTTGGTATTAACCATGGTAGCCCAGTGGTTGGGAAGTTCGTTTTAGTACACGAATGTCCCAGAATCCCGAACCGCCAAAAAAAATAATTGAGAATTTTCAATTTAAAATAATAAAATAATAAATATCTTCACGCAATTCCCAATACAGGGGTAGACAGAGGTCTAGTCTAGACAATTAAGTCCCTTTGACCCACCTTCCACCGAAGATATTTTCGGGACAACGTGACAGGTGGTGAGCCCGTCGCCGTCTTTATGTCCAAGCCAACGATATAATTCGTACATAAGTTTTTGAAAAACTTATTGGTACTGCTAATTCCGACCACCCAACCACTCGGCTATCGTGACTTTTCAATTTCAGCACCTAAATCTAGCATAGATTGAAATTGAAAATTCTCAGTGAAGGGCAACATTGTGTGACGTGCGTTTCTAAGAAATCACAAAAGGATATAATTTTGTGTACGAGAGAACTCCTCCCACCAGTACGGGTCATCCAATCTGTCTCAAACTCCTCAATGTTTGGGAGAAGAAAGAAAGAAAGATTTATTCGCCAAAATAACGCAGTGACACTTAATTTAAATTATAGTGATAAAGAAAACAAAGATCTAAAAAAATACGACCTCCATGGATGAGTGGTGTACAACGCAGTTCTCATGGTGCCCCAGCTCTGAGGTCTCGAGTTTGATTCCCGGTCGAGTCAATGTTGAAAACACTTTTTCTACATTTTCTCGGGTCTGGATGTATGTGGTATCTACGTTGTTTCCGATTCCATAATACAAGTACTTAAGCTACTTACTTTGGGATCAGAGCAATGTATGTGATGTTATCCTTATCTAATTATTTTAATTAATTTCACGATAGCCGAGTGTTTGGGTGGTAGGAATTTCGAGTCAAGAGACCCGAGTTCGATCCCCAGGTGGCAGGCTCGTAACAATGGGTTTTTCAAAAACTTATGTACTAATTATATCGTTGGCTTGGACATAAAGAAGGCGACGCGCTCACCACCTGTCACGATGTCCCGAAAATATCCTCGGTGGTATTGGGAATTGCGTGAAGAAAACTTAGAGGTTACAGATAATATAACTACTCTTGCTCGACACCACGACAATAAAACCACTTACATCAGTATATTCAATCCTGTACTCCTGGCTGGTGTTTCTGAAGTTTGGCAGTGCTGAACCACAACATTAGGGTGGCTACTGACCACACCGTAATGGCTCAATCTATACAGGGTGCGCGCGAATCTCTCAACTGACCGCATTTGACAGACCGCCGGCATACAAACACCCCAGTGCATTACGTTGAATATGTATCCGAATTTGGTTTTGATCTGTAAAGAAAGAAAGAAAGGTTTCTTTGACTATTCTCTTCTTCAATTTCTTCTATAATTAACTAGCTGTTGCACTGCGACTTCGTACGCTTGAAATTAGTTAACCATCTAAATATTTTTATTTTCATGTGCAAAGAAGCTGACCTGTGTACACAAACTTATCTATTTTATTTTACTTTGATTTACAGCGTACATATTAACTGTAGAGGAAGTTTGGGAATTTTGGGTAATTCCGACGAAATTAACTATATAGATAAAATTGGATATAAATAAAATTGGAGTGTCTGTTTGTAAAATTGAAATAACCGTTTTTTTTGCTACTTCTATATGAATATATACGGTACATACACCAAAATACCACTTTTTTTTCACAATCACACACACCTTTTTTTGTCTGTCTGTCTGTCTGTCTGTTTGTTCCGGCTAATCTCTGAAACGGCTGGACCGATTCTAACAGGACTTTCACTGACAGATAGCTAATATTATAAGGAGTAACATAGGCTACTTTTATTTTAGAAACATAACTAGGGTTCCGCTGTTAAGTGTTAAAATGCGGGCCAAGCCGCGGGGGCAGCTAGTAATACTTATAAACTGATTAGGTGACTGGAGCACAAACATTCATATTCATAGAAAAATTTTCATATTCCTAGAAATATGCTGCAAATTTTTTGTTATCTTCTTTACAGCCTATCAAAAGTCCACTCCTGAACATAGGCCTCCCCCTCCACAAAGAACACTCCTCAGCCACCAGCATCTATTAACTTCCCGCAACAATTTGCAACTCAGCATTTGAGAGAATCTTTTTTCTCCATAATACGTCGTTACCGATAACTATTTACTTACACGTAAATAACTTTCAGCAGTGTCGTAGGGATTCACATCGGATACTTTTCTGCCAGATTCGATGTCTGCCAACTTGATGCCGACAAGGCAGTACTGCGTCGGGACTGGCAGGTCGCCTGGCCACACCTTACGCAGACACTGGTCGAAGTTACCAAGGTGATTGAGTGAACCAATGAACTGGCCTGATGGGAACTGCATGCTATCCCAAACTGAAAACATACAGTTTCAAATTTGAATTTTCATTACATACACATACATATTTAACGGCCTGTTAAAGTCCACTGCAGGACATAGACCTCTCCCATGGGTAAGATTTGCCATAATCGCCACGATTGGCAAGCCGATTGGCGATCGCAGTAGTAGACCACGACCACTCGCACCTCAGATGCTGCTGCCCATCTTGGTCTGATAACTTTGTTCTGATTTCTTTAGAGATGGTTATCCCGCCATCTATCGGTTGCCATTACATTATTCAAGGCTCTTTCCCTTAGTCCCTAAGTCGGTCAATGCAGAAACCAGTTTTCTCTCTCGTCTCGGAACTGGCTGTTTGTGGTATCTTCGTTGTTTCCGATTCCACGACACAAGAGCTTTAGCTTCCTCGGTATTTATGCAATGTTTACGTATGCCGTGCTTTTTTACAATAAAAATTTTTTATTCTTAATATAATAGAAAATAGATAAATTAATAATTAGAAAATCATAATTACTGATCTTTAAAATATAAATTTTTAGGTAGTTTAGCTACTAACAATAATATATTTTAAGTGTTATTTATTTTTGAGTTCAACTAAATAAAAAAGTGTTTATTTTTACTTTATTTTTTAATGATTGTAATATTAAGAACAAATTTATAAAATTATTGTATTGTTCATGTTGCGAAAATTCAATTCGACGACGACCTCTGAGCTGGCGACATCATGAAAACCAGTGTGTATTTTATAAATGTTTTCATCCATACATAATTAGGATTCCCAATACTGGGGTAGATAGATCCAGGCAGTTAACTCCTTTTGATCCACCTTACCCTGCAGACATTTTTTCTGAGAACGAGACAGGTCGTGAGCCTGTCGCCGTCTCTATGTCCAAGTCAACGATGTAAAACATACATAAGTTTTAATAAAACCAATTGGTACGAGCCTACCATCTGGGGATCGAACTCGGAGTCTCTTCACTCGAATTACGATCACCCAACCACACGGCAATCGGTACGTACTCCAAGAATTAAACTACTGGTCAGAACTCATTGTTCAATACTTACTCAAGGTTGCCCAGAGAGTGGAATTTCGGACATTTGTAAGTATATTTAGGATCTGATTGTAGCACGGCTTTTCATCTTCATCCCATTTTTGATTTAAAAGGTCGTCCTCCAAAAGCTCCACGTAGGAGGAAGGCTTCTTCGATACCTGTATATTAGAGCTTTTAACATCTCTGTCTTCATTGCATTTAGCATTTCCTGGAATATGTTATAATTTTTGTTAAGATTTATTTATTTATATCTTAACGTATTTTCGCAATACAGGGGTAAACATAGGTTGAGACAATTAAGCCTTTTTGTCCCACCTTCCCGCACTCTAAGTGCGGCAAAGCATCTGCTATGGCTCTGGTATTGCGGGTGTTCATGGGCGGCGGTAATCACTTACCATCACGTGAGCCACCTGCTCGTTTGCCTCCCTTTCCTATAAAAGAAAATAAGATGGAGGACGACCTGCATAGTGTCGCAGGGAGTCGATGGATGCAGATAGCACAGGACCGCTCTATTTGCCAATCTGGGGAGGCTTATGTTCAGCTGTGGACTTCGGATAGGCTGTTATGATGATGATGATACTTTATGAAGATCAATTCCACCTAAGTATGGATCCGATATATGTATAATATTATGTATTTTTGTACGTATATGAAATGTCAGTAACATTAGCGAATAAATTTAATGTACGTGTTTCAATATTGTTCACACCTTTACTTTTCTCCAGAATTGGGGGAGGTGGGGGGGGGGGTGTGGGCCTCCGGTTACCTGCACTCTACAGACGAAATGCAGAAGCCTGTTAGAGTTCTACTTCACGCCGGTATTCTGTGAGGTCTTGGTACTTCCCCGGTCGAGCCGGCCCATTCGTGCAACAACAAAAGCTGATGCGTGGCTCTACCACTGTTAGTTTATCGATATATGTAACATACATTACATGTATCGATCGTCATTTTTTTAAACTACCTCCGCTTCGTATTGAGGTTCCTCCAAGTAAGTACATAAAGAAATACCAAATAATTTTATTAGAAATAGCATAGGAGCGATCAACTCATGCCCATTATCATTAATATATTCAATTATATTGTAATAAAATATAATTATTGAATATATATACCTTATTGAATATACCTTTTTGTACAATTTTTCCTAGATAAATGCTTTGAACCTCTTAATAGGCAAACTTTACACTTTTACCGGGATTTTCGATAAAAAAATGCTTCGTGGGCGTCCGCCAACCGTCACTGGAACTTCGTTGTTTACCTTTCGTTGTAAACCCGGCGGAATGAGAGAAGGCCTTTGCCCAACAGTACTGTCCAGCATTAGATTGATTATACTAACATAATTACATATTAAAGAGTCACGATGGCCGAGTAGTTAGGTGTTCGGAATTTAAGTCGAGACACCCGATTTCGATCCCCAGGTGGCAGACTCGTACCAATGGGTTTTATCAAAACGATTCATATCGTTGGCGGCATAAGACGGCGACAGGCTCACCACCTGTCACGTTGTCCCAAAATATCTATCTTCGGTGGAAGGTGGGTCGAAGGGACTTAATCGTCTTGAGTAGACCTCTGTCTACCCCTGTATTGGAAATGGCGTGAAGATATTTATTTATAATTATATTACTATCATAAACATATAAGTCAATTTTGCATGTTTCACGGCTAGACCAAAAAGATCTCTACATCAACTTATTGTCAGGCTGTAGAACCCGACGCTGGTTTTCTTCTAGTATCTTGTCGTCTCTTGTCTATCTCTTAACTTAACCTCGCATTCCCTGCCAACTACAGGGTCCGCCATTCAGAACTGTTGAAATAAAATTCATTAAAATTTGCCGGACAAACTAGTTCCACAGACTTTTACGACACTAGTAAAAGGTGTCGAGGTAGGCCGAGACTTTGAAGACAATGTGAGCAAATTGCTCGAAGAGGGGAGGGTCAAGAGTACTCGGATACCTAGACGTGCATGTATGAAGAAACTGATGAATTTTCAAGAAGCGAAAGAGGTATGTACGGATCGTGACACTTGGCTATTTGTCCTCTGGCTAACCGGTAAGGGACTGTGCGTGAATATAAGTAACTATTTCCCATAAAAGAAAAATTACACAGAGACGCGAAGGTACCGCTCTATTTGCCAATCTGGGGAGGCTTATGTTCAGCTGTGGACTTCGGATAGGCTGTTATGATGATGATGATACTTTATGAAGATCAATTCCACCTAAGTATGGATCCGATATATGTATAATATTATGTATTTTTGTACGTATATGAAATGTCAGTAACATTAGCGAATAAATTTAATGTACGTGTTTCAATATTCTTCACACCTTTACTTTTCTCCAGAATTGGGGGAGGTGGGGGGGGGGGTGTGGGCCTCCGGTTACCTGCACTCTACAGACGAAATGCAGAAGCCTGTTAGAGTTCTACTTCACGCCGGTATTCTGTGAGGTCTTGGTACTTCCCCGGTCGAGCCGGCCCATTCGTGCAACAACAAAAGCTGATGCGTGGCTCTACCACTGTTAGTTTATCGATATATGTAACATACATTACATGTATCGATCGTCATTTTTTTAAACTACCTCCGCTTCGTATTGAGGTTCCTCCAAGTAAGTACATAAAGAAATACCAAATAATTTTATTAGAAATAGCATAGGAGCGATCAACTCATGCCCATTATCATTAATATATTCAATTATATTGTAATAAAATATAATTATTGAATATATATACCTTATTGAATATACCTTTTTGTACAATTTTTCCTAGATAAATGCTTTGAACCTCTTAATAGGCAAACTTTGCACTTTACCGGGATTTTCGATAAAAATGCTTCGTGGGCGTCCGCCAACCGTCCTTTCGTTGTAAACCCGGCGGAATGAGAGAAGGCCTTTGCCCAACAGTACTGTCCAGCATTAGATTGATTATACTAACATAATTACATATTAAAGAGTCACGATGGCCGAGTAGTTAGGTGTTCGGAATTTAAGTCGAGACACCCGATTTCGATCCCCAGGTGGCAGGCTCGTACCAATGGGTTTTATCAAAACGATTCATATCGTTGGCGGCATAAGACGGCGAAAGGCTCACCACCTGTCACGTTGTCCCAAAATATCTATCTTCAGTGGAAGGTGGGTCGAAGGGACTTAATTGTCTTGAGTAGACCTCTGTCTACCCCTGTATTGGAAATGGCGTGAAGATATTTATTTATAATTATATTACTATCATAAACATATAAGTCAATTTTGCATGTTTCACGGCTAGACCAAAAAGATCTCTACATCAACTTATTGTCAGGCTGTAGAACCCGACGCTGGTTTTCTTCTAGTATCTTGTCGTCTCTTGTCTATCTCTTAACTTAACCTCGCATTCCCTGCCAACTACAGGGTCCGCCATTCAGAACTGTTGAAATAAAATTCATTAAAATTTGCCGGACAAACTAGTTCCACAGACTTTTACGACACTAGTAAAAGGTGTCGAGGTAGGCCGAGACTTTGAAGACAATGTGAGCAAATTGCTCGAAGAGGGGAGGGTCAAGAGTACTCGGATACCTAGACGTGCATGTATGAAGAAACTGATGAATTTTCAAGAAGCGAAAGAGGTATGTACGGATCGTGACACTTGGCTATTTGTCCTCTCTGGCTAACCGGTAAGGGACTGTGCGTGAATATAAGTAACTATTTCCCATAAAAGAAAAATTACACAGAGACGCGAAGGTACTGCTCTAGTTTTTGTAACTCGTTTGGGTTTGTGCCTGATCATAGCGGTTATAATAAAGTAAATAAATATCTTCACGCCTTTCCCAACACAGGGGTAGATAGAGGTCTGGACAATTAAGTCGTATTGACCCGTCTTCCACCTCAGATATTTTTAGGACGACGTGACACGTGGTGAGCCCGTCGCCGTCTCAATGTCCCATTGATACGAGCCTGCCACCTGGGGATCCAACTCGGGTCTCTCGACTCGAAATTCCGGCCACCCAACCACTCGGCTATCGTGACTTATCATGATCATAGCGGTGGAAATTAATAACCGTAAATTGATCAATCTAATACTGTAGAGAAGATAATGAAGTACGGGATTTTTAAAGGGTAAAAAGGGGTATGTAGTATGTAAATGTCACGAAAGCCGAGTGGTTTGGTGATCCGCTATCCATTGAGGGCGGTTGGAATCGAAGAGACCCGAATTCGATCCCCAGGAGGTAAAATAACCATCTCAAGAAATATCAAAATTTAGCAAACTGGCGGCAAGGTTTAAAGTATCCATCGATGGCAATCATGGAAAATCTACTTCAGCAAATAGGCCTGTGTGCTACTGTAGTCTTTAACAGATTGTTATGCATAAAAGCCGGTATGTAGGTCTGTCTCGGTGACAAATCACGTGACCCCTCCGTCTGGTATGTAACGGAGTAACAAAAAGCTTCGCCTTCTTTGAAACCGGTTGCGGCAAAAAAAACTTTTGTTACCATAAGCATAAAAATCATTGCCTGATTATTTTATAATGCTCACATGATCTCTAACGAGATTTCTAAAACTGTAATTGATTGAATTGAAATTTACGAGTACCAGTTACTATAATCACGCCATTCCCAATACAGGGGTAGACGGAGGTCTAGAAAATTAAGTCGTTTTGACTCACCTTCCGGTGGTGACGGTCATTGTTTCTTACTTTTATCAAGTAGCACAATGGTTGGGTGATCGGAATTCGAGTCAAAAGACTCGAGCTTTACTCAGGTAATGTTACCGCGGGGTTATCTGCCTTTAAATTAATAAAAATCTGGTCATCGAAATTGTTAAAATGGCTTACCAATTTACATATTTCAAACAGATTCTGTAAACACGTACTGCGCGAATATGCTCTGTAATCAGTACATTCATATACATAGATAACGGCCTATTAAATTCGACTGCAGGCCTCTCCCATATGGAGGATTTGCCATAATCGCCCCGCTTGGCAAGCGGATTGGCGATCGCAGTATCAGACACCTCGCGCCTTAGATGCTGCTGCCCATCTTCAGTCTGACTATTTTTGGTCTGATATTTTTAGAGATGGTTATCCCGCCATCTATCGGTCACCATAACTATATTCAAGGCGATGTCCCTGATGCTGTTTCTTACGCCACCCACGGGAAGAAAGGTAGTGGCAATATTCTTACACCTTTACGACACGACTAAACTGTACAGTTTCCAATTAGCAATATTAATTTCTTGTATCTTCGCACATTTTCCCAGAATTGATGAAAACTGAGGTCTAAGCAATTATATCCTTTGGTCCTACCTTTCACCTTGCTTTTGACCGCAGCTCAAACAGACCTTGTGTTTTTGTGCTATTCACTTGTTGTTGCTCTCTCTCTCTCTTTCAAATGTTCACCCATCTTCTACCGAAGATATTTTCGGTACAACGTGACAGGTGGTGAGCCCGTCGCCGTCTTTACGTCCAATGGAACGATAAAATCGTACACAAGTTTTTTGAAAAAAACCACTAGTACGATCTCCTGCCACCTGGGGATCAAACTTGGGTATCCTGACTCGAAATTCCGATCACTCAACCACTCGGCTATCGTGACTTTATAATATTATAAATAAATAAAACAAAAATCACGCCACACGTCAACGTCTACTGGTTATCCAGTAGACGTAGCACAAGGTGACGGGCATTTTTAGTTTCTATTGCGATAGTATGAAATTGATTGTCTGTATGTCCTCTCAATTTATATTCAATTCAATACACATTACGAGTAATGAAAATGATGTAACCACTTCGAGTGACGTTATATTGTAAAGCTGAAAGTGTTGAATGTTTATATTAAACTGGACGACCTCGAGTTAACTTGAAGATTAGCGCATACATCAGTTTTCTAATGTCGCCAGTTCCGAGGATTTGATTGGATTCGATTCTCGGACGGGTCAATGTAAAAAGAACTTTAACTGTATTGTCGCGGGTCTAGGTGTTTGTGGTATGTTCGTTGTTTCCGATTGTATAATACAATTGATTAAGCAACTTGATTTAGGATCGCGCTATGTATGTAATGCTGCACCTATGTTTGTTAGTATCTATGTAAGTATTTATAATGTCTATGCGCGATGTCTGCGTTCGCGGATTATCCCGAAAAATCTGTAGAATCCTTTAAATTTTCGGACCAAAAGTAGCCTACGTCCTTTGGACTCTCGATCGAAATCACGGTTAAAGTCTATCGAAGAAGAACTGTTAACCTTTTTCCGGATCGACATTTTATTCCAGAATAATATGTCTACATGCTATTCCAGATGCTATTGTCCCTGTGCCAAACTTCATCTATATCCGTTAAACCGTTTAAGTGTGATGAAGTAACAAACATCTATCCATTCTCATAATCCTTCGCATTTATAATACACTTCGCGTTTAAAATATTTGTAATATCTGCCGCCGGCGGTTTCACCTGCGTAGTTTGATGATAAAAATGTAGCCTATGTCTTGCCTTAGCCTGGGGAAGCGCTTTAGACAACTGAGACATTTCTATTGTTTTAGGCACCATCTGTCACTTTGTGCCAAAAAAATCTTCGGTGGAAGGTGAATTGAATGGACTAAATTGTCTAGACTAGACCTCTGTCTACCCCTGTATTGGTAATGGCGAGAACATATTTATTTAGTTTATTTATAGAACAATTCTAATAGCTCATTAAACTAACATCTGACTAATTATAACACAACCTATTCCAAAAACTTACCGGTATTCTAAAACTAACAATTATTCGTGATATATATACTTACTTACTTACTTATCTTCACGCACAATCCCTGACGGGGTAGCCAGAGAGAACAGATCGCCAAGTGTCACGATCCCTACATGCCTCTTTCGCTTCTTTCAGATTCATCATCTTCTTCATGCACGCACGTCTAGGTATCCGAGTACTCTTGACCCTCCCCTCTTCGAGCAATTTGCTTTCATGTTCTTCGAAAGTTAGTCTCGGTCTACCTCGACACCTTTTAATATTAACTTTCGCACTATATATTTTCTTCACCATTCGTTCTTCGCTCATTCGCTCAACGTGCTCAAACCATCGAAGCACGCCCTTATCAATTTTTGTGACAAGGTCATCTTTCAAACCTGCCATATTGGGGATCTCTTCGTTTCGCTTTTGGTCGGCCATGGTAAGGCCGCACATTTTACGAAGAGATCGCATCTCCACTGCATTCAACCTGCTTTTACGCTTCTTCTAGTATTCCCAGGTTTCGCTGCCACATAACAAAGTCGGTACCAACACTGCGTTATGTATTGCAAGGCGTGCACTTTTTACTACGCATTGCCTTTTGACTAACGCAGTCAGGGCACCATTGACTCTGTTCCCGGCAGCGACACGACTGTCCACATCTAAATCTTTCTTCCATCCCGGCTAAACACACTCCCTAAGTATACAGTTTCATCCACCTGATATTTATCGTAATATTATAGCCTCTTACGAGAAGAAAGGGAGTGGCAATATTCTTACACCGTTACCACATACTTTATTAGTAAATAGTATTTAGTTATTTAGTATAACATTAGTAGGATAGAATAGGATAAGCTCCAACATTTTGATGTCAGAGACAAGAGATAGATAAAAGTTGTTTCTTTAGTTCTATAAGCATTCTTTAGACGCAAAAGCTATCTACAACTTTAAAGAATTGTAAAGATTAAAAAAATGTCTTCACGCCATTCATAAGTCATTACCACCCACCTTTTACGGAAGACATTTTTTCGGGCCAACGTGACAGATGGTGAGTCTGTCGCCGTCTTTGTATCTACGCCAGCGATATAAATCGTACAAAGTTTTGAATAATCCTAATGAAAGCACGCATCGCGCAATGAGTAAATATGCTATATACATACATACATATCTTCACAATGTTCCCAATGCTAGGATAGACAGAGGTCTAGACAATTAGGTCTTTTTGACCCACTTTCCGAATACATTTTTGGGGCAACGTGGCAGATGGCGATCCTGTGCCATCTTCATGTCTACGCCAACGATATAAATCTTAAATAAGTTTTGAAAAAACTAATTGCTTTCTACCTACTCCAGGGGATCGAACTCGGGTCTCTTGTCTCGAATTCCGATCTTCCAACCATGCGGCTATCGTGACCATGTATAGAGTAGTTTGAAAATTGTTGAGCGCTTTTGTACTGTGTGTAATTTTAAGTAATTTATTTATCACATTTGACGGCGATAGTTAGAAGTTGTAAGAAGTGAGAGAGAAGAGAGAGGAAGTGAAGTTTTTAAATGCTTGGACAATTTGGAGATAATTTTAGTTACGGTTCTGGTGAGGCCATAAAATTTTTTAATTAACTGATTCGAATGGCTTTTTCTCACGCAGATATATGGTAATGTTCATTCTTGTATTAGCATATGAATAAATGTATATTTAAATATATATAGATCCCAAATATAATTTATGTTTCGAATTTTTACATTTTGATTGCGATAACTTACCAAATAACAAAAACAAACAAATTGTCACCGCTGATAATTCACTCTTCCTCATTTTAAATTTTTAACTAAAACTATATGCTATAACACTCAAAAACAAGTAATTATTAACATAATTAAAATAAAAAAAAAGTTTTTTAAGCCGTGACTCACACCGTCGGAGAAGAATGCGAACAGATGACTAAAGTTGATTTAAATCGCCTACCGCTAACCAGTTTAATGAACCGGTAACTGTCGACATATCTATACGTATACAGTAGAAGTGTACGTTTGTGATTTAGTGTCATAGACATAATTTTATTGGCGTTACAAAACTCATAAATATATTTAATAGAAACGCAACAATTAGAAAACAATAAAAATAAAAAATAAAAGGAAGGTTTAAATATTTATTTACATATTGCTCTTTCCTATACTACGAAATATGTACTGTGAAGCTTTTATTGGTCTCGAGGCTTTACCCGCGGTTTAAAAGATAAGTTAACGCAAAACCCTAAGCTTTTTTCTAAAATAAAATTAGCCCTAATTACTCCATGTAACATGCTTATACAGACCCTTATACAGACAGAAATTAACAGTCACAACATTACAAACATTGCTCTAAACGTTAAGTAGCGTATCTTCACGCAATTCCTAATACAGGGGTAGACAGAAGTCTAATCTATACAATTAAGTCCCTTTGACCCACCTTCAACCGAAGATATTTTCGGGACAACGTGACAGGTGGTGAGCCCATCGCCGCCTTTATGTCCAAGCCGACGACATAATTCGTACATAAGTATATGAAAAACTCATTGGTACGAGCCTGCCACCTGAGGATCAAACTCGGGTCTCTTTTTTTTTATAGAAAAGGGAGGCAAACGAGCAGGTGACTCACGTGATGGTAAGTGATTACCACCGCCCATAAACACCCGCAATACCAGAGCCATAGCAGATGCGTTGCCGCCCTTAGAGTGCCCCCCTTCCCCAGAATTGGGGGAGGGGGTGTGTGGGTCTCCGGTTACCTGCACTCACCAGATGAAACGCGTGGTGCGTGGCAGACAGTGGTAGACTGTTAAAAACTCTTGACTCGACATTTCGACCGTATCACTCGCTGTCTATTTATTATAACAATGAGTGCCTATTTATTATACATGGGGAATAAAATCCGTCAGTGGGCTGGCCAAGCCCACTTGGAGCGACCTTCTCGAGCCGGCCATTACCCCGCTAAGTTAGGCCACGCATTGAGTTAGGCCAGTTAGGTGGGTTCCTCTTGGTTCACGTGGCGTCCAAGCCACGGTTACAAGCCCAACGCCATGACAAAGCAGGAACCAGTTTGGAGTGTGCTATGCCAACCAATCCCAACTCAGTATCAGCTTATTTATATGTTATGAGCTCATATCAGAATAATAGGCTTTGTGTTTCATGCATGTGGGAGCATAATTTACAATGTGTCGTCAGCTTTAAGGCCCCGGGTGCGATTCCCGGATGGATGAATGTAGAAAAGCACTTCGTCTTGGGTCCTGGTGTTTGTGGCACCTTCGTTGTTTTCCATTCCACGACAAGAATCACGATATCCGAGGGGTTGAGTGGTCGTAATTTCGAGTCTAGAGACCATGTACAAATTATATAATTAGCTTGTATATAAAGTCGCCGACGGGCTTACCATCTGTCACGTTGTCCCGGAAATATCTTCGGTGGAAAGTTGGTCGAAGGAACTTAATTGTCTAGACTAGACCTCTGTCTACTCCTGTACTGGGAATTGCGTGAATATATATATTTATTTTTATTTTTATGACAAAAAAGCTTTACGCTACTTAACGATTAGAGAGATATTTGTAATTTTGTCCCTATGATTTTTCTGTCTGTATAAGGGACAGACAGCTGATGTTACAAGGAGTAATTAGGAATAAATAAATATAAATATCTTCACGCAATTCCCAATACAGGGGTAGACAGAGGTCAAGTCTAGACAATTAAGTCCCTTTGACCCACCTTCCACCCAAGATATTTTCGGGACAACGTGACAGGTGGTGAGCCCGTCGCCGTCTTTATGTCCAAGCCAACGATGAAATTCGTACATAAGTTTTTGAAAAACTCATTGGTACTGCCACCTGGAGATCGAACTCGAGTCTCTCGACTCGAAATTCCGACCACCCAACAACTCGGCTATGGTGACTTACTATCGAGTAATCAGGGCTAATTTTATTTTAGAAAAGGGCTTAGGGTTTTGCGTTAACTTGTCTGTTAAACCGCGGATAAAGCCTCGAGACGCAGCTAGCTAATAAAAGCTTCACAGTACATATTTCGTAGTATAAGAAAGACCAGGTGTGACTCACAAAGCCACCTCGGTTATTTACCAACCTACAAGGGTCAGAAGTGAATACTTCGGACTGTAGTTCGGAGAATCCGCAGCCACAATAACAGAGTGGTTGGGTGATAGGATATTGAGTTGTAATACTAGAGTTCGATTCTTAGAGGGAAATAAATAAATAAATAAATATCTTCACGCAATTCCCAATACAGGGGTAGACAGAGGTCTAGTCTAGACAATTAAGTCCCTTCGACCCACCTTCCACCGAAAATATTTTCGGGACATTGTGACAGGTGGTGAGCCCGTCGCCGTCTTTATGTCCAAGCCAACAATTAAATTTGTACATAAGTTTTGGAAAAACTCATTGGTACTGCCACCTGGAGATCGAACTCGAGTCTCTCGACTCGAAATTCCGACCACCCAACAACTCGGCTATGGTGACTTACTATCGAGTAATCAGGGCTAATTTTATTTTAGAAAAGGGCTTAGGGTTTTGCGTTAACTTGTCTGTTAAACCGCGGATAAAACCTCGGGACGCAGCTAGCTAATAAAAGCTTCACAGTACATATTTCGTAGTATAAGAAAGACCAGGTGTGACTCACAAAGCCACCTCGGTTATTTACCAACCTACAAGGGTCAGAAGTGAATACTTCGGACTGTAGTTCGGAGAATCCGCAGCCACAATAACAGAGTGGTTGGGTGATAGGATATTGAGTTGTAATACTAGAGTTCGATTCTTGGGGAAAATATAATAGAAAGATGAACAGAAAGCCGATGATCATTTGTATCATTTGTATTACGAAACCGATTGCAATAACTATTTTTTTTATTTAGCATCTATCAATTAGTTTTGCACCAATTGAAATTGAAAAACTGAAACAGCGAAAAATGGAATCAGAATGCTAATCTGATCAGTAGCTTTTGCATCAATCTTGATCTAACAGTCAAACTGACAAGATTCTATAAATCTATAGATTTATATTCAAGATTGTGTATTCTAATAAGTCACGATAGCAGAGTGGTTGGATGGTCGGAATTTCGAGTCGAGAGACCCAAGTTCGATCCCCAGGTGGCAGGCTCGTATCAAGGGGTTTTTCAAAACTTACGTACGAATTATATCGTTGGTTTGAACCTAAAGACGGCGCCTGGCTCACCACCTGTCACGTTGTCCCGAAAAATCAACACTGGAAGGTGGGTCGAAGGGACTTAATTGTCTATATTAGACCTTAGATTATAGATAAGCACTTAATTATCTAAACCTCTGTCTAAATCTGTATTGGGAATGGCGTTAAGATATTTCTATTGTCTTTATTATTGAATGAAGAAGCATGAAGCTTCTTGGGGAAAATATAATAGAAAGATGAACAGAAAGCCGATGATCATTTGTATCATTTGTATTACGAAACCGATTGCAATAACTATTTTTTATTTAGCATCTATCAATTAGTTTTGCACCAATTGAAATTGAAAACTGAAACATCGAAAATGGAATCAGAATGCTAATCTGATCAGTAGCTTTTGCATCAATCTTGATCTAACAGTCAAACTGACAAGATTCTATAAATCTATAGATTTATATTCAAGATTGTGTATTCTAATAAGTCACGATAGCAGAGTGGTTGGATGGTCGGAATTTCGAGTCGAGAGACCCAAGTTCGATCCCCAGGTGGCAGGCTCGTATCAAGGGGTTTTTCAAAAGCTTACGTACGGCGAGGGGCTCACAACCTGTCACGTGGTCCCAAAAATATCTTCGGTGGAAGGTGAGTCAAAGGGACTTAATTGTCTATATTAGACCTTAGATTATAGATAAGCACTTAGTTATCTAAACCTCTGTCTAAATCTGTATTGGGAATGGCGTTAAGATATTTCTATTGTCTTTAATATTGAATGAAGAAGCATGAAGCTTCTTGGGGAAAATATAATAGAAAGATGAACAGAAAGCCGATGATCATTTGTATCATTTGTATTACGAAACCGATTGCAATAACTATTTTTTTATTTAGCATCTATCAATTAGTTTTGCACCAATTGAAATTGAAAAACTGAAACATCGAAAAATGGAATCAGAATGCTAATCTGATCAGTAGCTTTTGCATCAATCTTGATCTAACAGTCAAACTGACAAGATTCTATAAATCTATAGATTTATATTCAAGATTGTGTATTCTAATAAGTCACGATAGCAGAGTGGTTGGATGGTCGGAATTTCGAGTCGAGAGACCCAAGTTCGATCCCCAGGTGGCAGGCTCGTATCAAGGGGTTTTTCAAAACTTACGTACGAATTATATCGTTGGTTTGAACCTAAAGACGGCGCCTGGCTCACCACCTGTCACGTTGTCCCGAAAAATCAACACTGGAAGGTGGGTCGAAGGGACTTAATTGTCTATATTAGACCTTAGATTATAGATAAGCACTTAGTTATCTAAACCTCTGTCTAAATCTGTATTGGGAATGGCGTTAAGATATTTCTATTGTCTTTAATATTGAATGAAGAAGCATGAGCTTCTTGGGGAAAATATAATAGAAAGATGAACAGAAAGCCGATGATCATTTGTATCATTTGTATTACGAAACCGATTGCAATTATATATTTTATGCAATTATATTGCAAACTATTTTTTATTTAGCATCTATCAATTAGTTTTGCACCAATTGAAATTGAAAACTGAAACAGCGAAAATGGAATCAGAATGCTAATCTGATCAGTAGCTTTTGCATCAATCTTGATCTAACAGTCAAACAGACAAGATTCTATAAATCTATAGATTTATATTCAAGATTGTGTATTCTAATAAGTCACAATAGCAGAGTGGTTGGATGGTCGGAATTTCGAGTCGAGAGCCCCAAGTTCGATCCCCAGGTGGCAGGCTCGTATCAAGGGGTTTTTCAAAACTTACGTACGAATTATATCGTTGGTTTGAACCTAAAGACGGCGCCTGGCTCACCACCTGTCACGTTGTCCCGAAAAATCAACACTGGAAGGTGGGTCGAAGGGACTTAATTGTCTATATTAGACCTTAGATTATAGATAAGCACTTAGTTATCTAAACCTCTGTCTAAATCTGTATTGGGAATGGCGTTAAGATATTTCTATTGTCTTTAATATTGAATGAAGAAGCATGAGCTTCTTGGGGAAAATATAATAGAAAGATGAACAGAAAGCCGATGATCATTTGTATCATTTGTATTACGAAACCGATTGCAATTATATATTTTATGCAATTATATTGCAAACTATTTTTTATTTAGCATCTATCAATTAGTTTTGCACCAATTGAAATTGAAAACTGAAACATCGAAAATGGAATCAGAATGCTAATCTGATCAGTAGCTTTTGCATCAATCTTGATCTAACAGTCAAACTGACAAGATTCTATAAATCTATAGATTTATATTCAAGATTGTGTATTCTAATAAGTCACAATAGCAGAGTGGTTGGATGGTCGGAATTTCGAGTCGAGAGCCCCAAGTTCGATCCCCAGGTGGCAGGCTTGTAGCAATGGGTTTTTAAAACTTAAGTACGAATTATATTGTTGGCTTGGACATAAAGACGGCGACGAGCTGACCACCTGTCACGTTGTCCCGAAAAAATCAACACTGGAAGGTGGGTCGAAGGGACTTAATTGTCTATATTAGACCTTAGATTATAGATAAGCACTTAGTTATCTAAACCTCTGTCTAAATCTGTATTGGGAATGGCGTTAAGATATTTCTATTGTCTTTAATATTGAATGAAGAAGCATGAAGCTTCTTGGGGAAAATATAATAGAAAGATGAACAGAAAGCCGATGATCATTTGTATCATTTGTATTACGAAACCGATTGCAATTATATATTTTATGCAATTATATTGCAAACTATTTTTTATTTAGCATCTATCAATTAGTTTTGCACCAATTGAAATTGAAAAACTGAAACAGCGAAAAATGGAATCAGAATGCTAATCTGATCAGTAGCTTTTGCATCAATCTTGATCTAACAGTCAAACTGACAAGATTCTATAAATCTATAGATTTATATTCAAGATTGTGTATTCTAATAAGTCACGATAGCAGAGTGGTTGGATGGTCGGAATTTCGAGTCGAGAGCCCCAAGTTCGATCCCCAGGTGGCAGGCTTGTAGCAATGGGTTTTTAAAACTTAAGTACGAATTATATTGTTGGCTTGGACATAAAGACGGCGACGGGCTCACAACCTGTCACGTTGTCCCGAAAAAATCAACACTGGAAGGTGGGTCGAAGGGACTTAATTGACGAGCCTAGACCTCTGTCTACCCCTGTATTGATATCTTCACGCAATTCCCAATACAGGGGTAGACAGAGGTCTAGTCCAGACAGTTAAGTCTCTTTGACCCACCTTCCACCGAAGATATTTTCGACACATACAACTCGGCTATCGTGACTTTTTCTCTCTTATAGTGATAAATGTTATTTGGAGTATGACCTGACAACACATCTCCTACAAACTTACACGCACACCATTTTCACCATTATTTCCCTTGTCTCCTTCCCTCTAGACAATTCTGTTCTTTGAGATCAGCAACACACCGAAGGGCCACTGGCGTTTCTTGGCCACTACTTACCGTTACGTGAATAGATTGCTCGTTTGTCACCTCGTCATATAAAACAAATAGTAAACCATATTTTTTTATAGAAAAGGGAGGCAAACGAGCAGGTGGCTCACGTGATGGTAAGTGATTACCGCCGCCCATGAACACCCGCAATACCAGAGGCATAGCAAATTGCCGGCCTTTGAGTGCCCCTCCCCCCCGCACCAGAATTGGGAGAGGGGGGTGTGGGCCTCCGGTCACCTGCACTCCCTGAGAGCAGCTGCGTAGGACAGCTTGAATGTCTGAAATCGATAAAGAGTATCTCTTCTGGCATGCGGTAAAGGTGAAACACCCTGGAGTTTGTTTAAGTTAAACACATAACGTCATTCATCCTTGTGGCCACGGGGGTCAGTCTACGTCATGGTATTTCCTACGCTTATAAAAACAGGTAATCATTGGATAAGGAAACCTTGTTTTATCTGTCAATACTCTAACGGTCAAACAGACAAGATTCTATAAAATAGATGTTTTGGGCGCAGAAACATCCTAGTAACCAATTACACCCATTTTGTTTGTTATAACTGTATAAATGTAATATGAATCCCCAGAAGACAGGCTCATACCAATGGGTTTTTATCAAAAACTTATGTCCAATTTATATCGTTGGTTTGAACATTATGTCGGCGACGGCGCACAACCCGTCGCGTTGTCCCAAAAAAAGTCTTCGGTAGCAGGTGGATCGAGAGGACTTAACCGTGTAGACCTCTCTCTACCCCTGTATTGGGAACGGCGTGAAGAATTGTTTTTCTTTCATCCCGACTTCACCTTGGTAGTGGCGGGCTATAATAGTTGTGACATTATCTGCTAGAAGACACAGTAGTATCTACGTAACAATTAGCCGGCCTTCCCGTGCATATCGTTGGTGACTCAGAAATGGCCTTGAAAATCCCAATGGCTGTCGAATGATACCGGTATAACCACTACAAAAATATCAAACCAAAATTGAAAAGACCTGAGAGTGGCAGCACCGCCTAAGGTGCGAAGGTCTTTAGTGATCTCGATAGCCCAGTATAGTCTTCAAATAATAAAATAAAATAGTCACGATAGCCGTGTGGTTGGGTGGTCGGAATTTCGAGTCAAGAGATCCGAGTTCGATCCCCAGGTGGCAGGCTTGTAACAATGGGTTTTTTAAAACTTAAGTACGAATTATATTGTTGGCTTGGACATAAAGACGGCGACGAGCTGACCACCTGTCACGTTGCCCTGAAAATATCTTCGGTGGAAGGTGGGTCGAAAGGACTTAGTTGTCTATACCTCTATCTACCCTTGTATTTGGAATTGCGTGAAGATATTTTTTTTGTAATATGAAATTTAATCTATGTATATATACATGTATTTTAATACATGGTTCCGTTATCTTGGACACTTAGGCGTTAGGCTTACCGCGTCTCAGGTTGCCCCAAATACGCTTCGCTAAAAACTAGGTCGTTGAAGACATCATCGTCTAAGCCTCTGCCTACCTCAGAATGGGAAAATGCGTGAATATAAAGAAAAAGTACGTCAAATTTGACAAATGAACTAAAAGTAAAGTGTGTTAAACGCCTCTCATAGAAAAACTTATACATAGAGCATAAACCAATCAGTCGCAGAAATATAGAAATGACCTCGTCTCCAAGGTGAGGCCTTCGGTACAGAGGCCGCGTCCTTTATACGAGGGCAAGTTCACGCAGACCTCGAAACAAGGACACGTCCTCGACGCAAGGTCGTATCCCTGAATGTGGAGGTCGCTATTCGAGCCATGAAGAAATGTTAAACGATTTAACATTTTTTTAATTTATGAAAAGTATGAGATTTATTGGACACGGAGGGATGAAATAAATTATGTATTAAAAATACTTGGTCGTCAACATTTATCAATATTTAATGTACAAAATTGTAAATAATAAACGAAAGTTTATTTGTCATATGTATTTATTATAGAAGCGCCATCTATTGGAATATACCTGAACTACTTCGTAAGTCAAAGACTGAATAAAGAAATAATTGTTATGCAGCAGTTTTAAGATCATCATATTTTATAATAAGCTCAAGTTTATAAATTCTATCATTTAAATTTAATGATAATTATTTACATATAAATGACAATAAAACTATAGTGGCCGTTTTATTGCCACTTTAGTTGAGCCTATAAACATCAATTTGAAATAGGGGTATCCCAACTTGATAGTAGACTAAGATCCGCGTCATGTAAATAATAATGTAAGGAAAATAAGATGGCTGACTCATATCATATAAAATGTTTATTTCAATTATTTCCATAGTTAAATGTCATTTGGTATTGTGATATGAACGAATGAATTAAACTAATTATTATGCTTATTTACTCACTTATCTTCACGCACAATCCCTGACGGGGTAGCCAGAGAGAACAGATCGCCAAGTGTCACGATCCCTACATACCTCTTTCGCTTCTTTCAGATTCATCATCTTCTTCATACATGCACGTCTAGGTATCCGAGTACTCTTAACCCTCCCCTCTTCGAACACTTTGCTCACATGGTCTTCGAAAGTCTCGGTCTACCTCGACCCCTTTTAATGTTAACTTTCGCGCTATATATTTTTTTCACCATTGGGTCTTCACTCATTCACTCAACGTGCCCAAACCTTCAAAGCACGCCCTTATAAATTTTTGTGACAAGGTCATCTTTCAAACTTGCCATATTGCGAACCTCTTACGAAGAGATCGCATCTCCACTGCATTCAACCTGCTTTTATGCTTCTTCTGGCATACCCAGGTTTCGCTGCCATATAACAAAGTCGGTACCAACACTGCATTATGTATTGCAAGGCGTGCACTTTTCACTACGCCTTGCCTTTTGATTAACTCAGTCAGGGCACCATTGACGTTGTTCCCGGCAGCGACACATTTGTCCACATCTAAATGACATCTTCCATCCCGGCTAAACGCACTCCCCAAGTATACAATTTTATTCACCTGTTCTAGACATTCCTGATTTACCCATATTTCACACTTCGTTCTTTCTTCGTCCCTTTCAAATACCAGAACCTTAGTTTTATTAGCATTCAAACGGAGACCTTTAATTTCACATTCATCTTTCATACACGTGACTAATATCTGGAGTTCTGCCTCTGATGGTGCAATAAGCACTGCATCATCAGCATACAGCAGACAATTTACTTTATATTTCACCCAATTTCACACCCAAACAGCTATCCTTCAGCTTCTGTAGACAGCTGTTGAGATACAGTATGAACAGCCAGGAAGACATGACACAACCCTGTTTTACGCTAAACATGGGTGACAGGTGATGCCCTACCCGCACACAGGCTTTACAGTCACAGTAAAGTGACTGTACAGCCCTTAGCAATCGACCATCCACACCATACCCCGGCAACAGTTCCCTCATTTTCTTCCATACAACCTTATCAAATGCTTTCTCAAGATCCACAAAAGCACAGAAAATCTCTTGCATCCTACGTGTCAAAACCTTCGAGTAAACTTTACTTGGTAAACTGGTCAAGCTGATCGCCCGATAGCACCCGCAGTCATAATGTGAACCTTTACCTTTATATAAAGGTACAATGACCGCGGATCGCCAATCATCCAGGACAGCCCCCGTCCGCCAGCACAAATTGCACAGCAGATGAAAGCTGTCCCAGACGCGAGGCCCACCATACTTGACCATTTCAGCAGAAACTCTGTCTAGTCCCGCAGCCTTACCACAATTCAAACTTCGAATCGCACATTCAATCTCTTTCATACTGATGACCTCAGTGTCATCGAGGTCCGAGTCTCGCGTACCAGTCACGGCGTCACCCTCACTAAGATTATCGGATCCCTCACTAACATTATCACACGCATACATCTCTTTATAAAATATCGCTCCATCGCTGCATGACGTCCGATTTTTCTGAGAGGACGTCATTGGTTCTCGAAAGCACTTTGTTCATTCTTAAGGCTGTCGCACCACTCCGGGTCCTTCCAACCTCTTTCCAGAAGAGTTTGGAGTTCTCCTTGAAGTTGTGCGACAACCTTTCGTCCGCTTCCATTCTACTCCTTTCACGCACTTCCTCAATCAATGCTTTCGTGTGAACTTTCTGGAGCTTATATCTTTCTTTCCTCTTCTCTCTCATATCCTTATCATTACTAGAGGCCAAGTAGTCTAACCATGCTTTCTTCTTCTTATTAACTGCTTCTTCCACTTCGTCATTCCACCATGCATCACCCTTTTTACTACTACCTCTTTTCACAGATCCACATACGTCTTCCGCTGCACGAACCATTCCATCCCTTAGGCTCTGCCATATTTCGTCCACACATTCTTTCCTGACATCGATGATGTCAAGCATTTCGGCTACCCTTGCTTGATATTTATCCCTAGTGTCCGCTTCCTGAAGATTCCAGCTTCGGATGCTACCGACCGACTATGGTTCTGGTGTCGCCGTCCGGTAGCGCCAACCCTCGAACAGATCCCTAAATCTAGTAATCACTAGATAGTGATCCCTTCCTAGGTCAGTACCTCTGAACACTCGCGTATCCATCATCTGTTTTCGCAGTCGGTCATCCACCAGGAATAAATCGATCATACTTCTCTCATTCTCTCTTTTTCTAGTATACAAATAGATTTTCTTGTGACTAACATAGTGTTTGTCACAAAAGACCCTTTTCCTTGCATACAGCCAATTAAAGCTTGCCAGCATCGTTAACCCTTTTATCACCAAACATTCCAAGTACCGACTCGTACCCTGGCCGAGCGGTACCAACCCATCCATTCAAATCACCACATACAACAATTCTTTCGTTTCCCCTAACCAAATCTAGAACTTCTGCTACATTCTCCCAAAACTTCTCCAGCTCAGCCCTGGACGACGAAGCTACCGGCGCATAAACAGCCAAAAGAAATAACTTCGTTAGTCCCAATTTAAAGCGAACCCAGAGAAGTCCTGAGTTTACAGCCTTACATTTAGTCATAACATCGACCAACCCAGACGACAGCAGCACTCCCACTCCCTGGCAGGCGCTCTCGCTCTTCGGGACTCCGGACCATAGAGCTAACGCCCCGCCAGGGAGCTCTTCAGTACTACTGCCCTTCCGTTTGGTCTCCGACAAACACACGACATCTAGTTCTCTTTCTTTCATTATTTCGATCAACTCATTCGTCTTATCTCTCATGCCTCCTCTAACATTCCACGTGCCAACTCTGCACTCCATCCTCCACCTTCCGCCGTGTCGGGCTGTGCGTGACGGGTGGCGGTCGCCATCGCCGCTTTGCGCGCTGCATTCCACACCAACGGGGACGAACTGGTGTGCGTCGCCTTGGGGGGACGCCCTAACCCTCGTTGTCATGGGTGCGTAGCTGAGTAGAATTGCAGCCCTGAAAAGGGCTGGCAGGGGTCGCGACGTGCACACTTCTACAATGACCCACCTTGCTTATTTCGTTAAATAAATGAATAATTTAAGGGAACCAAAGTATATAAGTATCTTAATGTACCTATATGGTACGATTCAAGTTTTCACTTAATTCAATATAAGGCAAAAAATATCACGCCATCTACTGGAGTATAGCAAAGATAGGACAATTTATTATGATACGAACACAAAAGAAAAATAAATACTTATAATTTTATAATAGTTATTCCTACCTAGCTACGGAGTATACTAGATACCTACGGACTTACTTTCGTCTGTTTCTTCTCAGTTAGTTCCTCTAACGGGGAAGAAGTACCTCATTAAGAAACGGTGGTAGATTAAAAAATGACTCTCGAAAAATGAATGTACATTCTTAAGTCGATGAATGATTTGATTTGATTACAAATAAATGAGCACCAACAGTATAATGGTTCAGCGTGACTGCGAAACAACGTAGGTTCGAGTCCATTTGAAATCTAATAAACAAAATAAAAAGAAAAGAACCTACTTTACAGTAGGTTCAACCATTGAAACCGGAACACAACTTTTTACACAAAAATATTGTATTCTTGTTCTGTCGCACATGACAAGGACCGGCGAAGCTGTCACTTACCGCCACCTGATTGTGACTTATTGCCAGATGTATTCTTATGACTGACATGTGCATCTATTCGAAACATCCTTTCTCCTCACGATAAAACTATTAAAGGAAGCGTTAAAGTTGCAGGAATACTAACAGCATACATTAACAAAAAACTTAAACACATGTCACAACCCTTATAATTTACAAGCTATGTTACCGGACTACATCCTTGCTACAAATTTTATGAATTTATATTAAAAAAAAAAATCTCAATACAGGTGTAGACAGATGTATAGACAATTAAATCCTTTCGACCCACCTTCCACCGAAGATATTTATAAGCCAAATAATTCGTACAAAACCTCATTTTTGAGGAAACCCATTGGTTTGAGAAAACCCTGGGGGCGTTAGATGGATGGTTGGATGGATTAGATCCACCTGGATCGAACTCGGGTCTCGCGACTCGAAATCTGACCACCCTACTCGGCTATTGTGATTTTTATGTTATGTTATGGATGTTTAATAATAAAGGTGGATAAAAGGTTAAGACGAAGTAAAACACAAAATCACTGTCAAAAAAATCATTTATTAAATTAAAAAATCAGTCTCTTGTCCATTTACAAATATACTAAAACGTATATCTGTACACGCCTATATACAATATCAACATATACACAGTATACAGCATATGACGGGGTTCGGAAACAATACAAGAATAAATAAATGCAAAATAAAAACAACATGGCGTCCTCTCCTCGGTATTTATTTGAGATCTGTACACGTGAAGGTAAAAACAGAACCACATACAACATTGTAGCCAAGTATATTACGTCATAAGCATTAACATTGTTACGGCGTCTCACAAGTCACGAATTGTAATCACATTTCATGCACCGCGCGCAATATAAAAATTATATCTTATATATACGACCAAAATTATTCAAGTAATCATATTATCGGAATATACTTCTATAGAATGCATACAAATGTTTCGAATAACTCGGGGAAAAGATTAATTAATCAATAAAATATTTAAAGTAACAAAATCAGTTTTATTTCGCTCACAGGAATACAGACTATTATTTATAATCTAAAACAAAACAAAAATCGTACAGAACTGTAAAACTACAGTTGGATAAAATGCAAATCTCTATTCTATTATAAATGATAAGAAAAAAAATTATAATTCGTATAAACACTCCAAACAGGTCTGATAACTTTACAGTCGACGATAGCTACTTAATGTAAAACTTATCTAACATGACAAAAAATAAAACACAGAAAATTGGTGAAATTAAAATGGCATCTGGCAATACATTTGCCCGCGTGACACGTTACAAAATGGCGCGTAAAGAATTTATCTATGTAAAGAGGAATCTAACAAATTATCGTTACTATAAATGTTACATATATGCCAATGAAAAACATCGGAGGAACATATAAATAACATTCAATGGCAAGTTATAAACAATCCAAACGTCCGTGTCAGACGAAATTTAAAGCACTCACAAGATAGGAATCTTGTCGCATTTAGTGATGCGACGATTATCGTATCGATAATACAAAGAACTTAATATCGATATAATTAAACCATCGAAACTTTATGTTAATATTGCCATCTATTGTTTAATTGCATTACGCTAAATTACATAAGAGTTACAAGATGACTTTTATCATTACCCTTATTTGATTTCAAATTCACTATTATCTCCTAGGCTTGTATTTGTATTAATGCAATCATACTTAATTTTCCTAAATACAAGCTCCACCGTAGAGCAATCAAAGAGTAAAAAAGTACCTCAGAGTAAAAAAGAAAAAAACGTGTGTGCTTTAATAAAACTTCTTAAGGGTCCATCTATGTGTATGTTTATATACACATATGTCTATACATGCATATATGTATAATATATACATTCACATACATATAGATACATTGATTATCTATAAATGTAAATTTATAATGGGATAAATTAATATTTTAGTAATATACGGAACGTAACTCTCTCTCTCTCTCTCTTTCTAACGTCACTAACTTTAACTTCGTCTCAACTTCCGTTCGGCTCACCTTTCGTAACGCTTTAAAAAAATGTAGAAAAAGTGGCTTTTCCAAGTGGTTTTTAAACCCGGGACCTCGAGATGGCAACACCTATAAAACCGGTGTTTACGCCACTCGACCACGGAGATCGTCAAGATTAATTGATAAAATTCTTTTAATAGCACTTAAAAGTGGGTGATGAGCCAAATCGAATTCTATTGAGAGTCACTCTGTTTTACGAAAACTTTTCTTTCCAAAACTAAATTTTAACATTCCTAACATGATCAGATACATACTGCCACGTACTCCGCTACTGATAACTTGAACAACTGTGTTTAAAAGGAGTACTTTCTTCTAACTCTGCTGACACGAACCTTTGGATAAGACCTAGTCTTAATAGTCAAAAAATGTAGTGTCCATACGCCTCGCGGATTTTCGTAAACTTCTAAAAACTAAACCAAAACTAAAATATGTTTTTCATGTATCATTTTAAATATAATCTCTGCGAACTTTTAGGATACTGACTGTACCCCCTCTGTAACCAACAAAATAACGTTTAAATTTCTATTGAAATCGGCTTATCCACTTCGTAAATAACTTGAAAGTTCATAAAAAATCCGCGAGGCTTAAACACAACTTACAAATACGTAACTAGTAACAATTACAACAAGTTACTAGAAACAATTTATTACTGTTTAAATATTTATTGTTAAGTCAAATGTAGATACAGAGAAAAATCAAATCTTCCTTCTCAGTATTGCCGAGACAAGTTCAATGAGTCATTCTTAACTAAATGTAAAGAGATTTAAACTATTTGAGTTTACAAACAAATTATAGATAAAAAATAATAAAAAAACACTCCTCAAACCCTATTATAGACTTCCAACACAATCACGTGTGTTTAAGCGATTTTGTTACAAAATAAGTCATTCGTCATAATTCAACAAGGTTTATACAGATCAACTAATACGCAAGTGGCCACATAATTGTATGAAAACATTTTAGTGAAACGAAAATCAGCTTAAACAGTTATCGATAGTTTAAAATATCGATATCAATTTAGTTATACATAAAGAAATGCAAAAACTAATACTAGTTTTACAAAAAAATGAAACTATATAAAAACGGCAGACGTTACGTCAAATGATATTTGTATAGGCATACACAATCTGGATATAAAATATCCTGAAAATTGTCACAAATACAATTTACAGGAGGAATTTTACATAGATAACATACTGTAAACACATGTGACATAGTGTAAAGATCGTAAATGTCTTTTTTATAAATTACTAATGAATTTTTTAGGCAGTCAATATGTAAGCACAGCATTCATAAAGTCAGATAAGAAGAGAAATAGTTTTAATACTACGTTAAATATATAACCGTATAATATTAACTGAGTCCTCAAAAACAACCGACAATACAGTTCACTCCTGTTTTTTTAACGTTCATTGTTAACATATACATTGTCAGTTAAATTAAAAGTCTAGTTTATGGACAAATTCTTTTTTAAATAAATATACAACATCTTTTTCATTTAAATAAGTTTAAAATAAAAAAACAAATCATCACATACGATATATCGATACTTTCACTAGAATTACAAACATCACTAGTGACATTTTGTAAGAATGTGGCATTAGACATTTTGCTGTAAGCATCTACAGTTATTTAATTACTAGAATAAAATTTATTTTGGTGTAAATTAATCATTTCATACATACTTTTTTGTTGCTGATAGTGGCTCAGCTTATAAAGACTGAGCCTGTTTAATAGTAAGAAACTTTAAACAGGCATTTAAAAATTATACAAATTAAATGTTTATACTAGCATGAAGTTTAATAACTGGTATATTATTTTTTTTATATTGTATTGGTATGGTGTGGTATATATATAATTTCATACATATATAATCTCATACAGTCCATGTACTTTCATACTATTGACTTAACTAAACTAGAATGGCTTACTGTAATGTAACAAACTTGTTATTCTAGAAACCACAGATAAAAACTGAACAAAAGAAAAATATTTAAAACAACGGTATCAATTTACTTACTACATATGTAAACATATTTATACACAGTAGACATAATTTTAAAGTAATTATATGGAAAAGAGGCACGAGTCGCAGCATAGTTAAGCAAAAATTACGAATTAATATCTTTTTAGTTGTGTAGATAGTAGACGTAGACATTTTATGAAAACCACCAATAAA
Source organism: Sericinus montela (assembly GCA_029286605.1). Classification (NCBI taxonomy): domain Eukaryota; kingdom Metazoa; phylum Arthropoda; class Insecta; order Lepidoptera; family Papilionidae; genus Sericinus; species Sericinus montela. Next base: position 1,983,172 of record JAGSMR010000080.1, on the reverse strand, counting down.
TGAAGAGCTTCTACTAACGAACCAATCAGAGAACAGTTTGTCTACGCGAGCACCAATCACGAGACGTTTTGTTCGATTCTCTAACTCCTTTCCTCTTACCGCACACACCTTCACACGAACTTCTAATTTTTTATACGCTGTGCTGTACCCGTGCCGCTTTTGCATCATTATAAGAAAAAGTACAGTGTTTCTGGAGGACTCAGTTACGTAATGTATTACAAAGTAATAAAACATAATCAAATCCTTTTCGAAAGGTGTATTCATACATAAAACTAGTCAAATAAAAAAAATTCTGCGGTGAAATTCCAATGCGACAAGGATCTCTTGTCGTCAAAATCCGAATTAATGCTCATTTTAATAAACGTCACCATAACAGTCTGTTTTTTTTTGTTGCTTTGAATATTTTGCAAATTAAACAATATAATTTTTACTGATATTTCTATATATTAATGTTTATCTGTCAAATGACACAACTTAGTCTATGAAATTGACCACGCTCCTTAGTCTATGTTAAAGTGACCACGCTCCTTAGTCTATGTCAGTGACCACGCACTTTAGTCTATGACAAAGCGACAAAAGATCGCCGGTCGCATTGCAACTATCATTTAACCACAGGGTAGTTCCGAGGACGTGAAATATTTTAACCAGATTAATCTGTCGACAATGTACTTTTTAAAGGAACCAAATCTCAAACGACACAGTGTTATTTCAGGGTGACAGTAAGCCGGCTAGCTGCCACCATTTTGTTGTTGAACTTCCTCTTAAACGTCTCGGCGGCAATCGTCGTGTTGAATGTAATCTTTGCGCTTCTCTCTTCCTTATCCAAGGCTAAGCTCTGGAACATTAATCCGGTATGGTTTCACTATTCCATGAAATATTCTCAAATCCTATTTTACATTACACACGCTACACAACATATGGATAATATAAATCATATATTACACAATTGTAACAGTAATAAATAGTTTTAATGTACTACGTGTAAACGTAATTTACGTGAAGAAAACACTAAATTAGACAATATTGCTACACAAGTAGCTATTGACATGAATAATGTTTAAATTAATAGCATCAGGAGAGCTTTTGCTAACCAATTTTTAATTTGAAATGTTCCATGATTAAATCTTTGGTAAAAATTGCGAATAAAAATGAACTTAATATAGTTTCAAACAGCCTACACTAGATGGGCAAGTCCAAGACTTTTCAACACTTAAAGTCCACAATAATAAACAAGTGAAAGATTGCTGACTGGAAAACTCAACATGTGACCTTCCTTGTTTCTGATTCCATAATACAGATGCTTGAGCTAGTTTCTTTGGGATCAGAGCAATGTATGTGATATTGTCTCTGTCTATGTATGTATAAATTATTAAAGGAAAAAGTTTTCTGTTCATTCCAAATTATCTAATATATAATATATACAATATCCAGTCGATTAACTTCAAACTTTAAACTCAGTCTTTCTTCTGCTTCTATCTTACACGCAGAGAAATAGGTAATTGGAAGCCCTAACGTCTATTTGTCTTCTTCACTTTACCGAATTCTTTTGTTAAAGGTAAAATATCTTCACTCTTCTCAATACAGGGGTAAACCACGTTAGACCACCCCACCTTCCACCGAATATATTTTTGGGACAACGTGACAGGTGGTGAGCCCGTCGCTGATAGTAACGCCGCACAGCCAACGATATCAATCTACATTTATTTTATTTAATCTTCACTCACAGTCCCTGATGGGGTAGCCAGAGGAAACAGATCGCCAAGTGTCACGATCCTTACATACCTGTTTCGCTTCTTTTAGAATCATTATTTTCTTCATACATGGAAGTAAAGTTATCCGAGTACTCTTGACCCTCCCCTCTTTGGGCAATTTAATCACATGGTCTTCGAAAGTTAGTCTCGGTCTACCTCGACACCTTTTAACATCAACTTTCGCGCTATATATTTTCTTCGTCCTTCGGTCTTCACTCATTCGCTCAACGAGCCCAAACCACCGAAGCATGCCCTTGTCAATTTTAGTGGTAAGGTCATCTTTCAAACCTGTAGAAAATTTGCGCGTGCATTGCTTTCTCTTACTCCTACAGTGCGATACAGATAATACTGCCTACTCTGTGTTTTAGAAGTCAGAAACGTAACTGGCCATGAGAGAAACAAAAATGTTTGCTCGCATCTCTCATGCCCTTGTTGTAATATACAAAACGTAACTCCCTCTTTCTATCTTTATTAACTTTTATCCCCCTTCCAATTTTGGCCTCGCTCGATCACGCTTTTCGTAACGCTCTCGTCACGCATCTACCGCCTTACTCCCCAAAACATGCATGCGTAAAGAAGTTTAAGTTCTAAAATGCAAGAGAAAGTCTATCTAACTATTCACTATAAAATCCACATCGGGTCGACAACAATCTATTTATTGTTTAAAGTATTTGATAATTATCTTGGACTCGCCCATCGGGAACGAGAACAATCGAGAAATGTTTCTAACCGTTATTATCCATATTGTAATTTAAAAATATTCGATATTGTTACAATTTCATTGTGTCATAAATAAATAGATAGCGTTTACATGAATCTTCATAGACAAATTCATAGCTACTCTTTTAAATAATGCTTTTAATTACTTCGTGCCTGTTATGGTGTGACGTCATTCACTACATCAAGACTGAAATTTTCATGAGTCCATATTTTGTATGTATGGTGGATGAGACATAATGTAACATATTTATTGATGGCAGTCATGATACATAATACAATACACACACACACATATTTCAAAGATTTTAAACCTTTTTCTGAGTATTAAAAAATACATGGTTGCTTGTCTTCGTCTAAAATTTACATAATAATGACTGATTAAATTCATCAATTCGATTTCAGTGTTCACTAAATTTTAATATTCAATAAAATGAATGTTACATTTATGACTAGCATCAAACTAAACAGAAAAAAATAGCTTTTAGCTGGTGTAAATATTAAGTTAACAAGTATTTATATGTAACACCTAAGTCTCCTTCACAAAAAGAGATAACAGAGACATTAATATACTTAATCCTAAGTTATGTACAGATATATATAAATAAATATCACATTGAATATATGTCGTTGTTGCTTCGGAACGCTTCTCATAACATTTTTTTTACATAGAAAAAAGATTAGAGTATGTTTATTTGTAATGAATTTACTCGAAAACTATTGAACCATTTTTAAAAATTTTTAAAAAGCTTCACCTATAAAAAGCTACCTTATCATCGTCTAACTTGTACTTAATTTATTTTCAAAGATAGATCCTTATGTTAATAGTAATAATATAAACGAATGTACAATTACCTATAATAGTCATTATTTAGCGTGAGCTATTGAAAAGTAATGTACTGGATTATTATAGTATTTACTAGCTGCCCCCCGCGGCTTTGCCCGCAGTTTAAGCACTTAACGCGGAACCCTAATTATGTTTCAAAAACAAAAGTAGCCTATGTTACTGCTTATAACATTAGCTATCTGTCAGTGGAAGTCCTGTTAAATTCGGTCCAGCCGTTTCAGACATTAGCCGGAACAAATGGACAGACACACAAAAATTGTAAATAAATGTTAATTTGGTGTATATACCGTATACATTCATATACATGTAGAAAAAAACGGTTATTTCAATATTATAAACAGACACTCCAATTTCATTTATATGTATAGATAACAAAAGAATTTCGCGAGGCTGTATGTTCACAGCCAAATCCTTTTAAGCATTATCATTTGTTTTTTGCATTATCATTGCCCATGCCCATAGCATGTTTTTACACGTTACGTAGTATAAATGAAAAATTTCCATGTATAATTTAATGTGCTTCGATTATGTTTTATTAAATAATAATAAATAAATATCTTCACGCAATTCCCAATACAGGGGTAGACAGAGGTCTAGTCTAGACAATTAAGTCCCTTTGACCCACCTTCCACCGAAGATATTTTCGGGACAACGTGAGAGATGGTGAGCCCATCGCCGTCTTTATGTCCAAGCCAACGATGAAATTCGTACATAAGTTTTTCAAAAACTCATTGGTACTGCCACCTGGGGATCGAACTCGGGTCTCTCGACTCGAAATTCCGACCACCCAACAACTCGGCTATCGTGATTATGTTTTATATGCCTTGATACTTATTTTTTTATAAATATAAAATTTGGATTACTGTCAACTTTTATGTCCACTAACAACTAACGACCTCCTTTCAAGGTGTTGGCTACATTGTCTCGAGTCTGGATGTTTGTGGTACCTACGTTGTTTCTGATTCCTTATTATAAGTGCTTAAGCTGCTTACTTTGGGATCAGAGCAATGTATGTGATGCTGTCCCCTATCTATGTGTTTATTGTGTATGTATGTATTTACAACTATGGATTACGCGAAGTTTTGAGACAGTTCACATGTCTTATTATTATTATTCATGATTTCTTTTATTTTCGCGAACCCTACACATCTAAAATAAAACGATTTTCGGATTTTAACGCTTGTTTTATTTACTGAAAACTATTATTACTTCGCGACGTTTCGAAGTGAAAATACTTTGTAAAGAACTACATAAAACACGCGTAAAAATTTCGCCATGTTGAGAGAATGAATGAAGAACGGTTGACGAAAAATGTGTATAAGTCGAGTGAGAATGGAAGTGTAGGAAGGGGAAGACCTAGGCGGACGTTTCGAGATCAAATCAGGGTCGTCCTGAAAAAAGGCCAGGTCAAGAGTACCCTAAATAAAAGAAAATGTATGAAGGGAATAATGAAAGTGGCCGAAGCGAAACAAGTATGTAAGGATCGTAGCAAGTGGAAAGAAATGGTCTCTGCCTACAGCTACGGGAAAGAGGCGTGAATGTATGTAAAATCCGAAAACCGTTTTATTGTAGGTTTATAGGTATTGTTTATATTACTTAATAATTTCGAAAGAGATTCGTTTTCACACACGGACGTGAACCTAGACCTTGTTCGAAAGTGCACAGAGGTTAGCTGATTGCTCTATAATTTATTTCGAATTGTGCTAAGGAGACTGTACGCTTTACATGTTACTATAATTTGGAAGTTTAGTTAAAACATTATTCTTCTTCTATTCTATATAATCTTTCGTTTAAAAACGTGAAAAACACTTATTAAATATCAAGCGTAAATTTTTACTCCTGTTATGGGCTTCACGATAGCCGAGTGGTCGGGACTTCGAGTCGAGCGACCCGAGTTCGATGCCCAGGTGACAGGCTCGTACCAATGCGTTTTTTCAAAAAGTTATGTACAAATAATATCGTTGGCTTGAACATGAAGACGACGACGAGCTCACCACCTGTCATGTTGTCCCGAAAATATCTTCGGTGGAAGGAGGGTCGAAGGGACTTTATTGTCTAGACTAGTCCTCTGTCCACCACTGTATCGGGAATTGCGTGTCAAATAATCAAATTAATTCAAAATGAAGAATTAAAGATCACACAAAATAACAATGTGAAATAAAAGGAGAAAAATTATTCACAAAACTTAACAAATGTCACAATTCCAGATGTACTTGGTGACATAATTGAAGAAGAAATCGCTTCAAGCACAAAAGAATTAAAACAAGGAGAAAACCACATCATTACATATGAAATAAATTTCAATGAACACTTAAACTCAGATGAATTTAAAATGTAATGAATTTAGATTCATATCAACAATCTGAAATAGAGAAGTTGAAAGAAATGTATAAACCAGTCTTCGCTAAGGATAAATATGATATCTGTACTGTACTAGATTATGAAGCTCATATTGACTTAATGGTGAACAAATACTATCTTAAACGCCCATACAGATGCACAATTGAAGATAGAAGAGAAATAGAAAATCAAATTTAAAAACTACTGAAGAACAATTTGATTGAGTAATCTTATAGCCCTTTTGCTGCTATAGTAACTACGGCATATAAAAAGGAAAATGAAAAGAAAACAAGGTTACGTATAGATTTCAGGGAATTGAACAACCTTACCCGTTGATTGAGGATTTAATGATAAAAACTGTAAACTGTAAGGATTTTTCTTCTTTTGACAGAAACTCAGCATTTTGGTCAATTCCATTGAAAATAGAAGATAGATATAAAACAACATTTGTTACACAAGAAGGCCATTATCTATAAACGTGTCTCCAATTTGGACTAAAGACTGCTCCAGCCATTTGTCAAAGAATACTGAGCAACATTATAAGAAAACACAATCTGTCTAGTTTTGCAGTAAATTTCATAGACGACATCTTAATTTTCTTGAAAACTATTGAAGAATATATACTACATCTATTAAGATTACTGGAGGCAATACAAAAAGAAGGATTTAGACAAAAATTTTCGAAATGTGCATTTGCAAATAAAACATGCCAAATATTTAGGCCACATAATAGAAAACAATTCAATCAGACCTTTGAAAGATTATTTAACCGCTGTTAAAAATTTCCAGTACCAGAAACAAGAAAAAATATAAGACAATTCCTGGAAAAAATAAACTTTCATCATAAATTTCTACCTCACAGTGCAATTATCCTGGACCCGTTACATAACCTATTACGAAAAGATGTGAAATTCATATGGACTGCGGAATGTCTGGAATCATTGGATAAAATTAAAGCATTGCTTTGTTCAGAACCATTACTGAATATCTTTAACCCAGAACTACCAATAAACATATTGTTGAAACAAGATGTGAAAACAAGATGAACATGGAAACAGTAAGCCAGTTGCTTATTTAAAAAAAAAACTCAGTGACGCTCAAAAAAAGAAAAAGGCAATATATCTAGAATGCCTGGCAATAAAAGAAGCAGAGAAATATTAGCAGCATTGGCTAATAGGAAAAGAATTTGTGGTAAACTTAGACCATAAACCATTAGAAAATATGAATATCAAGGCTAGAACTGATGAAGAGCTTATATTATATTATAATAGGAGATTTGATGTATTATTTATCTCAATATAATTTCACAATCAAATATAACCCAGGAAAAACAAACCAAGAAGCAGACTGTTTAAGCAGAAACCCATTGCTAGAACCGTACGTAATACTGAAGATTTTTTAAAAGTAATAATTTAATAAGCCTAAAAGATATAAAAGAAGACCAACACACAAATACAGATCTTCAAAATATAAAACATATAATAGAGAATGAAATTTACTATAAAAAAATATTAGAAGAAAAAAAAATTATGCAAATCTTTAATCATAGATGTCCACGATACCTACTGCCGCATTGGGAGAACCCAGATGATAAATAAAATAACACCATTCTACACAGCAAAGAATATTATTGCCATCATTAAACAAATAACTGATGGATGAGAAATTAGTTTTAAAAAAATCAAGGCGGCATTCAGAATATGGCCTAATGTCACATTTAGGTCCGGCAACGCGCCCATTTGAAATCATATCTATTGATACCATTGGGGGGTTAGGAGGATCACGGTCAACAAAAAGATACTTACATCTACTGGTTGATTACTTTACAAGATATGCTTATATTCAAGAGTTACAATATTGGTATGGTATTAACAAATACCCGGGCATAAATTCCAAGGAATTTAAAGATGACCTGAAGAATGAAAACATAAAACGATATTCACTGCTGTGGATACACCATTTTCAAACGAACTTAATGAAAGGACAAACCAAACTTTAGTCAATAAGATAACATAAATAAAAGCGATAAATAATAAGACACCATGGACTACTATTGCACAGAAATGTTGCACAGAAAAATATAACGAAACAGAACATACATAGATGTAAAGTAAATCACCTCACTCGTGTGTTTTTCACCATTTTGTATTTGCCGCGTCACCGCTTACTGGTCGACAAGAATATTGGCTATCGACAAGGATGCCACAGCTGGCAGTAGTGACGGTTAATTTCTATAACTACTTATTGAGAGGAGAATTTTTCCGTATTTGTTGAAATATAAAGAGACCTGAATTAAAGGCATTAAATGTTGTTTCTTTTGTTTTTACAGGTGAGCTAATATTTGTTAATTGATAATGTACGTAATGATTTCAATGTTAAACTTCATGTATCGAAATAACACTACTTTTGTCTTTACAGAGAAATGCAGTTTTGTCTTTATTTTCTATTCAAAGACCATAATATCATTATATATGATTTGCAAAAGTTCTCGATAAGTAATGTCAATTGGACGGTATTTTTAATCAGGTTTAAAACATTTATTAAAGAAAAACTTTATAAGGGTTATTATAATATAAATGAATAAATTAATGACAGTGATCCCTATGAATGAGGTGGTCGCTCCCAAGCTATTTCTAGAAAATATCACATCACATTTGTATAATACGTTATATTGTAAAAAAAATATTGACCAAAAAATAGGATACCTATGGAGTTGCTTTCGCCTGTTTCTTCTCCGCTAGAGGAACCTCATTACGAAACGGTGGTAGGTTAAAAAATGACTATCGATAAACGAATGTACATTCTTATGCCGATGACTATATATTTTGTATATCCGAACGAGATCATTGCTCTACGTAACCGTATAGAAATACGAATATTGTCTATCGAATTAACATTCACAATACAATTATCACACAAATATCTGTATAATCCCTAACGCGACCTGATCAGGCAACGACCCGATCGCACCGGCAGGCCGGCGAGCGGTCCGAAGCGGTCCGAAGCAACGGCGGCGCGGTCCGAAGCGGGCGCAGTTACCTGCACTTCGGCGCCGGCCAGCGCGGCGAGACGCGACTCCGTCATGCCGGGCGGCAGGTTGCGCACCAGCGCGCCCCCCGCAGCCGCCGCCCCCCCCTCGCCGTGCTCGACGCGCGGCTCGGCGAGCGGCTCGCGCTCGTGCAGCCGCAGCGCGGTGCGCACGGCGCGCGAGAAGATGCCGGCGGGCGCGGGCCGCTGGAGCACCACTCGCCGGCGCGCGCCGCCCGCGCGCTCCCCCTCCCCCTGACTGTCCGTCTGCGGACGGAATGAATGAATGAATGAAATATGCTTTATCGTACACCAAAAACATTAAATGAACAAACGACATACGGAAATTAATTAAGGTACAATTGGCGGCCTTATCGCTTTAAAGCGATCAGACGTTGCAGAGGATACAGTGACCTGCGAGAAGAGGGTGAGGTGTACGAAAAATTTCTAATATATATGTACATATACACATACACATACATACACATATACATACATATACACATTATACATACATACTAAATTTTTTTCTTCTCTTCGAACTTAGCCACGATAGCCGAGCGGTTGGCTAGTCGGAATATCGAGCCGAGCAATGGGTTTTTAAACGAAAACGAATTATATCGTTGGCTTGGACATGAAGACGGCGACGGGCTCAACAGCTGACACGTTGTCCCGAAAATATCTTCGGTGGAAGGTGGGTCGAAGGGACTTAATTGTTTAGACTTGACCTCCTGTCTACCCCTGTATTGGGAATTGAAGATAATTATTTATTTCAAATTATTATCGGTCAGATACTGACTATAATCGGTTATGCTGAACGACATAAGTTCTTTCGGTTTTCGAGGCCATTTCCTCAGCTAACCCTATATTAACAAAATTTTCTTTCGTCTTTAGTCATCCCACGGCTCGGGAGGAATCAAGCAATTTAACAGCGAAGGGATTTTTTTTTATATAATAGGGGGCAAACGAGCAGATGCCTCGCGTGATAATAAGTGATTACCGCCGCTCATGAACACCTGCAATACAATGCGACATCTATGTATTCACATAAGAAGTTCACTAATGGCGGATTCAAAATACACATCGACGTCAGGATAGTATATGCATTGCCGGCCTTTAAGGAATGTATGGGCTCTTTTCTTAAAGATCCCTAAGTCGTATATGTCCGAAAAAACCGCTGACGGCAGCTCATTCCATAAGGTGCAAGTGCGTGGCAGAAAATTCCGCGAAAAACGCGTTGCGGTGGAATACCAAGCAATAAGATGGTGTTAATGGAATTACTGACTATCCCGTAAAGTTTTGATGGTGAAATTCAACGGCTGGAATTAATCTGAATAATTCCTCGGAGCACTCCCCTCAGTAAATCTTGTAAAAAATGCAGAGATGCAACATCTCTTCGCAAAGCCAGGGGATCAAGCTGATCAGATCATAGTCGCCAACGATTCGAGCCGCTCTTCGTTTAATACGATAAAGTCACGATAGCCGAGTTGTTGGGTGGCCGGAATTTCGAGTCGAGAGACCCGAGTTCGATCCCCAGGTGGCAGTACCAATGAGTTTTTCAAAAACTTATGTACGAATTTCATCGTTGACTTGGACATAAAGGCGGCGACGGGCTCACCACCTGTCACGTTGTCCCAAAAATATCTTCGGTGGAAGGTGGGTTAAAGGGACTTAATTGTCATGACTTGACCTCTGCCTACCCCTGTATTGGGAATTGCGTGAAGATATTTTTTTTTATTTTAGATAGGATGTCGGCACACTGGGGTGCCCCTGCCCACGGATGAGATCAGTATTCCATGTGTAGCCGAACCTACGCCTTATAAATTTGCAAGCGGTGGGAATGAAGTACTGTCGTGCTCTACTGGGGGCACGCGAAGCTTTTCAGAGGCCACTTTGGCCTTCCATTCCAAAAGACCGCGAAACTGAATATTGCTTGATATGTCGCCGCCAAGGATTCCGATACTGACTGAGGCGACTAGGGGAGTTCTCTAAATGATAAGATACAACGAAAGGTTTCTTGACATGTGTCTTTTTGGGTTCAACTGGACTAAATTTAGTCGACCCCAGTCCAAGACTTTGTCTATTAAAATCTCGACTTCAGACACAAGTTGGTTCCGGTACTCGACGACGTGTTTCGAAATATTGGCACGGCCAGTATATAAGGCATCACCAGTGATGCCTTCCTATGTGGCAATGATTGTTACTTATTTGTCACATATATATGCAGAACAAACGAGGTTGGCGATACCACACAGCTCCGGAGGAGGGGAGTGCTTTGTGTACTGAGCTCTGAAAAATCCGGATGCCTGGCATAGAGCACTCACGTGGGATGGTCAGCAGTGAGTTCCCCTCGTTCATCGAGAGTCATCATGGGTCAGCGAGTTGTCCTCCCTGTGCAAAGATGGTAGTGATGTCTGACTGAAGTTCCCTTGGACAGTCTTCGCGAAGGTATATGGCGTACGTACAGAACGCACGAGTTCCGGAAGGAAGACGAACTAGTTTCTCACCAATTCTGCCAATGTGCTCAGACTTTGTCGCAGCAATAACTCTTGTGGCGACATCTATGTCTCCACATTGGAAGCTCGCTAGTGGCGGATTCAGGAAATACATCGACGTCCTTCATCACCCTTTTCCTGCAGCACATCATCCGCCAGTGTAGCGGATGATGTGCTTCAGGTGCAGAGTATCTACCTTCCAGGTCGGGTGATCGTGACCTGGAGACGACGTCTCCTCCACCAGTGTGCGCTATCGGTAATCGTATATATTCGTGAAATCGTGCGAACTTCGATAGCGTGATGTAGAACGTCGATGTGTTTCCTGTATCCGCCACTAGCGAGCTTCCAATGTGGGGACATAGATGTCGCAACACTCTCTTGAAGCACCTGGGACAGAGTTGTACGTCTTCTTGAAATCGCTAGTTTTTGAATCCCGAGACGCCGAAGCATTAACCCAGGCCGTTCTGCAAGTGTCACTAAATCAAAGCTTATTTATACCACCGATGGGCACCACAGAGGATGGAACGGAAGAGTCTTTGAAGCACCACATCGGCGACAGAATTGGCAACGACGTCAGCACTATCCAGCGAGAAACAAACCTGCCCCCATGGGAAGGATGCAAAGAAAGACCGCATATGGGCCCTTTGCATCGGATAAGGCAGTGTTCCGAAGAACCCAGAGGGGCACCAATGGATACCACATAGCCGTCCGGATAACAGGTCAGCAGAAGATCCAGCAGGGAAGGTGTATGATCTTCGACATCCAGAAACCGCGTTGGCGAAGTAACCAGTTGTGCAAATCATATGCCAAGGCAAAGTCAAAAACAGATCTCCCCGCATGATTCGTGGTTCGAGATTAGCCATTCGGCATGGTGGGCAATATCGGGATTTGCGTGTATGGCTAGGCGTTTAGCATAATGTTTTGTGTAATCTTGTATTTCTTCCTTGCTGTGGGTATTTCGAGTATTCCTGTATTTCATCGCTGTGAGTATAACAAGGTGCATTTACTATTGTCCGCAAGGATGCGTTTTGTGCACTTTGCGCACATTTTACATTGCTGTCGCTTATTCTGAATGCGAGTGTCTTCCAGGTGAGGAGACGATCCAAATGGAACACTAGGTACTGAACGCACTTACAATGTGGCAAGAATCATTGCCTAGTGGGACTGGGGGCAAGTTCCTTTTCTAAGACTGAATGTAATGTAATCTTTTATGTTGGCGCTAGCTTTATTCCGCCATTTCACTAGCCAGCGGAATGTGTTTCTCAATACTTGCTGAAGCTGCTCACTGGCTAATTCATACTTCTTCTTTACAGCCTATCAAGAGTCCACTGCTGAACATAGACATCCCCTAAAACTTTCCACAGTGGGCGGTCCTCAGCTACCTGCATCCATCGACTTCCCTCAACATTTCAAGTCGTCACTCTATCTCGTAGTGGGTAGTCCAACACTGCGTTTGCCTGGACGAGGCTGCCACTCGAGAACCTTTCTTCCCCAACGGTTGTCAATTCTACGTGTGGCCGACCCATTGCCACTACAACGTGCTGAATCATGACAGAATAAATAGGCGATATAGTCCGCGTAAGTAGCAACAATCACGTCATCTGATGTGGGCAAGTCATGAGTGAATATGTTATAGAGCACAGGGCCAATCAATGAACCCTGAGGTACTCCAGTCACAATATTATAGAAATTTGATCAAACTGCGCCATGTCTAACCTGGAAAATTCTTTCGGTTAGGTACGAGGTCAGTATGTTGAAAAAAGAGTGTGGTAACATTTGTTTCATTTTGCACAGGAAGCCCTCATGCCAAACGCAGTCAAATGCTTGTTGCACGTCCAAGAAGGCCGGCGAACCAGTATTGTTTTTGTTTAAAGCACTGTCGTACTACGCCGTGAACTAGATGATCTTGTTCAATTGTGGAGTGCGATTTTCTGAATTCAAACTGGTGCGATGATACAATGTTTCATTCATCCATTTGGGATTTCGAGCGAACTAGAAATATTTTTCTCCAGGACAGCTCCGGTGTTAGGCTAATAGGTCGGTAAGATGTTTAATCTTGTACAGGTTTTCCAGGCTTACCATGACAATCTGTGAAACCTTCCAAGAAGTAGAAAAGTTATACGTTCTGAAGATCGCCTTGAACAAGTACAATACATAATTATTTTCTTTGGCAGTTCTTTGAGAAGTTTTGGAGTGATAAGTTCGTAGCCAGGGGCCTTCTTGGAGTGCAAGGACTTGATCAAACGTGCAACTTCTCTGGGTGACCTTGGTCTTATTGGTAGTAACATTTGCAGATCCTGGTTATTGTCCTGTTCACGATTCTTCGCATCCATCGTATTCATCATTAGGCGAAATATCAATTTAAATCAAATTATTTATTCATTGACATAAGAACATACATTCGTTTATCGATAGTCATTTTTAATCTACCACCGTTTCGTATTGAAGTTCCTCTAACGGAGAAGAAACAGGCGAAAGAAACTCCGTACGTATCCTCTTTTTTGATCAATATTTTTTACAATATAATGCATTATACAAATGTGATGTGACATTTTCTAGAAATAGCTTGGGAGCGACCACCTCATTCCCAGGGGTTACTGTCATTAATATATTCATTTATATTATAATAACCCTTCCTATAAAGCTTTTCTTTAATAAATTTCTTAAACCTGTTAATAGACAGGCTTTGCACATTTACCGGGATTTTGTTGTAGAAACGTATACACCGCCCTAAAAACGAGTTACTTACTCTATGCAGTCTAGTAACCGGTGTTACAAGCTTGTGTTTGTTTCTTGTATTTACATTATGTACATCAGAAGTCTTGCTAAAAGTATTAATGTTTTTATGCACATACATTAAATTTTCATATATGTATTGAGAGGCCAGTGTTAAAATATTAATTTCTTTAAATTTCTCTCTAAGAGATGCTCTGGAATTTAAACAATATACAGCTCGTATGGCCCTCTTTTGTAAAACAAATACTGGTTCTACGTCAGCTGCATGACCCCATAGCAGAATACCATATGACGTTATGCTATGGAAGTAACTAAAATAAACAAGCCTAGCCGTTTGTACATTAGTTAAGAGCCTTATTTTTCTTACAGCATATGCTGCAGAGCTTAAGCTACTCGCAAATTGGGATATATGGGGGCTCCAATGAAGCCTTGCATCAAGTGTTATTCCAATAAAAACAGCTGTATCCACAAAGCTCAACTCTTCCTCATTTATTAGTACATTGGTATCATTGCTATTTAATATAAATTATTAGCATTGAACCAATGGACTATTTTTGACATAGCATCATTCACCTCGTCAAGTGTAACAATATGTCGTTTAATTTTAAATATTACAGAAGTATCATCAGCAAATAATACTGCATCGTGTTTATTCCCTAGTAAGGAAGGTAAGTCATGAATATAAATGAGAAAAAGAAGTGGACCGAGAATCGAGCCTAGCGGTACGCCCATAGCTACCGTCAATCCAGAGGAATACGCACCACTGATTGCCACTCTCTAAATTCTATGAGATAAATAATACTTAATAAGTTCAAGAGCCGTATTTCTGATACCGTAATGGTGTTATTTCCTGATAAGTGTTTCATGATGAACGCAATCAAAAGCCTTAGAGAGATCACAAAAGACACCCAAAGCATCCTGTGATCTCTCCCAAGCCTCACATATATGCTTAATTAGCTAAATACCAGCATCGGTTGTTGAGCGACCCCTTGCAAAACCAAACTGATTGTTGTGTAATAGTTTGTTTAAATTAAAATATCTTAACAGTCGAGTAAGAATAATTATTTCGAAAATTTTACTTAGTGTTGGTAGTACCGAAATAGGTTTTAAGTTAGTGGGGTCCGAAGTACTACCAGATTTTAATAAAGGTATTACTTTAATTTGCTTCATGAGATCAGGAAAAAGGAATTTGCGATTGCTACTGGAAGCTTTCCACAGAGAGAAGTCTTTTCGTCCAGTAGGCGTCCACGCTAACGTAGTTCTTATTCTAAGATTAGTAGATTGAGCATTTTTTAACTTCTCTTGCAGCACGATTAAATCTTGTCTTGTCGATCGGAATATGTGACCGATGCGAAGTTCTTCTGAGATGACGTTTTTCTTCCAGCTTCAGTCTTATGTTCATAGGCGTATTTCGCCATTCGCGCGAGTCAGATAGGCTGGGAGTATAAACCAGTCTGCCGTTTTAATCAGATTTGTAAGGTGCAAGCAGGCCTCTTCCACATTAAAACAGGACTTTAGCGGAGTACGTAGATTGATTTTTTTCTTTCAGGCAAGTACGGAAGCCATCCCAGTCAGTTTTATGATTACATAGTTTCTCCGGTTTTTCTTTACCCATCACTCTAGCGCAAAGGTTAAAGACTAATGACTGAAGTATGGTCAGATGATCAATCAAAACCTGACTCTATACGAGTGTACAGGTGACTGACGCCTTTGGCGATGTAGAAATCAAAATAAATAAATAATATAAAAATATCTTCACGCAATTCCCAATACAGGGGTAGACAGAGGTCAAGTCTAGACAATTAAGTCTCTTTAACCCACCTTCCACCGAAGATATTTTCGGGACAAAGTGACAGGTGGTGAGCCCGTCGCCGCCTTTATGTCCAAGCCAACGATGAAATTCGAACATAAGTTTTTGAAAAACTCATTGGTACTGCCACCTGGGGATCGAACTCGGGTCTCTCGACTCGAAATTCCGACCACCCAACAACTCGGCTATCGTGAAGTCAAAAGTTCAGATATATATCCTTTTGGGGTCTAATGGCCAGGTGGGATGGCCTGACGATCAAGTCTATAACTTCATTCTGTCAACGCAGTCCTTCAGCATAGGACCTCTAGTTACTAATATTTGTGGTACATTCGTTGTCTCTGATTCCATACAATAATACTTTAGCTGTTTCATGGGATTAGAATAATGTACGTGATGTTATCCCTGTCTACGTATGTATTTATTTTTAATACAACGAACAACAGGTCTAAAGAATTGAATCCTTTCAACCTACTTTCAATCGAAAACACTTTTTTGTAATAACATTACAGGTGGTGAGCCTGTCGCCACCTTTTCGTCTCAAGCCTAACAATAGGATTCGTACATAAGTTTTTGAGAATACCCATCTTGGGGATCAAACTCGGGTGTTTTGACTCGAATCTCGACAACCTAACCCCTCGACTATTGTGACTTATTATATTTAATCTGTCATTTGTATAATCCTCCTCCACTGCAGGACATATACCTCTCCATGTAAAAACCATAACCACCTCGCTCGTATATACATCCACATATATATATACGTATATATGTATACGTATATGTGTATAAGTATATTATATCATAAACTTACGCACTAAGACATAAATCAATTATAGACTTAATTATCTTGCCTGTCACCTACTCCAATATTATAAGCAGCGTGATCATTTTTTATTATATAAACATATTTCATTGACTTTCTGCAACATTGGACATAACGGCGGCGACGGGCTCACCACCTGTCACGTTGTCCCGAAAAATATCTTCGGTGGAAGGTGGGTCAAAGGGACTTAATTGTCTAGACTTGACCTCTGTCTACCCCTGTATTGGGAATTTCGTGAAGATATTTATATTTATTTATTTATTTTATTCTGCAACATTATGCAGATCCTCGCTGCAGCGTGTGGAAGTTAGAACGATATAATGGGGAGTCGGTGGATGTAGATGGCACCAGGACATGGAAATCTTTGTGGGAGGCCTGTGTTCAGCAGTGTACTTCGGATAGGCTGATGTGACAAAATAAATATCCTCACGCAATCCCCAATACAGGGGCAGACAGAGGTCTAGTCTAGACAATTAAGTCCCTCGACCCACCCTCCACCGAAGATGTTATTGAGACAACGTGACAGACGGTGAGCTTGTCGCCGTCTTTATGTCCTAGCCGACGATATAATACGTAAGTTTTTCAAAAACCTATCGTGACTTCTTCGGCTGATATGATGAAGATGAAATACATTTATAGATACTATTGTATGTACCTGAGTGATTGGGTGGTTGTAATTTCGAGTCATGAGTTCTGAGTTCGATCCCCAGGTGTCAGTGTTTTTCAAAAACTGTATGTACGAATTACATCGTTGGCTTGGGCATAAAGACGTCGACGGGCTTATCACCTGTCACGTTGTCCCGAAAACATCCTCGGTGGAAGGTGGGGTCGAAGAGACTTAATTGTCTATACTAGACCTCTGTCTACCCCCGTATTAGTAATTGCTGTATGTACCTTGGCTGACTTCTTCTCCAGGCCGCAGTCCACGGAGCGGCGCGGCGACTTCTCTGCGGGACAATACATACATTGTATTAAAATTATATAATGTAATAATTCCCTTCAGTAATCATTAACTTGTACATATAGCACTGATTTCGGCAAGTCACTAGTTGGACACAATGAAAATCAGCGCCATGGAAAAAAATTTCATGCTATAATGGCATGAAAATTTTTTCTGAGTAGTTTTTTTTATAGAAAAGGGATGCAAACGAGCAGGCGGCTCACGTGATGGTAAGTGACCACCGCCGCCCATGGACACCCGCACGCCGGTATTCTGTGGTATTCCCCGGTCGAGCCGGCCCGTTCATAAAACAACAAAAGCTGACGCGTGGCTCTGCCACTGTCAGATGACGCTCCAGTTCTCAGATGACGCCTTGACACATACGAGTATGTGTATTGTATAGTTTGTAATATGTAGTATATTGTAATTTGTATTGTATAGCCAATATTATTTGTAAATTGTGTGTGTGTTTTTTTTTAAGTTATCTGTGATGGCGTCATTTTGGAGAATTCTTTCTTTCTTCGCATGTTACGGCGTGCGGAAATGTTAAATATTTATAAAAGAAATCACGATAGCCGAGCGGTTGGGTGGTCGGAATTTCGAGACGAGAGACCGGACTTCGCACCATGAAAACCCGGTGCGTACGGCACAGTACTACGGAGATTGTCAGGTCGTATTGTTAGTTCAGACCACAGTCATAGACAGAGGTCTAGTCTAGACATTTAAGTCACTTCGACCCACCTTACACCAAAGATATTTTCTTTATGTCCAAGCCAACGATATAATTTGTACATAGGTTTTTAGAAAAACCCGATTGGCCGTACCACATGAGGATCGAACTCGTGTCTATTGTCTTGAAATTCCGACCACCCAACCGCTCGCCTATCGTGACTTTTTAACCAGCCCAAGTGTATTAGGTTCGATGCAGTGCCGTCCGTCCGTATTACCTTTCTTTCTCTTGTCTTCCTTCTGCTCATCGAAGACTATCTTCTGCCGCGGCGTCTTGCCCTCCGGCCGCGGCGGCAGCTTGCTTCGGAGGTCCGGCTGCGGATTTGGCTTCGGCTTCGGACCCTCCGCTCTGGAAACAGTACGGTACTCATTAATATTAGATAGATAGACAGATAGATAGATAGATAGAATACTCTTCATTGCACACCAACACAGAAAAAAAAGTCACGACAGCCGAGTGGTTGGGCGGTCGGAAATTCGAGGCGAGAGACCCGAGTTCGATCCCCAGGTGGTAGGCTCGTACCGATGGGTTTTTCAAAAACTTATGTACGAATTACATCGTTGGCTTGGACATAGAGACGGCGACGGGCTCACCACCTGTCACTTTGTCCCGAAAAATATCTTCGGTGGAAGGTGGGTCGAAGGGACTTAATTGTCTAGACTCGACCTCTGTCTACCTCTGTGTTGGGAATTGCGTGAAGACATATTTTTTTATTTACTTTTTTTTAACACAGAAAATATACAATATTATCTTTTGTAAGACTGTGGTGACACAAATGGCGGTCTTATCGCTAAAAGCGATTTCTTCCAGACAACCTTTGTATGGATCGGATTGTAATAGAATTAGTAATGTATGTAATTAGAATATTATTACTCTCGGAGACATTACATTAGTGAATGTGTCAAATTCGATAGTTATGTACTTAAAGTTAGTGAACTTTAAGTACATAACTATCGAATTTGATTCCTGGATGAGCATGTGTGAATGAGGTGGATGTTTGGGAGCGAGAGAGATAGAAAACAATGGAAGGTAAATGGCAAACGCTAATTGTGAAGTAATCATTGTTTGCATGATTTTGTAAATTAGAATTGAGTTTATATTTTCATCTCCTTTCTGTTTTTGACAAAGTTTATCAAAATCTGTTCAGCAATTTAGGTGTGAAATACTAACAAACAAGCGTTTGTATTTGTGATATTAGTAAGGAGTGAAAAAAATTATGTTTTTCATAACAGTTTAATTTAAGTCTCTGCACATTCATTCCAAACAAAACATAGACATTGAAAATACACCCATATACATTGGAGCAATTTGACAAACCTTTACTAGTTCCAATTTTTTATATAAAATATATATAATAAACACATACAACACATACATCTTCATGCCATTTCCAACACTAAGGGTAGATAGAGTCTAGACAATTAACTCCTTTCGACCCACGTTCCAACGAAAACATTTTTATCTCCACGCCAACAATATAATTGTACATAAAATTTTGAAAAAAAAAACCCATTGGTATGAGCCCTCAAAGATCGAACTTCTCTCGACTCGAACTCCCATCACCCAACCATTATATACCACCCAACCATATATCGTGACTCTTTTCCAATCTTTTACCACTACATTAGTAGTTGCCCCTTCTCCACTATCTCTTCTCTCCCCCCTCCCCCCCCCCTGTGAAAACCAGCGGCGCGCTCACTTGTCGGGCCCCTCCTTGAAGCGGCCGCTGTCGTCGTCCTCGTCGTTGTCGGTGAGGATGCCGTCGATGTCGTCCAGGATGAGGTCCAGCTCGTCGTCGCTGTCCGCCGCGCGGGCCGGCAGCGGCGGCGTCAGCGCGCGCTCCGGGGACTGCTGCCGCTGCTGCCCCTGCTGCCGCTGCTGCCCCTGCTGCCGCTGCTGCCCCTGCTGCCGCTGCTGCCCCAGCTGCCGCTGCTGCTGCTGCTGGTGGTGCTGCCGCGGCGGCGTCAGCGTCTCTGCGGGGGTGGATACGGGACACGGTAGTCGAGTGCTTTGGTGAACTGTTATAATATCCTATTACAGCACAGTCAATATGAAGTAAACTGCTGACCCTGGCCTCAGCAGTTGTTTACTTCATTCGTAAATAGTGACGAACGTGAATCAAATGTTTCGTAAGCATTTCCGTTACCTCAGAAATGTGGATCGGGTTGAAACTTCGTCGTGGGCACATTTCCAAAACGTGACAAATTTGTAACTGTTTTTATAATTAAACCTTTTTCCAGTTCAGTAAAAGGTGTTCTTTTTTTTTTAAAAAAAGTCTCCATCATCCCACCCCGTAACAGAACGGTAAACGAGTCTAAGGGACCCGAATTCGATCCACAGGGTAGGGTTGGACAAGAATTTTTTTTTAACTCATTTATAATTTTTTTTTTAATTATGAGTTTTGCACCCATCACTGGATTTTCCGCACAAACCAAAGGTAGACTGGTAGAGAATGCCTTTAGGCATTAAGTCCGCCGTCTTGTACATTTTTTATAATGTGTGCAAATAAAGCTTAAATAAATAAATAAATAAATAATTTATATGTTTGTCACATTGTCTCGAAATGAGATTTGTGATATATGACTCGAAATTGTCCAGACCTCTGACTACCCCTGTAGATAAATGCGTGAAGATATCAAAAAAAATACTAAAAAATGATCTATACTAGATTCAGCAGAGGAGATACTAAAACTGATTTTGAATTAAATTTATCTTTAATGCGTTTTATTATTCTGGATATGGCATTATTTTACAAAGAAAAGAAATTCCCAGACCAAATACAACACAAAAATTAACAAAAAAATAACAATACTAAAAAATAAATGAAATCTAGTAATAAATATTACAACTAAGAAAACATGGTTAGCCATAACTAAAAAAAGTGATTTTCTGCGTTAACCCTACCAGGAATCGAACCTGGGGCCATAGAGCAAGCGACACCTTAAAAACCAGTGTGTACGTCACTCAACTACAGAGGGCATCAAAAATATGTACTAATATTTACTTAATATTAGAGAGCGTCAAAGATAGCTAATATTAACTAAATATACAAACATACCACAAGTAGAATTGACTTCTGCATCATCCTTAGCCACCTTCACCGGAGACCTCTCCCTACTCTTATCCACTTTCTCCACAATCTCCACTTTCTCCGGTGACTTCCTCGTGGTGTCCGGCTTGTCCGGCTGCGTGCTCGTCGGTTTGTTGTCCACATTAGTCTCTATTGGCTTTGCAGTCTCCGGTTTAGGTGTATCTTTGTTCTGCTTTTCACGGTCTCTGAAATAAGAAATTAAAGTATATGTTAGCTCTGGTCTATTAGCAGGTTTCTTCTCTCTGCTGCCGCTGCTGCCCCTGCTGCCGCTGCTGCCCCTGCTGCCGCTGCTGCCCCTGCTGCCGCTGCTGCCCCTGCTGCCGCTGCTGCCCCTGCTGCCGCTGCTGCCCCTGCTGCCGCTGCTGCCCCTGCTGCCGCTGCTGCCCCTGCTGCCGCTGCTGCCCCTGCTGCCGCTGCTGCCCCTGCTGCCGCTGCTGCCCCTGCTGCCGCTGCTGCCCCTGCTGCCGCTGCTGCCCCTGCTGCCGCTGCTGCCCCTGCTGCCGCTGCTGCCCCTGCTGCCGCTGCTGCCCCTGCTGCCGCTGCTGCCCCTGCTGCCGCTGCTGCCCCTGCTGCCGCTGCTGCCCCTGCTGCCGCTGCTGCCCCTGCTGCCGCTGCTGCCCCTGCTGCCGCTGCTGCCCCTGCTGCCGCTGCTGCCCCTGCTGCCGCTGCTGCCCCTGCTGCCGCTGCTGCCCCTGCTGCCGCTGCTGCCCCTGCTGCCGCTGCTGCCCCTGCTGCCGCTGCTGCCCCTGCTGCCGCTGCTGCCCCTGCTGCCGCTGCTGCCCCTGCTGCCGCTGCTGCCCCTGCTGCCGCTGCTGCCCCTGCTGCCGCTGCTGCCCCTGCTGCCGCTGCTGCCCCTGCTGCCGCTGCTGCCCCTGCTGCCGCTGCTGCCCCTGCTGCCGCAATAAATAAATAAATAAATAAATAAATAAATAAATAAATAAATAAATAAATAAATAAATAAATAAATAAATAAATAAATAAATAAATAAATAAATAAATAAATAAATAAATAAATAAATAAATAAATAAATAAATAAATAAATAAATAAATAAATAAATAAATAAATAAATAAATAAATAAATAAATAAATAAATAAATAAATAAATAAATAAATAAATAAATAAATAAATAAATAAATAAATAAATAAATAAATAAATAAATAAATAAATAAATAAATAAATAAATAAATAAATAAATAAATAAATAAATAAATAAATAAATAAATAAATAAATAAATAAATAAATAAATAAATAAATAAATAAATAAATAAATAAATAAATAAATAAATAAATAAATAAATAAATAAATAAATAAATAAATAAATAAATAAATAAATAAATAAATAAATAAATAAATAAATAAATAAATAAATAAATAAATAAATAAATAAATAAATAAATAAATAAATAAATAAATAAATAAATAAATAAATAAATAAATAAATAAATAAATAAATAAATAAATAAATAAATAAATAAATAAATAAATAAATAAATAAATAAATAAATAAATAAATAAATAAATAAATAAATAAATAAATAAATAAATAAATAAATAAATAAATAAATAAATAAATAAATAAATAAATAAATAAATAAATAAATAAATAAATAAATAAATAAATAAATAAATAAATAAATAAATAAATAAATAAATAAATAAATAAATAAATAAATAAATAAATAAATAAATAAATAAATAAATAAATAAATAAATAAATAAATAAATAAATAAATAAATAAATAAATAAATAAATAAATAAATAAATAAATAAATAAATAAATAAATAAATAAATAAATAAATAAATAAATAAATAAATAAATAAATAAATAAATAAATAAATAAATAAATAAATAAATAAATAAATAAATAAATAAATAAATAAATAAATAAATAAATAAATAAATAAATAAATAAATAAATAAATAAATAAATAAATAAATAAATAAATAAATAAATAAATAAATAAATAAATAAATAAATAAATAAATAAATAAATAAATAAATAAATAAATAAATAAATAAATAAATAAATAAATAAATAAATAAATAAATAAATAAATAAATAAATAAATAAATAAATAAATAAATAAATAAATAAATAAATAAATAAATAAATAAATAAATAAATAAATAAATAAATAAATAAATAAATAAATAAATAAATAAATAAATAAATAAATAAATAAATAAATAAATAAATAAATAAATAAATAAATAAATAAATAAATAAATAAATAAATAAATAAATAAATAAATAAATAAATAAATAAATAAATAAATAAATAAATAAATAAATAAATAAATAAATAAATAAATAAATAAATAAATAAATAAATAAATAAATAAATAAATAAATAAATAAATAAATAAATAAATAAATAAATAAATAAATAAATAAATAAATAAATAAATAAATAAATAAATAAATAAATAAATAAATAAATAAATAAATAAATAAATAAATAAATAAATAAATAAATAAATAAATAAATAAATAAATAAATAAATAAATAAATAAATAAATAAATAAATAAATAAATAAATAAATAAATAAATAAATAAATAAATAAATAAATAAATAAATAAATAAATAAATAAATAAATAAATAAATAAATAAATAAATAAATAAATAAATAAATAAATAAATAAATAAATAAATAAATAATTTATATGTTTGTCTCATTGTCTCGAAATGAGATTTGTGATATATGACTCGAAATTGTCCAGACCTCTGACTACCCCTGTAGATAAATGCGTGAAGATATCAAAAATATGTACTAATATTTACTTAATATTAGAGAGCGTCAAAGATAGCTAATATTAACTAAATATACAAACATACCACAAGTAGAATTGACTTCTGCATCATCCCACCCCGTAACAGAACGGTAAACGAGTCTAAGGGACCCGAATTCGATCCACAGGGTAGGTTGACAAGAATTTTTTTTAACTCATTTATAATTTTTTTTTTAATTATGAGTTTTGCACCCATCACTGGATTTTCCGCACAAACCAAAGGTAGACTGGTAGAGAATGCCTTTAGGCATTAAGTCCGCCGTCTTGTACATTTTTTATAATGTGTGCAAATAAAGCTTAAATAAATAAATAAATAAATAATTTATATGTTTGTCACATTGTCTCGAAATGAGATTTGTGATATATGACTCGAAATTGTCCAGACCTCTGACTACCCCTGTAGATAAATGCGTGAAGATATCAAAAAAATACATAAAAATGATCTATACTAGATTCAGCAGAGGAGATACTAAACTGATTTTGAATTAAATCTATCTTTAATGCGTTTTATTATTCTGGATGTGGCATTATTTTACAAAGAAATAAAAATTCCCAGACCAAATACAACACAAAATTAACAAAAAATAACAATACTAAAAAGTAAATGAAATCTAGTAATAAATATTACAACTAAGAAAACATGGTTAGCCATAACTAAAAAAGTGATTTTCTGCATTAACCCTACCAGGAATCGAACCCAAATAGAGCAAGCGACACCTTAAAACCAGTGTGTACGTCACCAACCACAGAGGGCATCAAAATATGTACTAATATTTACTTAATATTAGAGAGCGTCAAAGATAGCTAATATTAACTAAATATACAAACATACCACAAGTAGAATTGACTTCTGCATCATCCCACCCCGTAACAGAACGGTAAACGAGTCTAAGGGACCCGAATTCGATCCACAGGGTAGGGTTGACAAGAATTTTTTTTAACTCATTTATAATTTTTTTAATTATGAGTTTTGCACCCATCACTGGATTTTCCGCACAAACAATCTACCTTTAGACTGGTAGAGAATGCCTTTAGGCATTAAGTCCGCCGTCTTGTACATTTTTATAATGTGTGCAAATAAAGCTTAAATAAATAAATAATTTATATGTTTGTCACATTGTCTCGAAATGAGATTTGTGATATATGACTCGAAATTGTCCAGACCTCTGACTACCCCTGTAGATAAAATGCGTGAAGATATCAAAAATATACATAAAAATGATCTATACTAGATTCAGCAGAGGAGATACTAAACTGATTTTGAATTAAATCTATCTTTAATGCGTTTTATTATTCTGGATGTGGCATTATTTTACAAAGAAATAAAAATTCCCAGACCAAATACAACACAAAATTAACAAAAATAACAATACTAAAAGTAAATGAAATCTAGTAATAAATATTACAACTAAGAAAACATGGTTAGCCATAACTAAAAAAGTGATTTTCTGCATTAACCCTACCAGAATCGAACTCAGCCATAGAGCAAGGACACCTAAAACCAGTGTGTACGTCACCAACCACAGAGGGCATCAAAATATGTACTAATATTTACTTAATATTAGAGAGCGTCAAAGATAGCTAATATTAACTAAATATACAAACATACCACAAGTAGAATTGACTTCTGCATCATCCTTAGCCACCTTCACCGGAGACCTTCCTACCTATCCACTTTCCACAATCTCCACTTTCTCCTCGGGTGATTTCGTGGTGTCCGCTTGTCTCAAGGTGTGCTCGTCGGTTTGTTGTCCACATTAGTCTCTATTGGCTTTGCAGTCTCCGGTTTAGGTGTATCTTTGTTCTGCTTTTCACGGTCTCTGAAATAAGAAATTAAAGTATATGTTAGCTCTGGTCTATTAGCAGGTTTCTTCTCTCTGTTCATCTTTTATTTCTATCTCAATTCAGATAGTTAATTGACTCAGGCGTTACTTTGCGGAAATTCATTGTAAAGTTGTTATTGAGAAAAGTTAACTTCGCAACACTCCGCATGCAAATATGAAAAGGTATATGTTACTTGGTCCGAAGAGAAGAGAGATCTCAATTCAAGTAGAGGCATCGCGTGCCTTAGAGTACTAGGACCGTGGTCCTGTTCATTCTTCCCTTTTACACCTACTATACCTCTGATGACATGAAGGTCAGTTGTTACTTCCTATCAGCTCAACCAAATATGCTTTTTGGACAGCCCACATAAAAAAATCGGGGTTTGTAGCTCCCTGCGATTAGTCACTGCTAAATTAGTAACAGATACGTGGATTGCGGCATTTCCTTCGACCATTCCTCGCCCTATACAGACATATGCAAGCAAGACTGACAATTTTTTTTCTAAAATAAAAAAATACATATACAGATAGGGACAACATCACATACATTGATCCGATCCCAACGTCAGATGCTAAAGCACTTGAGGTATGGGAATCGGAAATAACGAAGGCACCACAAACACCCAGACCCGAGAGAATGTAGAAAAAGTGGTTTTTCTACATTGACCCGACCGGGAATCGAACCCGGGACCTCGAGATGGCGACACCTTGAAAACCGAAGTTTACGCCACTCGTCCGCAGGAGCTACCGTCCAAGGAGTTTTCTGAGGTTATAATTTGTTTAAAGAATCTTCTAGAGTGGCATGTCCTCTACCTGTCCTGCAGCTGTTTCTGCAGCGCCACCGCGTTCTTCCTGCGCCTCACTTCCTTCGCCCGCAGCACTCTCTCTCTTAAGCTCTCCTGTTCCCTCAGACGTCTTCTGTATTCACTTTCCTAAAGGAAAAATTGATGAAGATGATTTAAATAGTTTAAAAAAAAAACTCAATATTCTTGTCTGTAGGTTTAACTATGGATGTTTCAGTGTGGCAACATGTGATCAAGTGGTGCACGGACTAAGTTTCGCTACTAAGAGCTTGGCGGTAGGTGAGCGGAATGTGCAGGTGTAGCTATGTGTACGGGCGGAGTGTGCAGGTGTAGCTATGTGTACGGGCGGAGTGTGCAGGTGTAGCTATGTGTACGGGCGGAGTGTGCAGGTGTAGCTATGTGTACGGGCGGAGTGTGCAGGTGTAGCTATGTGTACGGGCGGAGTGTGCTAGTGTAGCTATGTGTACGGGCGGAGTGTGCAGGTGTAGCTATGTGTACGGGCGGAGTGTGCAGATGTAGCTATGTGTACGGGCGGAGTGTGCGGTGTAGCTATGTGTACGGGCGGAGTGTGCAGGTAGCTATGTACGGGCGGAGGTGCAGGTGTAGCTATGTACGGGCGGAGTGTGCAGGTGTAGCTATGTACGGGCGGAGTGTGCTAGTGTAGCTATATGTACGGGCGGAGGTGCAGGTGTAGCGGCGTGTACGGGCGGAGTGCAGGTAGCTATGTGTACGGGCGGAGGTGCAGTGTAGCTATGTGTACGGGCGGAGGCAGGTGTAGCTATGTACGGGCGGAGGTGCTAGTGTAGCTATGTGTACGGGCGGAGGTGTGCAGGTGTAGCGGCGTGTACGGGCGGAGTGTGCAGGTGTAGCTATGTGTACGGGCGGAGTGTGCAGGTGTGTAGCTATGTGTACGGGCGGAGTGTGCTAGTGTAGCTATGTGTACGGGCGGAGTGTGCAGGTGTAGCTATGTGTACGGGCGGAGTGTGCAGGTGTAGCTATGTGTACGGGCGGAGTGTGCAGATGTAGCTATGTGTACGGGCGGAGTGTGCAGATGTAGCTATGTGTACAGGCGGAGTGTGCTAGTGTAGCTATGTGCATGGGCGGAGTGTGCGGTGTAGCTATGTGTACGGGCGGAGGTGCAGGTGTAGCCATGTGTACGGGCGGAGGTGCAGGTGTAGCTATGTGTACGGGCGGAGGTGCAGGTGTAGCTATGTGTACGGGCGGAGTGCAGGTAGCTATGTGTACGGGCAGGTGTGCAGGTAGCTATGTACGGGCGGAGTGTGTGCAGGTGTAGCTATGTGTACGGGCGGAGTGTGCAGATGTAGCTATGTGTACGGGCGGAGTGTGCAGATGTAGCTATGTGTACGGGCGGAGTGTGCAGGTGTAGCTATGTGTACGGGCAGGTGTGCAGGTGCAGCTATGTGTACGGGCAGGTGTGCAGGTGGCTATGTGTACGGGCGGAGTGTGCAGGTAGCTATGTACGGGCGGAGGTGCAGGTGTAGCTATGTGTACGGGCGGAGTGTGCAGGTGTAGCGGCGTGTACGGGCGGAGTGTGCAGTGTAGCTATGTGTACGGGCGGAGTGTGTGCAGGTGTAGCGGCGTGTACGGGCGGAGGTGTAGCTATGTGCAGGCAGGTG
The DNA here is from genome assembly GCA_029286605.1 of Sericinus montela. Taxonomy (NCBI): domain Eukaryota; kingdom Metazoa; phylum Arthropoda; class Insecta; order Lepidoptera; family Papilionidae; genus Sericinus; species Sericinus montela. The sequence goes on along the minus strand of JAGSMR010000080.1, from coordinate 1,954,798 downwards.
TGCAGGTGTAGCCATGTGTACGGGCGGGTGTGCAGGTGTAGCGGCGTGTACGGGCGGAGTGTGCGGGTGTAGCTATGTGTACGGCGGAGGTGCAGGTGTAGCTATGTACGGGCGGAGTGTGCAGTGTAGCTATGTACGGGCGGAGTGTGCAGGTGTAGCTATGTGTACGGGCGGAGTGTGCAGGTGTAGCTATGTGTACGGGCGGAGTGTGCAGGTGTAGCTATGTGTACGGGCGGAGTGCAGGTGTAGCTGTGTGTACAGGCAGGTGTGCTAGTGTAGCTATATGTACAGGCAGGTGTGCTAGTGTAGCTATATGTACAGGCAGGTGTGCAGGTGTAGCCATGTGTACGGGCGGAGTGTGCAGTGTAGCTATGTACGGGCGGAGTGTGCAGTGTAGCTATGTACGGGCGGAGGCAGGTGTAGCTATGTACGGGCGGAGGCAGGTGTAGCTATGTACAGGCAGGTGTGCTAGTGTAGCTATGTGCAGGCAGGTGTGCAGGTGTAGCTATGTGTATGGGCGGAGTGTGCAGGTGTAGCTATGTACAGGCAGGTGTGCTAGTGTAGCTATGTGCAGGCAGGTGTGCAGGTGGCAGCTATGTGTACGGGCGGAGGTGCAGGTGTAGCTATGTACGGGCGGAGGCAGGTGTAGCTATGTGTACGGCGGAGTGTGCAGGTAGCTATGTGTACAAGGAGGTGCAGGTGTAGCTATGTGTACAAGGAGGTGCAGGTGTAGCTATGTGTACAGGCGGAGTGTGCAGGTAGCTATGTACGGGCGGAGTGTGCAGGTGTAGCCATGTGTACGGGCGGAGGCAGGTGTAGCTATGTGCAGGCAGGTGTGCAGGTGTAGCCATGTGTACGGGCGGAGTGTGTGCAGGTGTAGCTATGTGTGTACGGGCGGAGTGTGCTAGTGTAGCTATGTGTACGGCGGAGTGTGCAGGTGTGCAGGTGGCAGCTATGTGTACGGGCGGAGGCAGGTGTAGCTATGTACAGGCAGGTGTGCTAGTGTAGCTATGTGCATGGGCGGAGGTGCTAGTGTAGCTATATGTACGGGCGGAGGTGTAGGTGTAGCTATGTGTACGGCGGAGTGTGCAGGTAGCTATGTACGGGCGGAGGTGCAGGTGTAGCTATGTACGGGCGGAGTGCAGGTAGCTATGTACGGGCGGAGGTGCTAGTGTAGCTATGTGTACGGGCGGAGTGTGCTAGTGTAGCTATGTGTACGGGCGGAGTGTGCTAGTGTAGCTATGTGTACGGGCGGAGTGTGCAGGTGTAGCTATGTGTACGGGCGGAGTGTGCTAGTGTAGCTATGTGTACGGGCGAAGTGTGCAGGTGTAGCTATGTGCACGGGCGGAGGTGCTAGTGTAGCTATATGTACAGGCAGGTGTGCTAGTGTAGCTATATGTACAGGCAGGTGTGCAGGTGTAGCTATGTGTGTACGGGCGGAGGTGTAGGTGTAGCTATGTGTACGGGCAGGTGTGCAGGTGTAGCCATGTGTACGGGCGGAGGTGTGCAGGTGTAGCTATGTACGGGCGGAGGTGCAGGTGTAGCTATGTGTACGGGCGGAGTGTGCAGGTGTAGCTATGTACGGGCGGAGGTGCAGGTAGCTATGTGTACGGGCGGAGGTGTAGGTGTAGCTATGTGTACGGGCGGAGTGCAGGTGTAGCTATGTGTACGGGCGGAGGTGCAGGTGTAGCTATGTGTACGGGCGGAGGTGCTAGTGTAGCTATATGTACGGGCGGAGGTGCAGGTGTAGCTATGTACGGGCGGAGTGCAGGTGTAGCTATGTACGGGCGGAGTGTGTGCAGGTGTAGCTATGTACGGGCGGAGTGTGCAGGTGTAGCTATGTGTACGGGCGGAGGTGCAGGTGTAGCTATGTACAGGCAGGTGTGCAGGTGTAGCTATGTGTACGGGCGGAGTGTGCAGTTGTAGCTATGTGTACGGGCGGAGGTGCAGGTGTAGCTATGTACAGGCGGAGTGTGCAGGTGTGTAGCTATGTGTACAGGCAGGTGTGCAGGTGGCAGCTATGTGTACGGGCGGAGGCAGGTGTAGCTATGTGCAGGCAGGTGTGCTAGTGTAGCTATGTGTGCAGGCAGGTGTGCTGAGTGTAGCTATGTGTGCAGGCGGGTGTGCAGGTGGCAGCTATGTGTACGGGCGGGTGTGCAGGTGTAGCTGTGTGTACGGGCGGAGTGTGCGGGTGTAGCTATGTGCAGGCAGGTGTGCAGGTGTGGCTATGTGTACAGGCCGGAGTGTGCAGGTGTAGCTATGTGTGCAGGCAGGTGTGCAGGTGTAGCTATGTGTGCAGGCGGAGTGTGCTGAGTGTAGCTATGTGCAGGCAGGTGTGCAGGTGTAGCTGTGTACGGGCGGAGTGTGCAGGTGTAGCTATGTGTACAGGCAGGTGTGCAGGTGTAGCTATGTGTGCAGGCAGGTGTGCAGGTGTAGCTGTGTACGGGCGGGTGTGCAGGTGGCAGCTATGTGTACGGGCGGGTGTGCAGGTGTGCAGGTGTAGCTATGTGCAGGCAGGTGTGCAGGTGTGGCTATGTGTGCAGGCGGAGTGTGCAGGTGGCAGCTATGTGTACGGGCGAGTGTGCAGGTGTAGCTGTGTGTACGGGCGGAGTGTGCTGAGTGTAGCTATGTACGGGCAGGTGTGCAGGTAGCTATGTGTGTACGGGCGGAGGTAGGTGTAGCTATGTGTACAGGCCGGAGTGTGCAGGTGTAGCTATGTGCATGGGCGGAGGTGCAGGTGTAGCTATGTGTACAGGCGGGTGTGCAGGTGTAGCCATGTGTACGGGCGGAGGTGCTAGTGTAGCTATATGTACAGGCAGGTGTGCAGGTGTAGCTATGTGTACGGGCGGAGTGTGCAGGTGGCAGCTATGTGTGCAGGCGGAGTGTGCAGGTGTAGCTATGTGTGCAGGCAGGTGTGCGGGTGTAGCTATGTGCAGGCGGAGTGTGCGGGTGGCAGCTATGTGTACAGGCAGGTGTGCTGAGTGTAGCTATGTGTACGGGCGGAGGTGCAGGTGTAGCTATGTGTACGGGCGGAGGTGCAGGTGTAGCTATGTGCACGGGCGGAGTGTGCAAGTGTAGCTATGTGTACGGGCGGAGTGTGCAGGTGTAGCTATGTGCACGGGCGGAGTGTGCAGATGTAGCTATGTGTACGGGCGGAGTGTGCAGATGTAGCTATGTGTACGGTGTAGCAGTGTAGCTATGTGTAGGGTGTAGCAGTGTAGCTATGTGTACGGTTGCGTGCAGGTGTGCACCTCGTCGGGCGGGTCGGCGCGGCGGCGCGGCGGGCTGCGGCGCGGCGCGGGCGACGGCGAGCGGCGCGCCGGACTCGGCGACCGCATCCTGACATTGGAACATTCACCGCCGGTTGCGTTATTTATTCACTTATCATTGTATATTAATTCGAACTTCAAGTTACGAATTATTAAGAATTGAATTGTGTGAATAATCATAGATCATTCCTTAATTAATAGAATAAATACATAAATATCTTCACGCAATTCCCAATACAGGGGTAGACAGAAGTCTAGTTTAGACAATTAAGTCCTTTCGACTCGAAGATATATTCGGGATTTAATTAAAAGATTTTGCCATAATCACCACACTCAATATAATTGCAAATTATAGGCTGCTGTCGAGTTTAATTTGCCCAGTGGCAACGACATAAAAATATACCAAAACCTTTCTACGCCTTACTGTCATAAAATGCGACTAAAGAAAAAGTATTAAAAATGCAATTGACACCAAATAGATGGCGGGATAACCATCTCGAAAAATATCAGACCAAAATTCAGTAGACCAGTAAAGAGCGGCAGGGTTTGAGGTGCAAGTTGCCCGATGTCCTTACGAGATAGCTTGTGACAGTTGAATGATGGCGTTGGTGAGGTTTAGATACAGCCTTCTAGGGGTAAGCAGCGTGCTGTAGCAATATTTGAGGTAAATTTTTGAGCAGTTACCGCCTGCGCAGGCCGGCGCGGTTGGCGCTGATGAACTCCTCCTGGCGCCGCAGTAGCTCCTCGTCCTCGCTGCGCCGCGCCAAGTCATTCTCAATCTCTATCGTCGTGTTCTCTATGAACCTACAACATTTTTTTTTCGCGTGAGTAATTTTCAATACTTTTTATATATTCGTGGGACAAATATTTGTTTAATCTAACAAAAATACATAAAAATGGAATAGACACACCGGTTTTTAAAAAAAGTTACGATAGCTTAGTAGCAGAGTTCGATCCCCAAGTTGCAGGCTCGTACCCATAGGTTTTTCAAAAACTCATGTACGAATTACATCGTTGAAGATATTTTCGGGACAACGTGACAGGTATTGAGCCCGTCGCCGTCTTTATGTCCAAGCCAACGATGAAACAAACGATAAATAAATTTATTTATTGTATTTATATTTTGGTAATTTTATTTTTACATGGAATTTTATGTAATTTTTATTTTATATGTATATAAAACCAAACAAGTTAGAACATTTACTCAAAAAGCATTTATTATTATATTATAATATAAATATATCTTCACGCAATTCTCAATACAGGGGTAGACAGAGGTCTAGTCTAGACAATTAAGTCCCTTCGACGCATCTTTCACCGAAGATAATTTTCGGGACAAAGCGATAGGTGGTGAGCCCGTCGCCGTCTTTATGTCTAAGGCAACGATATACCATACTTAGTAGTTAGTTAGTTTTTGAACTCGGATATCTCGATTCGAATTCCGATCACCCAACCACTCGGCTTGTTACACCAAAAAGGTTTGGGTTACCTCTGTGGAGACCTCCTCGCAATTTTCCTGCTGGCGGCTCGAGCCAGCGCATTCCTCTGCTCTGCTATGAACCTCTCAGCAGCATCGTCTATGTCTTTGATGGGACCTAGAAAGAAAAGCATTTATAATCAATAGTTACACAGTTTTACTGTAAAACAAATGCTTTAGTGAACATAATAAAAAAGGTATCTTCACGCAATTCCCAATACAGGGGTAGACAGAGGTCTAGTCTAGACAATTAAGTCCCTTCGACGCATCTTTCACCGAAGATATTTTTCGGGACAAAGCGATAGGTGGTGAGCCCGTCGCCGTCTTTATGTCCAAGCCAACGATGAAACAAACGATAAATAAATTTATTTATTGTATTTATATTTTGGTAATTTTATTTTTACATGGAATTTTATGTAATTTTTATTTTATATGTATATAAAACCAAACAAGTTAGAACATTTACTCAAAAAGCATTTATTATTATATTATAATATAAATATATCTTCACGCAATTCTCAATACAGGGGTAGACAGAGGTCTAGTCTAGACAATTAAGTCCCTTCGACGCATCTTTCACCGAAGATAATTTTCGGGACAAAGCGATAGGTGGTGAGCCCGTCGCCGTCTTTATGTCCAAGCCAACGATATACCATACTTAGTAGTTAGTTAGTTTTTGAACTCGGATATCTCGACTCGGCTTGTTACACCAAAAAGGTTTGGGTTACCTCTGTGGAGACCTCCTCGCAATTTTCCTGCTGGCGGCTCGAGCCAGCGCATTCCTCTGCTCTGCTATGAACCTCTCAGCAGCATCGTCTATGTCTTTGATGGGACCTAGAAAGAAAAGCATTTATAATCAATAGTTACACAGTTTTACTGTAAAACAAATGCTTTAGTGAACATAATAAAAAAGGTATCTTCACGCAATTCCCAATACAGGGGTAGACAGAGGTCTAGTCTAGACAATTAAGTCCCTTCGACGCATCTTTCACCGAAGATATTTTTCGGGACAAAGCGATAGGTGGTGAGCCCGTCGCCGTCTTTATGTCCAAGCCAACGATATAATTCGTACATAAGTTTTTAAAAAACCCATTGGTACGAGCCTGCCACCTGGGGATCGAGCTCGGGTCTCTTGACTCGAAATTCCGACCACACAACCACTCGGCTATCGTGACTATCATATTGTTTACTGTTAAAGAGTTATTGAATATGGATAACCTATTTTCTATAAAATATATGTGCATAAAACTTGTAAATATATTTCCAATTATCACTATGCTACCAAATCAAAACGTCACACAATGCCACTAAATATAGAGGAAATTGCATACAAACACAAAAATGTAGTAAAATTGTTACAATCATTGCTTCATTATCATATATTTTATATCAATTTAATTAGAGGAAAAGCAAGGACGAGTGTTAATATAACAGTTATAATAGTGCATTTTCTTACTAAATTTATGCTTAATGAAAGAAAACAGACATAAGATCACATAGACAAAATAAAGTGAAGTTTTTGTTTTTGTCAAAATATTTTAAAATACATGTATATAGCACTTTCTTAAAGAACTTGGAAGGAAACAACTAATTTCCTGAATTTAATTTTCGTGTAAATAATAATAAAATTGCCCACTACTGGGCAAAAGCTTCTAGAAAAAAGACATTTATTTATTTATACTTTATTGTTAACGCCATATTTAAAAAAAAAAGTTACAAAAGGCGGGCTTAATGCCATATCATGCCAATTAATATGGCATGATATATTATTATATCTGTCTTTATGTCCATCATGCCAATGACATAAATCGTACATAAGTTTATTTTTTGAAAAAAAAAACACATTGGTACGAGCCTTGGGGATCGAACTCCGGTCTCTTGCCTCGAATTCAGATCACCCAACCACTCGGCTATTATATTAGTAATATATTTAAAACATATATTTAAAAACTAATTATAATAAACTTACATATATAATATGTTGTTGAACAAGACACAAACATCTAAGCATTGTATATATATTTATAGATTAAAGTCTAATAGTATCAGAAATATTGAAAAAATGCAGCGGCTTAATATAATAAATACAACATGCTAAATACAGGAAAAATTGAGGCTGGCAAGTTTTCCAAACACACAAAGCAATTTTAAATGTTAATATTACATTTACACACATACATATACATAACGGTCTGTTAAAGTCCACTGCAGGACAAAGGCCTCTCCCATAGGGAGGATTTGCCATAATCGCCACGCTTGGCAGGTATTGGCGATCGCAGTACCAGACCACTCGCACCTCAGACGCTGCAGCCCATCTTCGATCTGATATTTTTAGATATGGATATTCCATCGTTGCCATAACGATATTCAAGGCTGTTTCCCTTAGCCGCCTCTAACGAAATCCTCGGGAAGAAAGGGCCGTTACGCCGTTACCACACGGTTAATTGCATTTACCCCCACTTCAAATATCAACTTAATTGCATTTACCCCTACCTCCCCCAAATATCAACTTAATTGCATTTACCCCTACCCCCAAATATCAACTTAATTGCATTTACCCCTACCTCCCCCAAATATCAACTTAATTGCATTTACCCCTACCTCCCCCAAATATCAACTTAATTGCATTTACCCCCACTTCAAATATCAACTTAATTGCATTTACCCCCACCCCCCAAATATCAACTTAATTGCATTTACCCCTACCCCCAAATATCAACTTAATTGCATTTACCCCTACCCCCAAATATCAACTTAATTGCATTTACCCCCTACCCCTCCCCCCAAAATATCAACGTATTAATCCAGGGTAAAAGCTAAAAATCTTTTCAAAAGCCTTTACGTCATGTGTATTTACGTCATAACTTCATATGAATACTCATCAGGCTCAGAATTAAGACTATTATGTGCTGAAAGCAGTAAACACAATATTTGAAAGCCATCCTTCTAAGCTAACACTGATTACAATTTATATATATACAATACGTATAAATAATTTACCGAATTTGCTCTCCAGTGTTGGACTGAGCGGCGGAGTCTTTTGTATTCTTGTCGGTATGTATGTTGGTAGCCCTATGACATTACACAATCTGCTATATTCGTTCTCTTTATTACTTAATTACTTATATTATTCATCTTCACGCCATTTCCTGTTCCGGAGTAGGCAGATCTAGACGGTAAAGTCTTTTGGACCCACTTTTCACCGAAGGTTATTTAGGAAAACGTGATGACGGTGAGCCTATCGCCGGTGTTAGGGTCCAAGCTGATAAGTATAATAATATCACACACAATCCCTGATGGGGTAGTCAGAGATAACAGCACAATATCACGAACTTTGCATAGCTCTTTCTACATACAAGCACATCTAGTTATCAGAGTACTCTCGACACTCCCCATACTACTGACTACTAAAAAACCTGTAAAAGTTTACTGCAGGACATAGGCCTCTACTTTAAGGAGGATTTGCCATAATCGCCACGCTTGGCAATCGGATTGGCGATCGCAGTATCAAACACCTCACAACATTTTCATCATATTTATAATATTATTCCCTACCTCTTCGTAGCCAATGGTTTCGAGACTCTTACTGTAGCCACCTCTTATGACACCCACAATAAGAAAGCGTGTGTTTTATTCTCATTTATCACCCAACAAACACAATTTATAAAAAACAGTAACACAGTAAATACGCTTACCTTCAACAGGAGGCTGGAAGTTCCCTTTGAAATGCGGATTGATCAGAACCTTTTTCCCGGCTAAGCCACCCGGCGGGATATTGGGTGGCAGCTGCACCGGGAGCATCCTCACTTCCTGCTCCCGGCCCGCCAGTTTGGGGGGGAGCTTCTCCATTTTGGGCAGGCCACCGGCCCCCACCAGCGGCTGGCGTATAGTCACTTGCGGTATGTGACTGCTGTTCGGTGCGATCTCACGTATCGGATGTGCGAACGGTCCGGGGTTGTAAGACGGCTGGTAAGGGTACGCCGGTCTCGGCTCGTAATTCGGCCCAGGATAGGACCTCGGCTCGTCCGTGTTTGGCCTGAACTGTTGGAACCTGGGATAGGTCTGCTGAAACGGTCTGCCGTCCACGGGCCTGTAGACGTTGGGAATATCCTGGGGGAGGATGGGCCTCTCCGGGGATATCTCGGGGCCCATTTGCGGCAGTTGGACATCGGGACGTGTGTCGGGGATGCTGTGTCTGATCTGCGGGGTGGGTTGGGGGTTGGGGCGCATTTGCGGCGACTGGAATGATGGCCTCGATACAAAATTGCCCTGCAAGATAAATTTAATGCTATCAATAATCTAAGTAACTTAAGCCCTCGATACCACTGAGTGGTTGGGTGATCGGATTTCGAAGTACCAATGGGTTTTATCAAACATAATGTTCGATTTGTATTGATAGTATCGAAGGCTTGGATACTAAGACAGCGACAGGCTCACCACCTGTCACGCAGTACCAAAATAAAAACATACACAACTACCGTACCAACCAAAGACGGCTTAATGTATTAATTAAATGCTTCATAATTTTTAATTTAAATAAAAGTTGTAGTAATCCTTAGATTAAAAAATATATTAAGATCAAATGAAAAGTGCATGCTTAATCTAAAATGTATGACTTTCAAGTTTTATGTTTCAGCTAAAGGCCATATAGGCAATCAAATCATTTATTAATCGACATAAGAACATACATTCGTTTATCGATAGTCATTTTTAATCTACCACCGTTTCGTAATGAGGTTCCTCTAACGGAGAACAAGCGAAAGAAACTCCGTAGGTATCCTGTTTTTTGGTCAATATTTTTAACAATATAATGCATTATCCAAAAAAGGGAATATTTTCTAGAAATAGCTTGGGAGCGACCACCTCATTCCCAGGGGTTACTGTCATTAATATATTCATTTCTATTATAATATAACCCTTCCTATAAAGCTTTTCTTTAATAAATTTCTTAAACCTGTTAATAGACAGGCTTTGCACATTTACCGGGACTTTGTTGGAGAAGCGTATACACCGCCCTAAGAACGAGTTACTTACTCTATGGAGTCTAGTAATCGGTGTTACAAGCTTGTATTTGTTTCTAGTATTTACATTATGAACATCAGAAGTCTTGCTAAAAGTATTAATGTTTTATTTATGCACATACATATGGCGACGGGCTCACCACTGGTCACGTTGTCCCGAAAATATATTCGGTGGAAGGTGGGTCGAAGAGACTTAACTGTCTAGACTAGACCTGTGTCCAAAAACAAATACTGTTTCTACGTCAGCTGCATACCAGAATACCATACCGCGACCCCATAGCAGAATACCATACTCGCCGTACGTCGTGACGTCACGCGAGCACTCACCCGGCGCGCGTGGCTCCTGCGGTAGGGAGCGCGGTGACGTCACGCGGCACGTGACGTCACGCGAGCACTCACCCGGCGCGCGTGGCTCCTGCGGTAGGGAGCGCGGTGACGTCACGCGGCACGTGACGTCACGCGAGCACTCACCCGGCGCGCGTGGCTCCTGCGGTAGGGAGCGCGGTGACGTCACGCGGCACGTGACGTCACGCGAGCACTCACCCGGCGCGCGTGGCTCCTGCGGTAGGGAGCGCGGTGACGTCACGCGGCACGTGACGTCACGCGGCGAGCACTCACCCGGCGCGCGTGGCTCCTGCGGTAGGAGCGCGGTGACGTCACGCGGCACGACGTCACGCGAGCACTCACCCGGCGCGCGTGGCTCCTGCGGTAGGGAGCGCGGTGACGTCACGCGGCACGTGACGTCACGCGAGCACTCACCCGGCGCGCGTGGCTCCTGCGGTAGGGAGCGCGGTGACGTCACGCGGCACGTGACGTCACGCGAGCACTCACCCGGCGCGCGTGGCTCCTGCGGTAGGGAGCGCGGTGACGTCACGCGGCACGTGACGTCACGCGAGCACTCACCCGGCGCGCGTGGCTCCTGCGGTAGGGAGCGCGGTGACGTCACGCGAGCACTCACCCGGCGCGCGTGGCTCCTGCGGTAGGGGTGCGGCGCGCGGTAGTGCGCGCTGCGCCACGTGCTGCGGCCGCGGCCCGCGAAGCCTCCGCGCGGCACGAACACTTTGTCTGTCACGAAGTATTGCAATAAGATCATAAGCGCTGTAGCGTGCGGAAGTGTTTAAAAAATAAAAAAATATATCTTCACGTCATTCTAGTCTAGACAATTAAGATTCACCAATAACCAAGGTTTCGACCCACCGTCCACGGAAGATGTTTTTGGGACAACGTGATAGGTGGTAAGCACGTCCCCGACTTTATGTCCAAAAGTTAACGATATAATTCGTACATAAGTTTTTGAAACAATCCATTGGTACGAGCCTGCCTCCTGGGGAGCGAACTCGGGTGTCTTGACTCGAATTGCGACCACCTAACCACTCTGCTATCGTGACTTTTTGATTTAAAGTTACACTTTGTTTAAGTTATTAAAACATCCTGTGTAAAATTAAACTAAATTTATTGCATTTCAGTAATCCGCGGATGTTGGAACAAAAAGCATGTATATAAATAAGAAACGATAATGAAGTAATTGAAGTGAAGTGATATAGCTTTTGTTGTATTACTGGCATACAGTCTCACAAAAGCAAAAAAAAAACAAAAAAGATTCGACAAAGAATCTCTCATGTATAGCAAGTGACTACGGTGCCATCACTTTGCATGTGTGAACATAACCATTTCAAACTTCAACAAGATGTTATGTCAGAATAAATCACTATGGTAATGTTCAGCCAGTAAACAAACACGAACGAAGACTGGAGATGATACACCTGTGCGAGGGCTAAGTGACTTATGTGATATGGAAGAGGCAAAGGAGAATATTAAAGTAGGAAGCAAGGTTTGCTTCCTTTCTTTGGATTCACCGACTATCTTAAAAAAAACCCAATCGAAATCGATATAAATCAAAATCCTCAACCGGAAAAACCCACAAAGAACACGTCGCCAATCGTTAAGGTAGATGAGACAAATCAAGAAATTTCACTTTGCTACTAAAATTAATATCAGCATCGCAAACATCAAACTCCTCGCTCTGGGGAGCTTGCCAAAAATCGGCCATTATACCATAAGCCACCACTTCTAATGCAGGACGGAAATTGAGCTAAAACTGATCATGGTAAAGTAGAGGCTTTTGCGAGCTATCTCAGTCGCGTTTTCCAGCCAAGTGAACAATCTCCAAACGCAAATGATTCGGATATCGATACTGCTCTTAATCAGGACTTACAACTCGACCTGCCTTCAAAACCAGTAACAACTACGAGAGATATGTGGCAATATAAAGTCAATGGACAACAATAAGGCACCGGGATTTGATCTAATAGACAAAAAGTTCCTGGAAGAGTTACCGCACAAAGCAATCGTGTATCTCTGTATTTTATAGAAAGTTTTTTTTTTTTTTTATGGAAAGTTTCCTATGATTATGAAAGTTATTATGATTCACAAACCCGGTAAACCTGCCCACGACATTACTTCTTATAAACCAATGAGTCTGCTGCCTACTATATCGAAACTGTATGAAACGTCATTGCTACATAGACTAACCAAAATCCTCAAGGAAAAGTCTGGTCTTAACGAACCTTCTATTCCGATTTCGAAAAGAACATGACACGATCGAACAAGTTCATAGAAGTGTTCCATCGGCCTTCCTCGATATACGACAGACCTTTGATAGAGTTTGGCACAAGGGTTTGTTGTATAAAATAAAATCTTTGTTACTTCATACATTTTATGGTCTGTTAAAGTCATAGGTATCAGATAGAATATTTCATGTCAAAGAAAACGACTGCTCGTCTAGCTTTCTATAAATTTCTGCAGGAGTGCCTCAAGGTTCTGTACTTGAACCAGATCTATATATTTTTTATACAGCTGAATTGCCACAAAACACCAAAGTTACGATTGCTACTTTTGCTGACGATACAGCTCTTCTCTCGTCCAGCAATTGTCCAGTCCTGGCTTCACGGATGTTACAAAACAACCTAAATGAAATAGAGGAATGGGTAGCCAAATGGAGAATTTCTGCTAACGTATCCAAGTCGGTTCACGTTACATTCACTCTTCATAAAAAAGACTGTGCACCTATTATCGTAAACGGAACAAAACTACATCATAATAATACCGTAAAGTATCTTCTATGCATTGGGATCGTAGACTTACGTAGAATCATCATATTCATAAGAAAAGAGATAATATTAACATTAGATACAGAGGACTGTATTGGCTACTTGGTAGGAACTCTTAGTTGGCAATTGATAATGAGATTATTATCTATAAAACAATCCTGAAGCCAATCTGGATACAACTCTGGGGCACTGCTTGTAACTCCAATTTGTTAAAAGTTCAAAGGGTGCAAAATTGAATTCTAAAATAAATATCAAATGCACCGCTATTTATCAGAACAACTGAGATCCACGAAATACTTTGTATACCCACAACCACGGAAGAAATAAAGATACTAAAGATAGTAAAGGGGCGTCACTTTGTTTGGATGCGTATGCAAGCAAGCTCGCGGTGAAGCTTACTATACCAGATACCATTTGCCGTTTGAAAAAGCGACGGGACATCTTTGATGCGGATAGTCAGTAAGAAAGCTGACTACACTGAATAAAGTACTGGCGCCGCTGGGAGCAGTCCTTCTCGTTAGCAAACTACATCTCATCTGCTTATAGTCTATTGACTGATTGCAAGAGAAATATATAAAAAAAAAACTAAAATTTAAGTAGGAGCAAATGCAAAATCTACAAACTCAACTGGCGACCATCACATCATCTTTAACTTAAAGCCCTCTTGTAGATGCTGAGTGATTTCTTTATTTGTGATTTTAAGAGAATAGCACTATGTCCTTATTTTAAATCTGTATACACATGTATACACAAGTTTGGATTACGACCGTTCAATAAATTTGAATTTGTATTTTATCATGTAATTGTCTTAGTCTGGTTTGTGTATCATAATTAGTAAATTAAAAAAAAACTTATTGTCATGACGACGAGCCGGCCCATTCAAGCAACAACAAAAGCTGATGCGTGGCTCTACCACTGTTAGCTATTGAGAATAGACAGGATCAGCTACAGATTCAACTTACTAATCTTAATTTAACCGTTAACTTATAGCATGAAAAACTTAGCTCACAAGCACAGGCACAAGTACGCAGTGAGGTAGAAATACTGAGACTGAATAAGACAAAGATTGAAAATCTACATCACATAATGTTGACTACTGCCAGTAAAATAGAAATTGAATTAGCTGACACGGACATTGAGAAAGTAATTCGCGTCGGTCCACTGAACCCTCCCGCAAGAGATCTGAGAATTTGGAAACGGTTGAAAATCTTCATCGACCCATAATCGTACGTTATACGCGATTAGCAAAAACACAAGAATTCGTTAAATCTACAAAATCACGTCGTGGTCTTGATTCCCAAAATTTAGTAATTAACGGTCCTATCAGAAAACTATATATAAATGAGAGGGTCCTTCAAACGTGGTCCTTCACTGCGGACCATATGAGGCGGCTCAAAGTTGCTCAGAGTGCCATGAAAAGGGCTATGCTCGGTGTTTCTCTGCGTGATAGAATCCGCAACGAAGACATCCGCAGCAGAACTAAGGTAACTGACATAGCCGTAAGGATCAGCACGCTGAAGTGGCAATGGGCCGGCCACATAGCTCGACGAACTGACAATGAAGTTGTTGTTCAACTTATATCTTTTAGTTGTGCTACAGATTTCTGTAGAAGACTCGATTTTAACTTTAGTGAAAACTACTTTTTTTTTAATTAGCATTTTGACTTTTTAAGTGTGCTTTTTTTAATTATTCCATCATGAGTGATTGTTTTATTTGTAAAAAAAACCTTTAGGTGAAAATAAAATAAGAATTGTGAAGGCAAAAGGTGTAAAAACTTTACTAGAGCGAGCTGTAAAAAAAAATTATGAGTTTAATGAACAATTTAAACGAACTGTTTCGGAAGTTACTACACATATTGCGTGTTATTGTTATTACGTGGACAGTCGAACTGATAATGGTGTTCGTCGTCGCACAGCAGAAGCTCCAGTAGTTTATCGTCAGTTTTAGAAGCTCCACAGCCAGACTTTGATTTTGTGAACAATTGCTTCATCTGTGCCAAAACGATTCAGGATCCAAGTAATTCGCGTACAAGCCGACAACCGCGGGTATGTGATGTACGTAATGAGAGTAAAAAAAAAAGTATTATGAATCTTATAAACACACGTTCTGATGACGTGGCAATGGACATTGCTAGTCGCATAGCTAATATTCCCTGCATAGTGGAAGTTGGAGCAAAGTATCATAACCACTGCAGCAAGCAATTGTATTCCAAAAAAATGGTCGAGTTGACCAGAAGTTGATCAAAAGTTTAACCTAGTAACTGTCGTCTCTTTTCTCTTCTTGGGTCGGTTACCAAGCTTATCGAAAAACTTATTAACAAACGATTTGTTTCTTTTCTTGAAAAACATATAAACTTATATCACATAGGCAGTTTAATTTTCGAAAGTGAAAATCAACGGAAGACGCTGCACCTTCGGCCATTAGTTCCATCGCAAGTCATCTTGATAAAGGCCGTGCTTGGATAGAGGTATTTGTAGACCTTAAAAAAGCCTTCAATACTGTCACTGTTCCCGTCCTCCTACGAAAGCTTGAATTGTTGGGTGTGAGGGGTATCGCACTGGTCTGATTTTAAAGTTGTTCGACGGATAGAAAGCACGTGATGGACAACAACACAATATATAAAAATAAATAACTATATCAGCTCTGTAGCAGATGTGCGATTTGGCCTGCCTCAAAGCAGTATCTTGGGACCGACTCTTTTTCTCTCGTACATCAATGACTTATTATCACTATATTCAGGTTTTGCTGAATATGTGTGCTATATTGATGATACCACTATTATATTTGAAGCCTCAGAATGGTCTGAAGTCTTTTCTAAAGCAGAATTTGGCACGTCTAAAATTGCGCCCTGGCTGAAGAATAATCTCTTCTTAAAAACGTAAACCAAATGTCTATGCTTTTATAAAATGTTCCTCTTCTACTCGCAACATCTAGTCAACCTACAAATATCCATGTCTGTACCCGGTGGAGCTACAATAACTGTTATGGATGCTCAAAAATTATCCGAAGTACCTCAGTAATATATCTCGTAATAGTTATAGATGAAAAGATAAAGTTATCGTTACATATAAGATTAGTTGCGGCTCGCATTAGATAGCTTTTAACAGTGGCAGAGCCACGCATCAGCTTTAGTTGTTGCACGAATGGGCCGGCTCGACCGGGGAAGTACCACAACCTCACAGAATACCGGCGTTAAGTAGAAGTCTGACAAACTTCTGCGTTTCGTCCGGTGAGTGCAGGTAACCGGTGGCCCACACATTCCCCTCCCCCAATTTTAGGAGGGGGGGGGGGCACTCTAAGGCCGGCAACGGTACAACGGGCGGCGGTAATCACTTCCATAAAAAAAAGCTTATTTCTGTCATGAAGCTCCTCCGCTCATGTACAGAACGTAAAACACTGAAGATGTTCTATTTCTCACTAGCTCAGGCTGTTAGTTATGATGAGAAAATCTATGTGATACCCAACGCATTCACTTTATAGAGATTCTCAAGTCCGATAATTGTACATTTTAAATGTAAGCCTTCAAATGTATGATACGGGCAGAATTCTATCAGAATGAGAGGCCTTAAATCGAAAGAGAAAAAAAGAAGAAGAAATGCACACGCACGCACGCACGCACATAAACACACAAAGGATTGATTTCTGCATTTGTGCAGATGGTGCTCCTCTTTTTTTTTAACAAGATAAAATATGCCATTTATTATATTTGCATGAGGAGTGTTGTATTTTTAAGCTAACATGACATCCCAAATTCGAATCCCGAAACTGTCAATGAAGAAAATCACTGTCTGCATTGTAGTGTTCTACATCTACCCGTTACTCGAACCAGGGACCTTAGAGGTTGTTACACCGTGAGTATTTGCGTGTTGGTGACTTGTCCACGGAGGTCTTCAAAGAAAAAATATAATTTTAAATACTACCGTCACCACTACGTTTATTCATTAACTTTCAACGTACATAGTAATATCGGATCAGTTATAAGAATATAATGTAGTTTAGATAAATAAGTAGAGTTTATAAATAAATAAGGATATTATTAAATTAAAGAGAAAAAAGTTAAATTTTTTACTGACACGGGCGGGATTCGAACCCGCGACCTTTGCCGATCCGTGGCGACGCTCTTACCTCCGAGCCATCGTGAAATTCATTTTTTTTTTCTCTTTAATTTAATAATATAAAAGTTCAGCATAAATATGCTTTAAAAATCAATAAAATTGTATAATAAAAATAAGGATATTATAAAATTAATGGTTATAAATCAATAATTGAATTATATCAGTTGCTATTATAACTATTTTGATTTACGAGTGTCAAAATATGCTGTATAAAACAGCGCCAAATATTTATATTAGGGTCAATAGCATTTTGTAAGAACTACACGTCGTAACGCTGCTCAAATAAGAAGTGTTTCTGTAAGTTTTCAGTTGTTTTTATTTGCCATTCGATCTACATATAATAAATTATAAATATATATTTAAAAAAAAGTCACGATAGCCGAGTGGTTGGGTGGTCGGAATTTCGAGTCAAGAGACCCGAGTTCGGTCCTCATGTGGTCGTACCAATCGGTTTTTCCTAAAAACCTATGTACAAATTATATCGTTGGCTTGGACATGAAGCCGGCGGCGGGCTCACCACATGTCACGTTGTCCCGAAAATATCTTCGGTGGAAGGTGGGTCGAAGGGACTTAAATGTCTAGACTAGACCTCTGGCTACCCCTGTATTGGTAATTGCGTGCAGATATATATATATATATATATATATATATATATATATATATATATATATATATATATATATATATATATATATATATATATATATATATATATATATATATATATATATATATATATATATATATATATATATATATATATATATATATATATGCGATCTACATGTGTAACAGTAAACAATCGTTGGGATTCGAATCGTGTACACTCACCCAGGCTGTCGGGTATGTCGCGCACTTGCGGCGTGCGCGCGCCGGCCGGCCGCTCCGCCGCGAAGCGCCCCCGGGGGGCTTCGCCATCTGCCGGGGTGGCACAGCTCACAGCACTGGGCACCAGCCTGCCCACCGCTGGGCAATGCCGCCGGCTTTTGCCCAGCGGTGGGCAGGCTGGCCTTCTCTTCCCCTCTCCAATGAGAGATTGGAGAGAGAAAGAGAAGGGCAACGTCAGTGCAAATAGTGTCATTCACTCACTCAACCATTCACTCACGAAGCGCCAGTGTTCAAATGTAAACTCAGACTTCAAATGTAAAGTTTGTTATTATTATTTCATGCATGCACGGGTCCTCACAATTGTTGCCTTCAGCACTCAAAATAGCTATTAGCAAATTTAGTGGTGCCCTGAGGGATCGAACCTGAATCAAATATGCGTCCTCCATTCTCTCAGTGGGCTCTCGGCTCTCAGTGGACAGTACTCGTGAATTAAAAAAGTACCGTCTTAGTGAAACAATTAACCTTCGCCTTCATACACACATATATGACATCCTGTAAAAATTCACAGCACAATTTTCCCCAACCTCTCTTTCTTTCTCTTTCAGTCGTTCTCTATCTATCTCTCTTTCACTCTTGCCAACTGTGGCGATTATGGAAAGTGCTTTCTTACGCCTCTTTCGTAAGCGAGGATCTGCCACAATGGCCAAGCTTGGCAAGTGGATGGATGACTGCAGTACCACAGGAATAAAGAGAGTACTAAATTACCACAAGGCAACTCCAGCAATTATTTCAACAATACACAAATGTTTTTCTTTACTAGTCTATACTTACTAGCAGTATGTGGTGTTACTTCAGAGGGCACAATTTGCGGAGACTCGACTGGGGCCACTGGCTGAAAAATAATAATTATTTCAATTTTATTGAATAATCAAGATCATGGACACTTGGTGGAACTTCATCTTAAACTCAAATTCACTTTTACTCTTCCCACTATATATCAAAGGTTTGATAGTAAACATTAATTGCTAAACAGTAGAGAAGACTACCGGTAATTAAAAAAAAAAAAATATCTTCGGTGGAAGGTGGGTCGAAGAGACTTAAATTTCTAGACTAGACCTCTGGCTACCCCTGTATTGGTAATTGCGTGCAGATATATATATATATATATATATATATATATATATATATATATATATATATATATATATATATATATATATATATATATATATATATATATATATATATATATATATATATATATATATATATATATATATATATATATATATATATATATATATATATATATATATATATGCGATCTACATGTGTAACAGTAAACAATCGTTGGGATTCGAATCGTGTACACTCACCCAGGCTGTCGGGTATGTCGCGCACTTGCGGCGTGCGCGCGCCGGCCGGCCGCTCCGCCGCGAAGCGCCCCCGGGGGGCTTCGCCATCTGCCGGGAGGCACAGCTCACAGCACTGGCACAGCCCGCCCACCGCTGGGCAATGCCGCCGGCTTTGCCCAGCGGTGGGCAGGCTGGCCTTCTCTTCCCCTCTCCAATGAGAGATTGGAGAGAGAAAGAGAAGGGCAACGTCAGTGCAAATAGTGTCATTCACTCACTCAACCATTCACTCACGAAGCGCCAGTGTTCAAATGTAAACTCAGACTTCAAATGTAAAGTTTGTTATTATTATTTCATGCATGCACGGGTCCTCACAATTGTTGCCTTCAGCACTCAAAATAGCTATTAGCAAATTTAGTGGTGCCCTGAGGGATCGAACCTGAATCAAATATGCGTCCTCCATTCTCTCAGTGGGCTCTCGGCTCCCAGTGGACAGTACTCGTGAATTAAAAAAGTACCGTCTTAGTGAAACAATTAACCTTCGCCTTCATACACACATATATGACATCCTGTAAAAATTCACAGCACAATTTCCCCAACCTCTCTTTCTTTCTCTTTCAGTCGTTCTCTATCTATCTCTCTTTCACTCTTGCCAACTGTGGCGATTATGGAAAGTGCTTTCTTACGCCTCTTTCGTAAGCGAGGATCTGCCACAATGGCCAAGCTTGGCAAGTGGATGGATGACTGCAGTACCACAGGAATAAAGAGAGTACTAAATTACCACAAGGCAACTCCAGCAATTATTTCAACAATACACAAATGTTTTTCTTTACTAGTCTATACTTACTAGCAGTATGTGGTGTTACTTCAGAGGGCACAATTTGCGGTGACTCGACTGGGGCCACTGGCTGAAAAATAATAATTATTTCAATTTTATTGAATAATCAAGATCATGGACACTTGGTGGAACTTCATCTTAAACTCAAATTCACTTTTACTCTTCCCACTATTTATCAAAGGTTTGATAGTAAACATTAATTGCTAAACAGTAGAGAAGACTACTGGTAAAAAAAAAAAAAAAATATCTTCACGCAATTCCCAATACAGGGGTAGACAGAGGCCGAGTCTAGACAATTAAGTCCCTTCGACCCACCTTTCACCGAAGATATTTTCGGGACAACGTGACAGGTGGTGAGCCTGTCGCCGCCTTTATGTCCAAGCCAACGATATTCGTACATAAGTTTTTGAAAAACCCATTGGTACGAGCCTACCAACTGGGGATCGAACTCGGGTCTATTGACTCGAAATTCCGACCACCCAACCACTCGGCTATCGTGACTTTGAAGACTACTGGTAATTAAAAAAAAAATAACACACATAAAATAAAAACAAATCAAAATTCGATCTCTAGGTGATACGCCGTACCAATGGACATTTTTCAACATTTATATACGATTTATGATGACTTGGACATAAAGATGGTTCACCACCTGAAACCATTGAAAATGCTTAATTGTGTAGACCTCTGTCTACCCAAGTATGGGGAATGACATGAAGATATATATATATATATATATATATATATATATATATATATATATATATATATATATACATATATATATATATACATATATATATATATATATATATATACATATACATATATATATATATATACATATATATATACATATATATATATATATATATATATATATATATATATATATATATATATATATATATATATATATATATATGTGTGTGTGTGTATATATAGTCACCCTGGTGATAGTGCGGTATGAATAAGAAATATAATTAAATAAAACATATATAATCATTTAAAAAAAAGTAATCTCTTTATTGTTAATCACGTGAATGATAATTATTTAACAAAAATCAGTTTTATTTTCATTTTAGTGTGATATACAATGTTTCTTGTTAGATTATTTGGCGCATAGACAGAAAAATCTGATGGTTTTCCAAACACACATACAATTGACCATGTGAGAAACATGGGTTTTCCAGATTAATACCATGACAACACTTAATGATTGCCTCTGGGACTTGTTTATGGTCATAGCAAATGCAAGCCGAATTGGAAACTGTAGTTGTTTAAAGTCAAACGGCACATCATTCGGAATCATTGGGATGCGCGTATTGAGAACATCTTCTCCTTCATACTTTCCTTTCAGTATAGTTGCTTCTATCATGTTGTTAAGTAATTTTTTATCACTAACCGTGTGCCGTTGCAAAGACGCAGTTGCTTGATATTTCGCAACATTATATCTACCGATCCAACCTTTAATTGGAGATTGTGAGGTGGCAATCCTGGCAAATCCAGTGAGTTTAAAAATTCGGGTGGATAGTTCACTACATTATCTTGATTAGTAAACGAATTAACTGATTTATATATCCTCGATCCGGCTGTAATTTGTTTTTGTTTTTTTTTATTTTAATTCATTTACATCAATGTTTTTTGCAGCTAATATAGCACGTTCGCTCAACATGTTTCTGTAATTTTGAAAAAGATCTGGAAACACCTTCTGAATAAGTTTTGATAAGTTTTGATCAAGTTAACTGACATAAACTTTGAGGAATGTTAATGCAGCCAGTCACACTCACATGTCTATAGGAAATTTGCCAATGTGAATTAGTTGCTTAGATTATGTTTCAAATTGTTGCTAATATTAATGAAATCACAAAAGTTTTTCCTGTACCACCAGGTGCATCTAAGAAATAAATCCCTCCAGTTTCCTTATTTATGTTCTTCATTCAACAGTAGAAGATTTGTTTGAATGAATTCTTTTAAAGTGTTGAGATCATATATTTTTTCTTGATTCAACTCTTGGTTAAAAGCATCATGCATTGGACGATTGGGCGCGGCCAGGTCGAATTGAATTATTATTTTGTTTGACATCATCAAGCACATGTCCTAAATTTCTACATTGATTTGTGTATTTGGATTTCCCATTCTATTCCGTATTGATACAAACACACGTATTATCTTTGTACTCGTACTTGGTCCACAAATCAATTAAGTTTGACGGGAAGCATGTAGATATGATTATAGAAAACAATGTTCGTATTTGAAGAGCGTGTGATGATATTACAGCATCATTGAGAGTTTGATCCCAATGAGCGTCATTTTCAAGCAATTGCAAACGTTTACAAACTTCCCTGTAAGATCCACATAATTCACCATCAACAGTTCGTAAATATTGGAATGATGTTGGGCCACTTACATTGACTAATAGCAGTCGTATATAAAAACATTCATCATTGCTTGGATGTAGTGAATAAATTCAACCAATGGCATCGGTGGAATACACATTAGTATCCTTGAACTTGTTTTCCTTGTTTTCTCTTGTAAATCTCCTTAAGGATTGATTCCAAGTATAATATTTTGGCATTTCAGAATATAGCAATGTTTGTGCAAAATCATTGTTTGTGCAAAAAGACTGGTTAATGTAGTAGATGGTGGCTAAGCAGCTCTTTGTACTGCGTTCTGTGCTGTAAAATACACTCTTTGTCCATTTTCTAAATGCACAGCTAAGTGAACAACAGAAGAGTGTCTCTCATGAATAGGAAAATAAAATTTTCGCCATAATGCTTCATTACTACTAACATAGCGGCCCATTTGGTATTGTGTAACTTCATCATTGGAATTCTCTCCACCAATTCCAATCACATCCATATCACTCCCATTGATTACATATTTGCATATGTATTTGCATTGCAATTTGTATATGTATTTAACAAATTTCACTGAATGGCAAGATTCGATGGTGACGCGCTTTGAAGGTCTTTGATGAAATGGGTGAATACGGGACAATCCAATGATTATCTATTTCAATATCTTGTTGATTTAATTTGATAATTGTTGATCTTCCATTGTCTGCTATCGATCATCGAAGATACAGTGGATGACTGTCATTACCAGGGATTGCTTCCGATATTAATGTCCGTGGATATTCTTTTGAACATTTACCATCCATCAAACATGGTGAATTTGGATTGAGAGTTCCACAGGGACTATGTATCATATTTTTGATGACTACCTCATGCAATCCAGGATCTACTTGTACATTATGGATTTCTGCTGATATCACTGCATCAACTTCATTTGGCCTTATCTTTTACAACTAATTAAATCAAAATGTGTGCATGTGGCAATCCTCGTTTCTGCCACTCCACAGAATACATACAGCACCATGTCTCACCAAATACATAATGTTATACGATGAAATCCATTAAAGATTAAAATTTTTGTCTAAAGACTCTTGCTGTAATATCATGACGATAAATGGGTGATTGCCCAGGGAATAACTCCTGCTTGATTTCTATCCATTGTGGATTGCATGTAAATGTGATGAACAAATCTGCTGTACCATAATAGATATGATTGAATTTGAACTTTGTGTAGAGATAATAAAGTGCAAATTGACTCTTTGAAGTTAGGAACATACCTACATTCTTTAAACAACAGTGAGTGCTTGTTATTCAATATGAACTTTATACTATAGCAATAAAGCTTGTGTTAGTTAGAAAATGTTTGTATGGGAAAAAGAAAAGGGCTGTTTTTAGGGTTTTTCTAGCAATTATTCGAATTTTTCATGCCGTAAAAACCATCTTTGAACATCAACAAATATTTAAAAAAAAGAATTGGCTAAATTGTTCCAGGCGTTGTTGAGTTATGCGCTTACCAACACATTTTGCGATTCATTTTTATATTATAGATATAATTTAGTAACAATTAACATGAACTTACTATGGGTGGAGGAACGACTGCATGTTCTGCCTCATAAACTGGGGTTTCAGGGTATGGTGCATATGTAGAATGTTCTGATAGTGTTGTATTTGGTACTTCAACTGTTATATTGGGCACAACACTTTCATTTTCTGTTACCGCTGGGTATTGAACTGGCGCCTGAAACATAGTAAGCAATGCTTTTATCTCAGAATTTGTACACCCTAACAAAACTTTTGTTTAACATCTTCATAAATAATAGATATGTTAGAAGATAGATGGTAACAACATCACATACATTGCTCCTATCCCAAAGTAGCTAAAACACTTGTGTTATGGAAACTACAAAAGTATTATAAACAAACACATTAAACATTTACAACATTTCTATACTTTAACTCATCTAAGCTCATCACCAGTCTACATAATCTGGTATTTTTGAGATGGATATCTCATCTGCTGGCATCCTTTACCATTCATAAAATATATTCAAAATGGCCTGTAATTAAAATATAGGCTTTACCCTTAGTTGCCACACAGGGTAAGTAAAAGAAACCAAAAGAAAAAAAAAAAAAAGAGATTCATATGTTCATAGACCAAAAACTGCACAAAGATTAGAATTTAAACAAAACAAAAGTTAAAAACCTGATGATAAATGATCTAATATGATATTCCACTACCAAACATTGCACATTAGTATATTCTTACGCTGTAGCCCCACAGGCTGCATTAATAATAGCTGTGCCCCAGTTTCAAATACATTAATATTTAAAAAACTTTTACAACTAAGTTTATAATAAATAAATACCTTCACACATATTCCTAATACTGGCATAGACAGAGATCTTGACAATGAAGGCCTTTCAAAACACCTTTCACCAAAGCCTATTCAGAACACTGGTGGTAAGTCTATTGCCATCTTTAGAGTTCAAGCTAATGATATAATACACCCACACAAACATATAGCATACATTCATTGTATAGATATATATTTGTACAGACAAATATTGATATTGACACACAAAAAATCATATAAATCATACAAATATTTGCCCCAAGTGGCATTTATTCCTTACAACACAAACAACACTTTTTGATGACAATTTATTGTGGATTTGATAATACTGAAAGTCAAAAATTAATCATGTCATAGTCCTTTCTTGGACCATTACATGGTTCTGAATCGAAACTAAAATATAAAAAAGAAATTAAAAGGGTTACTTTCAGTGACAATTTACTGATCTTATGATCAATTAAGTTGATGGGTTATCTTGAATCGAAAAAATATTGAATACTAACTGAACAGATAAGACCCAAGTACTCTACTTACAGGAGCATATTCAGCATTATGACTTGGATATTCGACAGGAGCCACTGCAACGCACTCCCGGTAGCTGGATGTACCAGATGTGGGGACATTTTGTGATGTACTGTGGTCGTAATCATCCGCCAAGAGCTGCTCCTCCTCTTCATTTCCCAAGTTATAGTCTGCGAGGCTATGGTCACCAAGGTCATCGCCTAATAAGTCATCACTGCAGAGAAAAGAAATCACATATAACAACAAAACACATGGAGATTCATGCACGGAGCACTAAATTCGATGTAAATTAAACGTAATGAGTAAAACTTTGTGAAAGTGTAAACAATTGTATGTAACGTAGTTTTGAAATAATTTTAGTCTCATAACACAGATAATAGTAGCAAAGCAAATGATCTTAGTTAAAATTTCAATAAAAATATACAAAACACTAACTTGTCCGACATATTGACAAAAATTTCTTGCAATCAATCAATGTTGCCAGGTCGATCAAGGCAATAGTCCATAGTTAATTATTCGTGTTGTCATATCAAAAAAACTTATTAAGAAGAAAATAGACTATTGAAAATAAAAACTAAAAGGCAAAAATTAATAATTGAAGACACTTAAATGGTAAAGATATCAGATTTTTTATTATTCACTATGTGATTTCATTTTACTGGAAGTTTGGAAAAGGAGTCAGCTTAGTGTATGATAGATGGCGTTAAAAACAGATTTCTGTTTTACCAACTTTAGTCAAGAAATACTATTTTGTAAATTTGTGAGCCCTAGTGAGGGATATTAATTTAAACGACCTATTCTAATAAGCAATACTGACTAATGGGGTTAAAATCGACGTGACGTGTTAACAAATTTGTTTTATTTGAAATTACAATTACATTCAGTTTAATTTAGTTTAATTCAGTGTAATTTTTTATTCTTTATTATTGAAATTAATTATAAATTTCTTAAACAATTCTATTTGAAATACAGTATTGAATATTTATTTGATCCTATCCAATCCATGACAAAATAATGTAGGTTTCTAGTGAATAAACTGATTTATAAAACTTGTGTATAAGTCACGATAGCCGAGTGGATGGGTGATCGGAATTTCGAGTCGAGAGACCCGAGTTCGATCCCCAAGTGGCAGGCTCTTACCGATGGGTTTTTCAAAACCTATGTACGATTCATATCGTTGGCTTGAACATAAAGACGACGACGGGCTCACCACCTGTCACGTTGCCTCGAAAATATCTTCGGTGGAAGGTGGGTCGAAGGGACTTAAATGACTAGACTAGACCTCTGTCTACCTGTATTGGGAATTACGTAAAGCTATTGAAATTATTATTTTATACTTTTGTATGATATACAAAATTCTAACAAGCAGAATTATTTCATAAATTTTGTTTGTTTAGAAATAACGTACGTGGTCTTTCGATCCGGATTGGATATATTACAGCAGCACTTTTTTGAAACGTTTTGAAAAAAACGTTTTGAAAACCTTTTAATCGAACCAAACTGCGATTTAAAATCGTGCAGCCACATCTCTTGTTACAATCGCGAACTTTTGTTAGCAGCCATATTGAATTATTTGTTCCTACATTGGCACTGTTTCATTCTAATATAACAAATGCCTAATTATTAATATATACTTTTTATCGTACGCAACCTAAACTTATGTTAAAAATAAGAATGGAATGGGATAATTGAGCGTAACAATAATTATAAATTTAAAAATGATTATAAATTTATTTGGAATTATTATTATTATTAATATTAATGTATATACAATATAACAAGTCACGATAGCCGAGTGGTTGGGAGGACGATATTACGAGTCAAGAGACCCGAGTTCGATCCCCAAGTACCAGGCTCGTACCAATGGATTTTTCAAAAACTTATGTACGAAATATGTTGTTGGCTTGGACATAAAGACGGCGACGGGCTCACCACCAGTCACGTTGTCCCGATATTATCTTCGGTAGAAGGTGGGTCGAACCAACTTAATTGTCTAGACCTTTGTCTACCCCTGTATTGGGAATGGCGTTAAGATATTTTTTATAGAAATGTGTAAAAAATGGTAGTAAAATATTACACAACTTATTTACCCTTTTTAACGACCAGTAATAGCCCATTGCAGGATCATTATGCTCGGCAAGCAGATTGACCATCGCAGTACCAGACATCTCTCTCCGCAATCGCTGCTTCCCGTCACCAATCTCCTAAGTTGTGGTCTGATATATTAAGCCTCGGGAAAAAAGGAGAGTAAATTTATTCCACATGGAAGAATATTGACGACGGAAAATCGTATTTTAAATAAAACTCTGTATTTAAATTAAATATCTTCACGCAATTCCCAAAAGAGGGGTAGACACAGGTCTAACAAATGCCTAATTATTATTATATACTTTTTATCTTTTAAAAAATTCTTTTAAAAAAGTCACGATAGCCGAGTTGTTGGGTGGTCGGAATTTCGAGTCGAGAGACCCGAGTTCGATCCCCAGGTGGCAGTACCAATGAGTTTTTCAAAAACTTATGTACGAATTTCATCGTTGGCTTGGACATAAAAGGCGGCGACGGGCTCACCACCTGTCACGTTGTCCCGAAAATATCTTCGGTGGAAGGTCAAAGGGACTTAATTGTCTAGACTTGATCTCTGTCTGTCCCCTCTTTTGGGAATTGCGTGAAGATATTTATATTTATTTATATATTTTACTTTTTATCTTATGTTAGAAATAAGAATAGAATGGGATAATTGAGCGTAACAATAATTATAAATTTGAAAATAATTATAATTTTATTTGGATTTATTAATATTATTAATGTATACACAATATAACAAGTCAAGATATAATTCGTACATAAGTATTTTAAGACCGATTGGTCTCTTGACTCGAAATTCCGACCACCCAACCACTCGGCTATCGTGACTAATATTATTATTTGATGTTAAAAATTAAATGAAACCCAAAAGGAGCTAAAAATGTCCAACTAATAATCATTCTAGAAACCCCGAGCAGATATACTATAGCACATTCACGAAAGTTCGATGATTACTAAAGCAGCAGTATCAATGTGTGCGTCTAAAGTTATACAAAAACTCTATCAACTGTGTGCGTAAACAATGTAGTAGGCGGGAAGTAAAACACGAAACGAATTCGACTTCGAGAAGTTTCTAACCATTACTAGATGGCGCTTTTCCGCGAATATATAAGCAGTCGCAACTCGCGCTCCAATCAACTGAAAGTTTCAATCAAGCAAGCGAATCGCAAGTGTTGAGTTGAGAAAGTGACTGTTTACAATTCTAGCTATCGAAAATCTTCGAGAAAAATGTCTCTGCTACCGTATGTGTTAGGTTACAACTGGACCCGACCCAGTCGACTTTTGGATCAAGACTTCGGCTTGGCATTGACTCCCGACGACCAATTAACCGCTACCATCAGTCCCGTGTTGTCGAGGGGTTACATGAGACCCTGGAGTCATCTAGCGGCAGCCGCTAGGGATGTCGGTTCGAGCATCAAAGCCGACAAGGACAAATACCAAATCAACTTGGACGTCCAGCACTTTGCGCCGGATGAGATCACAGTGAAAACGGCAGACGGTTATATTGTCGTGGAAGGTAAACACGAGGAGATGAAGGACGAGCACGGCTACATCTCACGTCAGTTTGTACGTCGGTACGCTCTTCCCGATGGATGCCGCCCCGAGACCGTGGAGTCCAGACTCTCCTCTGATGGTGTGCTGACGGTGGTAGCTCCGAGACAACAGCATCAGGCTTTGAAAGATGAAAGAGCCGTACCCATCCAGCAAACCGGACCAGTGCGCAAGGAGATCAAGGCAGCACAGGAAGATACCAAGAAGTAAGTGTGAACCTTACAGCCAACCTGTATATCTTTTAGAACATTTATAATTTCGCTTCGCAAACTGTATGTAAGACTGATTTTATTTTAAGTTTGTAATTAAAATAAATATTGAAAAAACTGGTTTAATTTTCTACGACCTATTCATTTTTAAATAATATATAATACCTAAATAAATAATAATAAATAAACAAATATCTTCACTCCCAACCCACTACAGGGGTAGACAGAGGTCTAGTCTGGACAATTAAGTCCCTTTGACCCTCCTTACATCTAAGATATTTTCGGGACGATGTGACAGATGGTGAGGCCGTCGCCGTCTTTGTGCCCAAGCCAAAGATATATTTCGCACTTATATTTTTAAAAACCCATTGGTACGAGCCTGCCATGTGGGGATTGAACTCAGGGTCTCTTGACTCAAATTCCGATCAGCCAACCGCTCGGCTATCGTGCCTAGATATAAAAAGTTTTAAAAGGAACAAAGAGCAATTATTAAAATTAATTGTACTTTGTTTGTATTAAATGCAATATAGACGACGTCTTAATATTCTTACGTAATCATCTTACGTAACAATCTCTTTCTTCCTATGCGTGTCTTAAAAGGCGGCTAAGTTTAACAGCATTCCAAGTGTTTTTCGAAAGGCTACCGACATGGCTTTATAACCATTTCGAAAAATGAGAATGTTATATTGAAAGAGGTATGTAAAGATCGTGACACTTGGCGAATTGTTTTCTCTGGCTACCCCGTCAGGGACTGTACGTGAAGATGTATTGATATATCTTACACTGCGATCGCTAATTCGCTGGCCAAGCGTGGTGATTATTGTAGAGCCCTCCTCCAATATAGTCTTTATACGTTATGTACGTAGGTATGCTTTTCTTTACAAAAATTTAAATAAGCGACTTTAATGAAATATTAGTTTATGTCATTTTTGTTATAATAGGTACTACTTATGCTTTTTAGTGTTGGTGCGAGAGCAATTTTCAGTACAACGGTTAGGCTTTCGAAATTTTATTCAAACTAAGTACTAACTTTAGTGAAATATTTTTAGGTCTTATTCTTTTCAAGAGAATACGAATAGTATTCTCTTGAAAAGCGGCATGGAATTTGCGCGAATTGTATTCGCGCAAATTCCCATGCCGGGGTAGACAGAGGACGACTTTACGATCTTGTGCCGGTAGCGCACGGCAGTGATATTAATGAATTAATTAACATATTATGAGATGTCACGTTAGCCAAGTGGTTGGATGATCGGAATTCGAGACAACCCGAGTTCGATCCCTAAGGCGCGTATCAACAGGATTTTCAAAAACTTATGTACGATTTATATCGTTGGCTAGGACATGAAAGACGGCGACAGTCTCATCACGGTGTCCCAAATAATGTCTTCGGTGAAAGGTGAGTCGAAAGAACTTAATTGTCTAGACCTGTGTATTGAGAATGGCGTAAAAATGTTGTTTTTTAAAAGTCACGATAGCCGAGTTGTTGGGTGGTCGGAATTGCGAGTCGTGAGACCCGAGTTCGATCCCCAGGTGGCAGTACCAATGTACTGCCAACTGCTACCAGTACCAAATTTCCAAAAACTTATGTACGAATTTCATCGTTGGCTTGGACATAAAAGACGGCGACCGGCTCACCACCTGTCACGTTGTCCTGAAAATATCTTCGGTGGAAGGTGGGTCAAAGGGACTTAATTGTCTAGACTTGACCTCTGTCTACCCCTGTATTGGGAATTGCGTAAAAATGTTTTTAATTAACATGTTATTAAAATGACGAACACCTTCTATCCGGCGTACACACGGGTTTTCTTCGTGTCACCAGGTCCGAGGTCTCAGAGGAGGTAGGGCACACTCGGTTCCCGATCAGGTTAATGTAATAAAATAAATAAATAATAAATATCTCCACGAAACTCTCAACACAGAGGTAGACAGGTCTAGTCTAGACAATAAGTCCTTTTGACCCACTTTCCGCCGAAGATATTTGCGGGACAACGTGACAGGTGGTGAGCCCGTCGCCGTCTTTATGTCCAAGCCAACGATATAATTCGTACATAAGTTTTTGAAAAACCCATTGGTATGAGCCTGCCACCTGGGGATCGAATTCGGGTCTCTCGACTCGAAATCCCGACCGCCCAACCACTCGGCTATCGTGACTTAATATAGTAAACACGTTATCTAATGTTTTTCGCGTTTTGGTATTTGTGGTACTTTATTGTTTCTCATTCCTTAAAAGTATAAGCTACTTAATTTGGGATCAGAGCATTGTATGTGATATTGTCCCTATCTATATATGTACGATTATGGCAAATCCTTCTTATAGGATGGGCTTATGTAATGCAGTTGACATTTAATATAGGCAGTGAAGTAATAATATATCGTTTAGTAACTTAATATACCGTTTCTCTCACACACATTTGTAAATCTGTTATGCATTAATCTTACTTTCGTTTACCTCGTAACTTTGAAGCCTTTATACAATGCATTATTACACTTTATTAAATAGAAGTTTGTTATTGAGTTAATGCTTGTTTGAAAACTTCATTTAGTTATACTGTATACAAAAACTGTCCAATTCTTTAAATAAAAATTAATTTTGTTGAAAGATCTATAAGCAACTTATAAATTAAATTTTAGGGACATCACTTAATACAAGCATATTTATGTATCGACATAGTTTAACGTAATGATTAGATACTCTATGATTTGAATAGAAGAGTTAGCTCTTTGTCATAACCGTGTGCATATTTCATAGATAATTAATTACTTACTTTAATTACTCCCTGTATTCATTAATTTAACTTTCCATGACTTAAGGTTGTCTGGAAGACATCGCTCTTAGCTACAAGACCGCCTTATTGTGCCTATATTTTAAGATGTGTTCTATATTAACCTTGCAATCATTTATTTGTGATCTATAAAGTAATTACATACATACATACATAGATTAAATCATGTAAGTATTTTTTTTATTTTTAACACTAGATGGTGCTGGACGAATTTATATCGCGGTTTGGTTTGATTTAAGTAATTAGATGATTTAATTAATCGGATCAAAGGACCAATATGTAATTATTTATATAACATTTACTTACTTATCGTCATGCACAATTCCTGATGGGGTAGCTAGATTATTTACATAACACACTTTGCAGAAAATCCGTTTTAAGCATTTCAGATCCAAATTATAATATAGCAGAAACAATATCCAAGTCCATTCAAGAGAGAAAAAGTAACACAACATATACGATATCGCCGTGTAACCAAAGCAATGTCACCATATACTGACGACCTGCGTGGACGAGTGACGCCATTTCGAGGTCCCGGGTTTGATTCCCGATCGGGTCAATGTAGAAAAAACCACTTTTTCTACATTTTCTCGGGTCTGGGTGTTTGTGGTGACTTCGTTATTTCCGATTCCCATATCACAAGTGCTTCAGCATCTTACATTGGGATCGGAGCAATGTACGTGATGTTGTCTCTATCTATATATGTATGTATTTATTATGATTATGTTATTATGTATATACTTAAAAATAAACATTAATGGCTCAAGTGCAAAAAAATTATTTTCGTGACACAAATGTTTCCTTCAAACCGACAACCCTTAGCTTCGAAGGTAGGCTTACTAACAATTGGTCTAATGGATCGTCTACCTTGTCACTCCTAACGATGTTTTCTTTGTAATCGGTCCTCTAAAGTATTTACATTTTACACAGACCGCAAAGTAGATAATGTCAAATCATTAATTTATAAAAGTAACGATTGCCAGGTGGCAGGCTCGTACCAATGCGTTTTTCAAAAACTTATGAAAAAATTATATCGTTGGCACGATAATAAAAGTCACGATAGCCGAGTGGTTGGGTGGTCGGAATTTCGAGTCAAGAGACCCGAGTTCGATCCTCAAGTGGCCGTACAAATGGGTTTTTCTAAAAACCTATGTGCAAATTATATCGTTGGCTTGAACATAAAGACGGCTCACCGACTGTCACGTTGCAAAATATCTTCGGTGGAAGGTGGGTTGAAGGGACTTAACTGTTTAAACTAGACCTCTGTCTACCCCTGTATTAGGAATAGCGTGAGGATATTTATATATAAAAGTAACATTCATTACAACAATCGATTGTCATTCAAGAAAATATTTCTTTATAAAAGAATACTAGAAATATCAAATAACATTACTAGTATTCCTGTTAACCACTCCAATTAAGCTGCAATGCTTGTGTCTGTAGTTGGTTTACGTCAACAGTCGAATGGCGGGAACGAACCTGTGACATCATGTTTCGCAGTCCGCACCCTAAACCATTAGGCTATTGGCGGTATATTTTCTCAGGCCTGGGTGTTTGTGGTGCCTTCGTTGTACCTGACTCCATAACATAAGCGCTTAAACTGCTTACTTTGGTATCAAAGCCATGTATGTGATGTTGTCTCTATGTATTTATAATGATTTCTTGTATTTACGCGAATACTACATATTTTAAACAAATTTTCGAATTTCATAAAATCCGATAAAATCTGAAAATCGTTTTATTTAAAATCTATGTATTTATTCTTAAAAAAACACAAATTATTTGAAATAATCCTTTTATTAATTGCACGAAGACGTTTATGTCGCCTGATGACTTCCGACCTCGCAAATGAACGGCTTTGTACCTGAAAACAAAGAAATTCCAAGTATATTCTCCAATTTTCCCATCGATTCTCATTCACTATGCCATAGGGGTATAACTCAAAACCTTAAGACAACAGTATACAACCAATGAGTGTTGCCAGTGATGACTAATTTAATTCCTACAAATCCCAAAAATATGTGGGTGGTGGATCGAAGATACTTAATTGTCTAGACTAGACCTCTGTCTACCCCTGTATTGGGAATTGTGTGAAGATATATACATGCATTATTTATTAATTTCATTGTATTGTATATACATGCGTGAAATCGTGATAACTTCGATAGCGCGATGTAGGTCCAAGAAGCGTTTAATGAATCCGCCACTAGCGTGTTTCCAATGTGGAGATATAGATGTCGCCACAGCTCTAATTGCTAATAATGGGTGACGAGCCTGTCGCCGTGTTAGGTTCCAAGCAAACGATGCAAATCGAGAGCCTCGAGGTAAGTACAAGCCTTCCTCCCGAGAAACGAGCTTGGATCTCCCGACTTGAATTCCTTCCACCCAACCACTCGACTATCGTGACTACTACTATATAACTATAATAATATAATAAATAATATACTAATAAACAGACTACATATAAAATAATTTTATTTCAATATAATCAGAGTGAAAACCAACTTCACATTTCATTAGACGATTCCCTTCCGGAGGAGTCTCCTACCTTCTGTATTGTTGTTCAAAGTGCCGCCAGGGTTGAGGTCCCGGGTTTGATTCCCGGTCGGCTCCATTTAGAAAACACATTTTGTACATTTTCTCTGGTCTGGGTATTTGTGGTACCTTCGTTGTTTCCGATTCCATATAGGAAGTGCTTAAGTTGCTTACTTTTGGTATCTCAGAGTATGTATGTATGAAAGTATGTATGTATGTATGTTCGTACGTATGTATGTATGTATGCATGTATGTATGTATGTACGTACGTATCTTCTTCTTCCTACCCTTATCCCATGCTATGTGGGGTCGGCACAAAATGTCTTCTTCTTCCACTCTCCTCTATTTCCCGTCATCTCAATACTCACTCCTTTCTTTCTCATGTCTTATTTCACACAATCCATCCATCGTTTTTTTGGTCTCCCCATAGCCCTTCGTCCATCCACATTCATCTCTAACATTCTTTTGCCTATATTACATTCTTCCCTCCTCATTACATGCCCGAACCATGCTAACCTACCACTCTTCATTTTCTCTGTCACTGGTGCTACTTTCAAGCTTCCCCTTATATACTCATTCTTTATGCGATCTTTTCTAGTAACTCAACATTCTCATCTCTGCAGCATGCACTCTTCTTTCATCCGTCACTTTCGTTGCCCAGCACTCTGATCCATACAATACGACAGGTCTCACGATCGTTTTGTAAGCCCTTAAGTTTAAGAGGCCCTTAAGTTTAAGAGGCATGCGTGGATCGAAAGTTATTCCCGAGACCTGTCGCCATTTCATCCATCCCGCATGTATATATGTATGTACGTATGAATGTATGTATGTATGTATGAATGCATGCATGTATGTATGCATGTATGTATGTACGTATGTATGTACGTATGTATGTATGTATGCGGCTACCTCGGTGCGTGAGCACGTGCCTCCTCAGGTCCCTGATGCTGGCGTACTTCTGCTGGCAGATCCTGCACCTGTAGTGGTACTCCAGCACCTGCAACAGCGCCACCGTCGGCTATACACGCACAGCCATACACGCACAGATATACACATCTAACGTACTAGGCAATAAGTACCGAAAAATGTGTTACTATATATCAACAAGCATGAGTTATATACAAACAATACGCGTAGGGGAGTTTAAAAAAATATCATCACGCCATTCGCGATACTCGAGTGGGCAGAAGTCTAGAAAATTAAGTTCGTTCAACCTACCTATCAGCGAAGATATTTTTCGGGGGAGCGTGACAAGTGGAAAGCCTGTCGCACGATATAAATGCTTCGTAAGTTTTTTAATAGACCCTTCGGAACGAACCTTTGGTCTTTTGAATCCCGATCACCTAACCACTCGGCTATCATGACTAATGTAAGATGTTTATGTTTTCAATTGTTGAAATCATAATACGACTAAAGTCGTGATGATAATTTTCAGGACTAGACGTGAGATCTCACGATTCAAGACGATTCATCATATCTTCACTCATTTCCCAATGCCAGGGGGTCAGAAGTCTAGACAATAAAGTCATATGAGAAATCACCGTGTTAACGTACAAGGCAAAGATACAAATCGTATATAAGTTTTGAAACAACACATTAGTATGAGATCAAACTTGGAACTCCTGATTGGAATTCCGATTGCCTAACAATATTTATGTAACAATATTAAAATGCTTAAAAAATCAATAAATTGTACCATGAACGGCGTTCTCGTATTTAAAAACAGGCATAAAGAAAGAGACTCGGTAGCTCGGATGTAAGAGTGTTGCCACTGTACGGCAGAGGTCGCGGCATCGAAACCCACTAGTGTCAGTTTTTAAAATTTCTCTTTAACTTAATAATCGAAAACCACCAAGACATTTTGTGAGACAACGCGACAGGCGGTGAGCTCGTTTACGTCAAGCCACCAATATAAATCCTACATAAGTATTTGAAATAATACCCATCGCCACCTACCGATCCAACTTTGCTCCTTGCACTCGAATTCCACCATGAATGTCACCACAGAAGGCCAATTAAAAGTTTCCGCCAAAAAAAAAATGACATAATAAACTTGAGAAACAGACAAACAGATTATATACATTAAAAGAAGTCACGACAGGGTGGTCGGAATTTCGAGTCGAGAGACCCAAATTAGATACCCAGGTATCAGGCTAGTACCAACGGATTTTTGACGGCGACCGGCTCACCAGCTGTCACGTTGTCACGACAACATATTCAGTAGAAGGTGGGTCGAAGGGACTTAATTGTCTAGATTAGACCAGACCTCTTTTATTGAGAATTGCGTGAAGATAAATATATATAGATATGCGACTTGAGGTGCGACAGCAGGTTATACGCGCTGCCGCACCGTTTGCGGCAGATCTCGCACCGCACCTCTGTAACGTTCATGTAAACATATATAGATATGCGACTTGAGGTGCGACAGCAGGTTGTACGCGCTGCCGCACTGCTTGCGGCAGATCTCGCACTGCACCCTGTAACGTTCATGTAAATATATAGATATGTGCGACTCTGAGGTGCGACAGCAGGTTAGGCCGCGCTGCCGCACTGCTTGCGGCAGATCTCGCACTGCACCCTGTAACGTTCATGTAAATATATAGATATGTGCGACTTGAGGTGCGACAGCAGGTTAGGCCGCGCTGCCGCACTGCTTGCGGCAGATCTCGCACTGCACCTCTGTAACGTTCATGTAAATATATATAGATATGTGCGACTTGAGGTGCGACAGCAGGTTAGGCCGCGCTGCCGCACCGCTTGCGGCAGATCTCGCACTGCACCTCTGTAACGTTCATGTAAATATATATAGATATGTGCGACTTGAGGTGCGACAGCAGGTTGTACGCGCTGCCGCACTGCTTGCGGCAGATCTCGCACTGCACCTCTGTAACGTTCATGTAAAATATATAGATATGTGCGACTTGAGGTGCGACAGCAGGTTAGGTCGCGCTGCCGCACTGCTTGCGGCAGATCTCGCACTGCACCTCTGTAACGTTCATGTAAATATATATAGATATGTGCGACTTGAGGTGCGACAGCAGGTTGTACGCGCTGCCGCACTGCTTGCGGCAGATCTCGCACTGCACCTCTGTAACGTTCATGTAAATATATATATAGATATGTGCGACGGAGGTGCGACAGCAGGTTACGCGCTGCCGCACTGCTTGCGGCAGATCTCGCACTACACCTCTGTAACGTTCATGTAAATATATATGAATATGTGCGACTTGAGTGCGACAGCAGGTTATACGCGCTGCCGCACTGCTTGCAGCAGATCTCGCACTACACCTCTGTAACGTTCATGTAAATATATATAGATATGTGCGACGGAGGTGCGACAGCAGGTTGTACGCTGCCGCACTGCTGCGGCAGATCTCGCACTGCACCTCTGTAACGTCTATGTAAATATATAGATATGCGACTTGAGGTGCGACAGCAGGTTGTACGCTGCCGCACTGCTTGCAGCAGATCTCGCACTGCACCTCTGTAACGTTCATGTAACATATATAGATATGTGCGACTTGAGGTGCGACAGCAGGTTAGGCTGCGCTGCCGCACTGCTTGCAGCAGATCTCGCACTGCACCTCTGTAACGTTCATGTAAATATATAGATATGTGCGACGAGGTGCGACAGCAGCAGGTTGTACGCGCTGCCGCACTGCTTGCGGCAGATCTCGCACTGCACCTCTGTAACGTTCATGTAAATATATATAGATATGTGCGACTTGAGGTGCGACAGCAGGTTGTACGCGCTGCCGCACTGCTTGCGGCAGATCTCGCACTGCACCTCTGTAACGTTCATGTAAATATATATAGATATGTGCGACTTGAGGTGCGACAGCAGGTTGTACGCGCTGCCGCACTGCTTGCGGCAGATCTCGCACTGCACCTCTGTAACGTTCATGTAAATATATATAGATATGTGCGACTTGAGGTGCGACAGCAGGTTGTACGCGCTGCCGCACTGCTTGCGTTCATGGAAATAATTGCAAGCAATCCTCACGGTAATTCCGATAATGGTCTAGACAGAGGTCTACACAATTAAGTAGTCATAGGTCTACAGAATTAAGCAGACAGAGGTGTAGACAATTAAGTAGTCATAGGTCTACATAATTAAGCAGACAGAGGTGTAGACAATTAAGTAGTCATAGGTCTACAATTAAGTAGTCATAGGTCTACAGAATTAAGCAGACAGAGGTGTAGACAATTAAGTAGTCATAGGTCTACAGAATTAAGCAGACAGAGGTCTACACAATTAAGTAGTCATAGGTCTACAGAATTAAGCAGACAGAGGTGTAGACAATTAAGTAGTCATAGGTCTACAGAATTAAGCAGACAGAGGTCTACACAATTAAGCAGACATGGGTCTACACAATTAAGTAGTCATAGGTCTACAGAATTAAGCAGACAGAGGTGTAGACAATTAAACAGACAGAGGTGTACGCAATTAAGCGGACAGAGGTGTACACAATTAAGCAGACATAGGTCTACACAATTAAGTAGACAGAGGTGTAGACTATTAAGTAGACATCGGTCTACACACTTAAGCAGACAGAGGTCTACACAATTAAGTAGTCATAAGTCGACAGAATTAAGCAGACAGAGGTGTAGACAATTAAGTAGTCATAGGTCTACAGAAGTAAGCAGACAGAGGTCTACACAATTAAGTAGTCATAGGTCTACAGAATTAAGCAGACAGAGGTGTAGACAATTAAACAGACAGAGGTGTAGACAATTAAACAGACAGAGGTGTACGCAATTAAGCGGACAGAGGTGTACACAATTAAGCAGACAGGAGGTCTACACAATTAAGTAGTCATAGGTCTACAGAATTAAGCAGACACAGGTCTACACAATTAAGTAGACAGAGGTCTACAATTAAGTAGTCATAGGTCTACAGAATTACAGACAGAGGTCTACACAATTACAGTCATAGGTCTACAGAATTAAGCAGACAGGAGGTCTACACAATTACAGTCATAGGTCTACAGAATTACAGACAGAGGTGTAGACTATTAAGCAGACAGAGGTGTAGACAATTAAGCGGACAGAGGTGTACACAATTAAGCAGACATAGGTCTACACAATTAAGTAGACAGAGGTGTAGACTATTAAGTAGACAGAGGTCTACAATTAAGTAGTCATGGGTCTACAGAATTACAGACAGATGTGTAGACAATTAAGTAGTCATAGGTCTACAGAATTACAGACAGAGGTCTACACAATTAAGTAGTCATAGGTTCACAGAATTAAGCAGACAGAGGTGTAGACAATTAAACAGACAGAGGTACGCAATTAAGCGGACAGAGGTGTACACACTACAGACATAGGTCTACACAATTACAGACATAGGTCTACACAATTATAGACAGAGGTCTACATAATTAAGTAGTCATAGGTCGACAGAATTAAGCAGACAGAGGTGTACACAATTAAGCAGACAGATGTGTAGACAATTAAGTAGTCATAGGTTCACAGAATTAAGCAGACAGAGGTCTACACAATTAAGTAGTCATAGGTCTACAGAATTAAGCAGACAGAGGTAGACAATTAAACAGACAGAGGTACGCAATTAAGCGGACAGAGGTGTACGCAATTAAGCGGACAGAGGTGTACACACTACAGACATAGGTCTACACAATTATAGACAGAGGTCTACACAATTATAGACAGAGGTCTACACAATTAAGTAGTCATAGGTCGACAGAATTACAGACAGATGTGTAGACAATTAAACAGACAGATGTGTGAACAATTAAGTAGTCATAGGTCTACACACAATTAAGCAGACATGGGTCTACACAATTAAGTAGTCATGGGTCTACAGAATTAAGCAGACAGAGGTGTGAACAATTAAACAGACAGAGGTGTACGCAATTAAGCGGACAGAGGTGTACAATTAAGCAGACATGGGTCTACACAATTACAGTCATAGGTCTACAGAATTACAGACAGAGGTCTACACAATTAAGTAGACAGAGGTCTACAATTAAGTAGTCATAGGTCGAAAGAATTAAGCAGACAGATGTGTGAACAATTAAGTAGTCATAGGTCTACACAATTATAGACAGAGGTCTACACAATTAA
This sequence comes from Sericinus montela, assembly GCA_029286605.1. NCBI lineage: Eukaryota > Metazoa > Arthropoda > Insecta > Lepidoptera > Papilionidae > Sericinus > Sericinus montela. The sequence goes on along the minus strand of JAGSMR010000080.1, from coordinate 1,914,305 downwards.
GTAGTCATAGGTCTACAGAATTAAGCAGACAGAGGTGTGAACAATTAAACAGACAGAGGTGTGAACAATTAAACAGACAAAGGTGTACGCAATTAAGCGGACAGAGGTGTACACAATTAAGCAGACATAGGTCTACACACAATTAAGCAGACAGAGGTCTACACAATTAAGTAGTCATAGGTCGACAGAATTAAACAGACAGAGGTGTAGACAATTAAACAGACAAAGGTGTACGCAATTAAGCGGACAGAGGTGTACACAATTAAGCAGACAGAGGTCTACATAATTAAGCAGACATAGGTCTACACAATTAAGTAGACAGAGGTCTACAATTAAGTAGTCATAGGTCTACAGAATTAAGCAGACAGAGGTGTAGACAATTAAGTAGTCATAGGTCTACAGAATTAAGCAGACAGAGGTCTACACAATTAAGTAGTCATAGGTCTACAGAATTAAGCAGACAGAGGTGTAGACAATTAAACAGACAGAGGTGTACGCAATTAAGCAGACAGAGGTGTAGACTATTAAGCAGACAGAGGTGTACACAATTAAGTAGACAGAGGTCTACACAATTAAGTAGACAGAGGTCTACATAATTAAGCAGACAGAGGTGTAGACAATTAAGTAGTCATAGGTCTACAGAATTAAGCAGACAGAGGTCTGCTACAATTAAGTAGTCATAGGTCTACAGAATTAAGCAGACAGAGGTGTACGCAATTAAGCGGACAGAGGTGTACGCAATTAAGCGGACAGAGGTGTACACAATTAAGCAGACATAGGTCTACACAATTAAGTAGACAGAGGTCTACACAATTAAGTAGTCATAGGTCGACAGAATTAAGCAGACAGATGTGTAGACAATTAAGTAGTCATGGGTCTACAGAATTACAGACAGAGGTGTACGCAATTAAGCGGACATAGGTCTACACAATTAAGTAGACAGAGGTCTACAATTAAGTAGTCATAGGTCGACAGAATTAAGTAGACAGAGGTGTAGACAATTAAGTAGTCATAGGTCTACACAATTAAGTAGACAGAGGTCTACACAATTAAGTAGTCATAGGTCTACAGAATTACAGACAGAGGTCTACACAATTAAGCAGACAGATGTGTAGACAATTAAGTAGACAGAGGTGTACGCAATTAAGCGGACAGAGGTGTACACAATTACAGACATAGGTCTACACAATTAAGTAGACAGAGGTCTACACAATTAAGTAGTCATAGGTCTACAGAATTAAGCAGACAGAGGTGTAGACAATTAAGCGGACAGAGGTGTACACAATTAAGCAGACATAGGTCTACACAATTAAGTAGACAGAGGTGTAGACTATTAAGTAGACATCGGTCTACACACTTAAGCAGACAGAGTTCTACACAAGTAAGCAGAGGTCTACACAATTAAGTAGATAGAGGTCTACATAATTAAGGAGACAGAGGTCTACACAATTAAGCAGATGGGTAGACAATTAAGCAAACAGAGATCTTCACAATTAATTAAACTAAGCATCGGAGACATGTGGGTTGAAGGGATAATGGGTGGGTGGGTTGTCTAGATGTCCTTTGGATAAAAAAATGGGGTACAATATTATTATGTTGTGTATATGGGGTCGCAGCGTAAGAATACACGAATCCCTATCTTTCCGTGGGTGTCGTAAGAGGCGACTAAGGGAAAAGCCTACAAAATGCAATTGATTATCGATAGATGGCGGAATGACCATCTAGAAAAACACAGGTGGCAGGCTCATACCGTTGGGTTTTTCAAAACACTTATGTACGAATTAAATCATTGGCTTTGACATCAAGACGGCGACGGGCTCACCACCTGTGAGTTGTCACCGTTGCTGTTGTCACCAACGTTGTCCCTGTTATGTATATGATTATTACTGTAGGTGGCACTATATTATCTATTACTAAATACTTGCAACTGTCATTTCATTACAGTCCCCGAAAATATCTTCGGTGGAAGATGGGTCAAAGGGACTTAATTGTCTAGACTAGACCTCTGTCTACTCCTGTATTGAGAATTGAGTTAAGATATTTATTAATTTATTTATTTATAATACAATCGTCAAGTTAACATCCACATTTAATTTTAAATTCCTTATACTCCCAAACACTACTGGCAAATATAAGCGATAGTGTATAATTAGCAGATCAACATACTCTGTTCGCTATTACGCAGTCCCCTCCAAGACAGCTGGTAGCATGGCGCGCACACCCGGCAGCACGCCACCTCCTTCATGTATCGCTTCTCATCATCATCAGGTTCAATTCCGTCCGAGCAGTCGCTGTAAATAAATAAACATCCTAACTTAATTGTCTAGACAATTAAGTCGACTTGACCCACCCTTCCCCCGAAGATACTTTTGAGACGACGTGACAGGTGGTGAGCCCGTCGCCGTCTTTATGTCCAAGCAACTGTAAGATTCAAAAATAAAAATCTTCATTCGTAGTCAGCAAATCACGATAGACGAGTGGTTGGGTGAACCCAATTCGAGTAAAAAGACCCAACTTCGATCCCCAAGGCACGTAACAACGAGTTTTTTCAAAAACTTATATACGAATTATATCGTTGGCTTGGATATAAAGACGGCGACAGGCTCATCATCTGTCACGTCATCCCAAAAAAAAGAGGTATACAGAGGGGTAGACAGAGGTCTAGACAATTAAGTTGATTCGACCCATCTTCCACCAATGATATTTTTGTAACAACATCACAGGTGGTGAGCCCGTCGCCGTCTTTATGTCCAAGACAACGAAATGATTCGTACATAAGTTTTTGAAAAACCCATTGGTATGAGCCTGCCATCTGGGGATTGAATTCGGGTCTCTTGGCTCAAATTATGACCACCGGCTCAGCTATAGTGACTTCAATTATTCAATTGAAATCGCAATGCTTTCATTGCATTGCACATTTACTGATATTATGTTGTACAAGGGTACAAACCCTAATCCTCTCTTAATCTATTAGCTTGATTTAGTGTCACTCCCATGACTGACATGACATTGGCAGAATTCTCCTAAGAGAGGCCATATAACAAAGAAAGAAGAAGTGTACAAACCACCACCTATAAATCAGTTGCTTACTCTAGTCTAGTAACTAGTGTTTGCTGTTGCACACACAACAAATAAGTGCATACTGCAAGCCACTCCTAGAGAAGAAAGTTAAAGATGTGTGTGTCATCACCCCTAATTTACCCTAATTTACATAGCAGTCATTACTTTGTTATGTGACAGCAGAAATGTGTAAGAATGTTGTTACTATCCCAGACTGAGATGTGCATCTGTAAAAATATGTCGATAGTTGACATTAATCACCTAAAATAGTGCACCAGGGTCTGTCATTACCACCACCACACCCATTAAAGACACAGGTGGTTGGGTGTTCGGAATTTCGAGTCGAGAGACCTGAGTTTGATCCCCAGTTAGCAGGCTCGTACCAATGGGTTTTTCAAAAACTTATGTACGAATTAAATCGTAGACTTGGACCTAAAGACGGCGACGGGCTCACCACCTGTCACGTTGTCCCGAAAATATCTTCGGTGGAAGGTGAGTCGAAAGGTCTGAATAGTCTAAACTAGACCTGTCTACCCCTGTATTGGGAATTGCGTGAAGATATTTATTATTATTTACCACCACACCCACATACCCACATTAGATTGGAGGTCAATACCACATAAAATTAGAGGGGTCCAGTAAGGAGAGGAATGCATTCTCTCTTGAGGAAGAGCTGATTAGGCCAGCTAGAACTGGTGGAAACTTACTGATGTACATCCTAATGTGGGCATGAACGAGACAGTTAAATTTGGACAAAAGAGACAGTGGTTTCAACGGATATCTCATTCGCTGAACATATATACAAGTTGCATCTAATTTATGTTTGAAAAACAAGACCCAAGTCCCAAAATTAAGCAGGTGAAATTAACACAAATACTTACGGATTTTTCTCAAACATTTTATACACCAAGGATAGATTTTCTTTCGGTTTGTAAACAATCAATCTTTCCCCATCTTCTTTGTCATCCTCTTTCGTCAGGATTACTTCTTCCACGTGACGGAAGGGTTTATGTTGCTTGGTCTCAATGAGGTTGTAGGAGTTCAAAACCAGCTTCTCTCTGTATTTTGGCAGAATGCATTGGGTCACTTCGGACTTTTTATAGCCGTTCTTATTCTCTACAGTTGTCTTACACCACATTGCTGTTTCCAGTCTACCTGAAGTAAATAATAGTTATTTATTTATTTGTATAATGTGAGTATACAGGTTGACACTATAACATTATATACAACCTCATCAAATTAACCATATTTGGTGTACAAATTTTATAATTAAATGTTAATGTAATTAAATAATAATAATTTGTGTGAGCAGTCCAATATTAATTTACTAATTAATTTTAAATGTCATTTAGTTACACTAGGACTACTATATTTATGTTTTCTCAATGTTGTTTGATACTAAATTTGATACTTATTGTTGTATATTTGATACTGATGCTACGATATTTGTTTTGGTTGATACTATATTTATATGTTACACACATTGATATGTCATGATAATATTTTCCAAAATCCTATTGTTACTATCAGTCAAGCAATATATAATAACTCATTCTACTATAAAATATTAATTTAATTTACAAAAGCAATTATTAAAAAAATATTAAAAAATTTCATAGATACAGAAGCAAGGGCTAAAATGCCAAATTCATTATTTCTATGGTATAGCCTAAGAACATATCTCTCTCTTTCTTACCATGGGTGTTGTAAGAGGTGGAAAGGCTTGAAAAATGCACTGGATGAAGGGATTACCTTCTTGAAACCTATTAGACCAAAATTCTGCTGACCAGTAATGGGGAGTAGCATCAAGTACTGTGATCGCCATTCCACTCCAAGCTTGGTGATTATAGCAAAAAATTCATATGGGAGAGTCCCTGTTTTCTGCCATGGACTTTTACTTACCTTACGTTACTATTAGGATGATTATGATGAATTTGTCATACCAAGAAGTTAAAGGCCTAAAAAATGTAGTTGTTTTGATTCACACTTCATCTTAGCTTGGGATAATGTGACAGGTACAGAGCCTGTCGCCACTTTGCATCCAAATATGATACAACTTTTATATCACTTAGTACAACCAATACGCAACATACGCACTCCAACATGGAGTTGCGGATATCACCCTGTCTAATCTAATCACTTGGAACAACACACAAATTGAAACAATCACTTGGAACAACACCTTTCGCTTGGAGATAAAAATTGGGTCACCAGATTTAAATCCTGAACACAAAACCACTGGGCTATTGTAACATTATCATTATGATCACCCCAAAAGTTAATTAAGTGAAAATTGTTTGGAACAAGATGATTATCCCACCATTTGGCAGTTGTCACTGTGCTATTTACACACACTATTCCATAACAAGTATTACATACAAGTTACTTACTAGGTAATAAACCTCTGCAAAAAAAAAAATCTTTACAAGGTATATTGTACAGTGTGTATCAATTTTGTGGTTGGGTGGCCAGAATTTTAAGACAAGAGACCCAAGTTTGATCCCCAGGTGGCAGGCTCATACCAATGGGTTTTTCAAAAAAAAACTTATGTATGAATTATATTGTTGGCTTAGAAATAAAGACGGCGCTGGGCTCACCACCTGTCACATTATCCCGAAAATATCTTCGGTGGAGGGTCGAACGGACTTAATTGTCTAGACTAGACCTCTATTGGGAATTGTGTGTGTATATTTCTATTTTTTTTTTAATTAGAAATTTTAACTCAAAACTAACCAGTCAATCTGTTATTAACATTTGATAGAAGAAGTGTCCTTTTAGAGGCCACAGTTTCACCCGTGTCTGGTCTAAGGACACCATCGGTTTTGAAATGCTCCAAGCACAAATTGTTCCAATTCCTCAATCTCCTCATGTCATTGCTATCTCTTTTAATAGCTCTCACAGGCAAGCAAATAGGGTCATCATAGTCGGGAATACAGATATCCAACTTTTTACGAAATTCTGAATCTTTAGCAGCAATCTCCAGCTTTACATTACGATTGTCTTTACGCTGTTCGTATGCTCTTTCAACTTTGACCTGAACAGGTGAAGTATACCTATATGACTCACTCCTCTCAACCTTTATCGGTGTATAACTACTACGTATAAACTTTTGTATTTTTTTCTTTCTTACAAACATATCTTTCTCCGGTTCATAATCGGAATCCTCTTCCTCTAATTTTCTTTTCCTTTTTGGTCTACCAGATTTTCGTTCAACAAGTAATGGTCCTTTTTTCAGAGCAACCGGTAATTCAGGAGTTCCTTCAACGGCTTGAACACATTGTTGAACAATTTCCTCGTCTTCGTCAAGATATTCTATTTCACAATCTGTTTCGTTCATGACTTTTGTTTACTAATCAAAATTAACCTCGTAACAACGATCTACGTTACACTCATATGATGTTTTGTGCTACAGAACACTGGGAATAACAACTTTACCCAATTATGAGATGTGTGTTGAATATTATGACTTAATGTATCTAATCTATGAAAACCAAACCTGAAAACTAGAATTATTTGAAGTTCGAGAAAGCAACATATTTAAATGACAATTGGCCATTGTTGCCACCTTAGATTTTTTGAAGCGCTTGAATTAAAGTAAAATGTCGCCAGATTTCAGAAATATGGACTTAAAAACCACAAAAATTCCGCTTAAATATTGCATTAAAATCTCAGAATTAGTTTAAGTTAAAAACTAAACAATATGTTTGCGATGCTAAAAAAATTCCAAATTCGGCGGTCATTCTTATTAATTACATAATGTCACGTATTACGTGTTCTTAAAATTTGTCTAGTTTTTTTTAGTGCAATAAAGAGTTTTTACTAACTTACAAACATGAATATTATACTCGATATACCTCAACAAAATATTTATATTCTATAAGTAGTGAAATATAAAATCATCCTCTCTTTTAGTTACTAGGTCCGACAGGGTCCACTATGACCAATCTATAAGAAATTGTCAATATTGTATGCAAAATAAATAAATTAATAAAACCATAAATATCTTCATTTGCTATTCATTTGTACCTAATCATAAAAATAATCAATAGAAGCAAGTTTTAACAAAACTGAAAGTTAAAATTGAAGTTATAAAAGATTTGAAATACCCTGTCAAATTTTCGAAAACTTCATCATAATTCACAAACCCCGACAAAAAAGGAAAAAAGGCTTCAACAATTCCAACTGCATCTAGATGATTGATTTTAGCCACAATATTCACACCTTTTAGACTAACTACCTTCCAAAGATCTACAAGTATTTAACGTATCCTGTGTAGTTTGAGAGGGCAAAGGGAAAGGGAGGTCTTATTCAGTACATCCCAACTATAGGCTTCCTTGGCACAGAATTCTGCCCATTCATTTCCAGAGATTCCATTGTGGCTTGTAATCCAAGCTAGAACCACTTCAATGTCAGCACAGTGGCAGCAGTGGAAAAAATATATTTAAAGGGGAATGGGGGCTTCAACCATTCTTTAAGCACCTGTGAGCTTAAGACAATGATGGAATTGTTAAATTAAAGAAAAAAATATTACAAACTTTAACTGACACGGACACCCACCCGTATCAGTTAGAAACATTTTTCTCTTTAATTTAACAAAAATTTCAGCATAACTTTTATGCATTAAAATCAATAAATAAACAAAATATGCATATAAACGGAGTTGTTTAATTTGTGTGATTTTACATACGTTACAGCTACCAGCCATGATAAATTTTAACCACTCAATACTGTGGTTAAAATTTATCATGGCACACAAAGTTTAGTAAAATTTTATACTAACGGATCCTGCCTTTGAGGGGGTTTGTGTATATAGTAAGCCAACAATTGAAATCTATTTCAAGACTTTCGAATAACGTTTAGTATGTTTGTATTTAAAAAGGCCTCATGGCTTATAAACTAAAACTTCATATTCAAATTGAGAAATTTCATTTTATCTATTTAGGTGATAACATTTTTAAGATTAATTTGAATAATTCTTATGTAACTAAGAATGGAGGAGCAAAAAGCTGTCTGTCAAGTACTGTTTCTGAAGGTGGAATCAAAAGCTACAGTGTCTTAGAATTATATATTTAAAACTACTTGCTATGATAAGGATCTTTTGTAAGGCCGCATTATGGGAGGTTCCAGGCCACAGTAATTATGATATGGTTAAACGCCTTATAATAATAATTCATAATACTTTCTTGACCGAGATAAGTATTTTTTATCCAATATATGTCTGACAATGGATACATAAATACTTAATTTACCTTTCCTTATAAATAAATATAAATATTTTCATGCAATTTCCAATACAGGGGTAGACAGCGGTCTAGTCTAGACAATTAAGTCCCTTTGACCCACCTTCCACCGAAGATATTTTCGGGACAAAGACACAGGTGGTGAGCCCGTCGCCGTCTTTATGTCCAAGCCAACGATGAAATTCATACATACGTTTTTGAAAAACTCATTGGTACTGCCACCTGGGGATCGAACTCGGGTCTCTTGACTAGAAATTCCGACCACCCAACCACTCGGCTATCGTGACTTTTTTATAATATGATATTTCATTTCGCAAATATGAGACTCGCCTGTACCTTCACACTCGAAGCTAACCTATCCGTCTGAAGACCATGCAGATATGTATAAGACTAAGTTGTACAGACAATGGATATCCAAATAGGACGTCCCCCGTAATTCCCTTAGTTTCCTGAGATATTTCACTCTATAATTCTATATCTAATAATGAAGAGTCACGTTTTAAAACATCGCAGCGCCATCTCGCGTCACGTTCCTTATTGTTCGTATTTAAATATTATTACAGGATAATAAGAAGTCACGATAGCCGAGTGGTTGGGTGGTAGGAATTTCGAGTCAAGAGACCCGAGTTCGAACCCCAGTTGGCAAGCTCAACCAATGGGTTTTTCAAAAACTTGTGTACGAATTACATCGTACATCATAATTTCTGAAACTATTTTGGGGTTACATTAAGGACGAAACTGGATCACTGGGATGATTCAGCGCCTAGGCTACTACGGCCGGTACCTACGTATGGTGCCATAATAAGCTCGTTGTAAATTATGAACTTGTAATTTTTATAGCAATTTTGGGTTAGCGGCCGGGGGTTCAAACCAGTGTCGCTAGGCGTATGAAGCAAGTGGGGACACTCAATAAGCTCGTTGTAAATTAAAAAGAAATAAATATAAAGAAATGAATAACATAAAACTTCAGCATAAATATGTTTTAAAAATTAATAAAATTGCGTAATTAAAATTAAAGTTGGCGTTATCGTATTGATAATTCCTAACTGAAAAGTCATGATTATCAAATTGTCACTTGCTAAAAGGAATAACAGATGGCGCCTATGCCAATAAACAAGGCATAAGAAATATGAGAGAATACAGAGTTAAAATTTCAACTGATGCGTGTAAGACACGGTGGCTCGGAGGTAAGAGCGTCGCCACCGATCGGCGAAGGGCGCGGTTTCGAATCCCGCCCGTATCAGTTGAAATTTTAACTTTTTTTCTCTTTAATTTAATAACATAAATCTCTTTAATTTAATTTAATAATAATAGAGAGATGTATGCGTGTGATGATCTTAGTAAGGGATCCGGGGATGACGCCGTGACTGGTACGCCAGACTCGGACCTCGATGACACTGAGTATGAAAGAGATTGAATGTGCGATTAGAAGTTTGAAATGTGGTAAGGCTGCGGGACTAGACAGAGTTACTGCTGAAATGGGCAAGTATGGTGGCCTCACGTCTGGGACAGCTTTCATCTGCTGTGCAATTTGTGATGGCGAACGGGGGCTGTTCCGGATGATTGGCGATCCGCGGTCATTGTGCCTTTATATAAAGGTAAAGGTTCACATTATGACTGCGGGTGCTATCGGGCGATCAGCTTCACCAGTTTAGCAAGTAAAGTTTACTCGAAGGTTTTGACACGTAGGATGCAAGAGAAATCGGAAAGATTTCTATGGGAGGCACAATGCGGATTCAGACCTGGAAGAGGATGCTCGGATCAAATGTTTTCCCTCCGCATGATCACGGAGAAGCTTCTGGCTGCTAACCAGAAGATTTTCTGTGCTTTTGTGGATCTTGAGAAAGCATTTGATATGTATCTCGACAGCTGTTTACAGAAGCTGAAAGATAGCTGTTTGGGTGTGAAATTGGGTGACATAAAAGTAAATTGTCTGCTGTATGCTGATGATGCAGTGCTTATTGCACCATCAGAGGCAGAACTGCAGGCATTAGTCACGTGTATGAAAGAAGAATGTGAAATTAATGGTCTCCGTTTGAATACTAATAAAACTAAGGTTCTGGTATTTGAAAGGGACGAAGAAAGAACGAAGTGCGAATTTTGGGTAAATCAGGAATGTCTAGAGAAGGTGAATGAAATTGTATACTTGGGAAGTGCGTTTAGCCGGGATGGAAGATGTGATTTAGATGTGGACAGGCGTGTCGCTGCCGGGAACAAAGTCAATGGTGCCCTGACTGCGTTAGTCAAAAGGCAAGGTGTAGTGAAATGTGCACGCCTTGCAATACATAACGCAGTGTTGGTACCGACTTTGTTATATGGCAGCGAAACCTGGGTACGCCAGAAGAAGCATAAAAGCAGGTTGAATGCAGTGGAGATGCGATCTCTTCGTAAAATGTGCGGCCTTACCATGACCGGCCGAAAGCGAAACGAAGAGATTCGCAATATGGCAGGTTTGAAAGATGACCTTGTCACACAAATGAATAAGGGCGTGCTTCGATGGTTTGGGCACGTTGAGCGAATGAGTGAAGACCGAATGGTGAAGAAAATATATAGCGCAAAAGTTAATATTAAAAGGTGTCGAGGTAGACCGAGACTAACTTTCGAAGACCATGTGAGCAAATTGCTGAAGAGGGGAGGGTCAAGAGTGCATGAATGAAGAAGATGATGAATCTGAAAGAAGCGAAAGAAGTATGTAGGGATCGTGACATTAGGCGATCTGTTCTCTCTGGCTACCCCGTCAGGGATTGTGCGTGAAGATAAATAAATAAATAAATAAATTTAATAACATAAAAGTTCGGCATAAATATGCTTTAGAAATCAATAAAATTGCGTAATTAAAAGAAATATATAAATAAATAGATATCTTCTCGCAATTCCCAATACAGGGTAGACAGAGGTCTAGAATAGACAATTAAGTTTTGGGGTTAACAGTAAGTGTCCCCACCTCTGAGTTTCCACGGCCCGTACCCACGTATTCCACATATCCTGTCATAAATAAATACTAAATAAAATAAATATCTTCACCCAATTCCCAATACAGGGGTAGACAGAGGTCTAGTCTAGATAACTAAATCTCTTCGACCACCTTCCACCCAAGATCTTTTCGGGACAACGTGACAGGTGATGAGCCGTCTTTGTGTCCACGCTAACGATATAATTAGGAACTTGTAATTTCAATAGCAATTTTGGGGTTCAAACCAGGGTTTCAAACCAGTGTCGTTAGGCGGATGAAGCAAGTGTCCCCACCACTGAGTTTCCCCGGCCCGTACCCACGTATCCCACGTATGCTGTCTTAAATAAATACTAAATAAAATAAATATTTTCACCCAATTCCCAATACAGGGGTAGACAGAGGTCTAGTCTAGACAACTAAATCTCTACGATCACCTTCCACCGAAGATATTTTCGGGACAACGTGTCAGGTGTTGAGCCCGTCACTGTCTTTATGTCCAAGCCAACGAAACGTAATTCGTGGTTAATTTTTTGAAAAAACCTATTGGTATATGGGTATATATCACATGGGGATCTAACTCGATCTCTTAATTCGAATTCACCAACCATTCGGCTATCGTGACTTCTAAAAATATTACTAAGATTTTAAAATTAAATATGTGAAAGATTAATAACGACTGTTCGCGCTCTAACTAACGTTTCCATCCTTCTGGGCATGCTGCGAATTATGTTTTCTGTCTCTCAGATTGTTTCAGGTGGTATTCTGAACACTTCTTTAACAAGTCCCAAACATGCTCTATTGGATTCATTTTTAGGAATCTTGCTGGCTTCTGCATCACTGTTTTATCCACATGGTTATATATATGCTTGGACTGCTCGCTCAGTCAGTCACTGTGAGTCCAAGCGTTATTCTGTATCAGAAAAAAGCTGCCACCATTAAACATTGCAAATGGCTTTAAGCTGTAATATTCCCTCCATCGACCATCTCTAACTCCCTACAAGTTCTGAAAGTTATGCCTCTCTAAACCATAACTGAGCTGCTCACATATGCCATCGTATTTTAAAAATTTATCTGAATGTTTCGCTCTTTGCGTCTTCTTATTCTCTACCTTCCTTCGATCTGGTTTAAGAGCACTCTACACTCATCAGTGAAAAGTACTCGCCTCCATTGATGTATCTTCTCAATATGATGTTCGCGTGCAAAGTTTAACCGATGTAAACCGTAGTGCCTCTCAAATTTTGGAGCTTTGGCCGGTACTTACGAACCTATGCTCACTTCTTCCAGTCTCCTACGAACTGTACTCTGACTCACTCACACTCCTCGCATGACTACAAGCTCATTTTGGGCCTGCACAACCATTTCCAGCGTATGATACGTGAACAAATTTTGAAAATTCTTTTATTTAAATGGCTATACTTATACCGTTAGGCCCCACACTCACTACGCCGGCAATCTAATGAAGCAAATTTATAAGCATTATTAGTATTTCTACTCTTTTGTGATGAAATTATTTGTGTCTATTCATTGTTGTGGATAGAAACCACTGCTCTGCTTAACGGTTAGGCAGTAATATACGATTTGTTGACAGATACTGCCCGGTACATAGGTGTCGGACGATAAGAGAATTGGTCGTTTAATAGTTTCGATCGAATGATTAGAAGATTCACTCATATCGTGCACATTATCATTATCGTCAAGACCGGGTTTCACTTAAAATTTTGCAAGTCGTAACTTCTTCTTATATATATATATAAAAATATTTGAACCGCCTTCAATAATACCAGAAAATATCTTTCTTTGCAAAACTTGTTAATATTCATATAAATTAAATAGTCTACTAAAAGTAATTCATGAAAATAAGAAACACGGTCGTAAACATAGCAATGGAAGGGTAAGGCTTTAAAGAACCTCCAGTATCTTCGTATATAATTAAATTTTGTTACAAAACATAACAAAAAACATTTATTACATAACAAAATTAAATGTACAATATGGAAATTCTTCGATTTTGTGTACAAATATTTTTACAATAGTGTTGTTTGGCTGGACGGTGACGTAATTTTTTGATGTCCGCCGAAGATATTTTCGGGACAACGTGACAGGTGGTGAGCCCGACGCCGTCTCTATGTCCAAGCCGACGATGAAATTCATACATACGTTTTTGAAAAACTCACTGGTACTGCCACCTGGAGATCGAACTCGGGTCTCTTGACTCGAAATTCCGACCACCCAACCACTCGGCTATCGTGACTTCATTGATATTTCATTTCGCAAATATGAGACTCGCCTGTACCTTCTCACTCGAAGCTAACCTATCCGTCTGAAGACCATGCAGATATGTATAAGACTTAGTTGTACAGACAATGGATATCCAAATAGGACGTCCCCCAAAAATTCCCTTATTTTCTTAAGATATTACACTCTATTATTCTATATCTGATATCAGGAATAATGGAGAACGAAACCAAATCACGTTTTAAAACATCGCAGCGCCATCTCGCGTCACGTTCCTTATTGTTCGTATTTAAATATTATGACAGGATACATAGGATACTTAGGTACGGGTCGTAGAAACTCAGTGGTGGGGACACTGGCTTCATACGCCTAGCGGCACTGGTTTAAACCCCTGGCTGTTAGCTCAAAATTGCTATTGAAATTACAAGTCCATAATTACATCGTTGGCGTAGACATAAAGACGGCAACGGGCTCACCACCTGTCACGTTGTCCCGAAATGATCTTGGGACATCAAAGGGACTTAATTGTCTAGACTATACCTCTGTCTACCCCTGTATTGGGAATTGCTTGAAGATATCTATTTATTTATATATTTTTTTTATGTTCATAATTTACAAAGTGCTTATTATGGCAGCATACGTAGGTACGGGCCGTGGTGGCCTAGGCGCTTGATTCATGGGTCCAGTAACCCAGGTTCGTCCTGAGTAAAAAAATTAAATAAAATATTTGCACGCACTTCCCAATACAGGGGTAGACAGAGGTCTAGTCTAGACAATTAAGTCCCTTCGAATCACCTTCCACCGAAAATATTTTCGGGATAACGTGACAGGTGGTGAGCCCATCGACGTCTTTATGTCCAAGCCAACGGTATAATTGCGAGAAGATATTTAATTTATTTATTTGATTTAGTGAATGTAAATTAAAATGTAAACTCACGAATTGTTTTGATAATAAAATTTGAAAGTGTTGTATTTTTATTGAACAAATATAATTCAATTGGACTTTACAAATATAAGCCATTCATTCACACTGAACCGGAATATATATTTGAATTATATGAGAACGGTCTAATGTCGATTCAGATGTATGACTGAATAATAAAGAAAATGGATATCCCATCGGGAGATCCTCCAAAAATATTCATGGAAACATAACACGAATTTCACACAACGTAGTGAACTCATGTTTGTATCTAATATCAGGATTAATAAAGAACGTAACCAAACCACGTTTTAAAATATCGCGGCGCCATCTCGCGTCACCTTCCTTCTTGTCGGATGTTAACTTTAACGGAGGATGCAGAGGTAATACTCTGTGAATGTTTGATATTAGATTGAGTTATGACGAAAATAAGTCACGGTTGCCGAGTGGTAGGGTGATCGGAATCCGAGTCGAGAGACCCGAGTTCAATCCCCAGGTGGCAGGCTAGTACCAATGGGTTTTTTCAAAACATAACTAACATTCATATCGTTGGCTTGGACATAAAACACGGCGTGATTGAGTTCGTAGTGGAACTTAAGTTAATGGCTCCATCTAACGGCAGACATTTGTCAGTATAAAATTGTTTTTCTTGACGAAAGTTCTTGAGAGTAGAAACGTTTGTTTTCAACGCCATCTTTCGTATACTAAAACATTAAAACCTTATTACAGCAACCTTTATGAAGCTATGAAACGAAAATAAATAGTGAAAAATGTAACATGAGCGAATGAGTGAAGACCGAATGGTGAAGAAAATATATAGCGAGAAAGTTAATATTAAAAGGTGTCGAGGTAGACCGAGACTAACTTGCGAAGACCATGTGAGCAAATTGCTCGAGGAGGGGAGGGTCAAGAGTACTCGCATACCTCGACGTGCATGTATGAAGAAGATGATGAATGTGAAAGAAGCGAAAGAAGTATGTAGGGATAGTGACACTTGGCGATCTGTTCTCTCTAGCTACCCCGTCAGGGATTGTGCGTGAAGATAAGTAAGTAAGTAAGTAAATAAGTATACGAGAACCTTTGATTCTTCCCCCTTTTAACTTCATTTCCTCGCATGGCTTATGAAATTCAGTCTCGGATAACTTTTACAGCGTAAAAGACATCAACTGCTAATGGTTCAAGTGCAAGGCGGTTTAGGCTCTATTATTTTTTATTCTTAGAAAGAACACTAGCAATGCCATATAGCATTACTAGTATTAAAGTTAACCACTCCAACTAAGCAACGCTTGTGTCTGGAGCGGTTCACGACAAAGTCTACTAATAAATCCAGTTAGAACAAGTAACTTTTAAAAAATAATGAGGGTCCTTAAATCTTGTATCTTTAATGCTGGCCCATCACCGGTATGCTGATGTTTTGTTCTGTTATTTTTCGAGATGATTTTCCCACTATCTGTCTCGCCAATGGATCGCAAGGATTTTCTTTTAGTCGCGTCTTATACCAGAATATTTCTCATGATAAATGCGACAGACTAAGCAAAGACACAGAACACATAGTCTCTTGACGATTTCTATTAAATAAAACTCTTAGTGGATTGTAAATAACGTTCTAAAGTCCTCAGAAGACGAGTAAAGTTCACACCAGTAGGTCCCGGGTTCGGTATCCGGTCGGGTCAAAGTAGAATTTTTTTATCTAGTCTAGATATTGTGGTACCTTCGTTGTTTCCAAGTGCTTAAGCTACTTTGGGATAAGAGCAATGTTTGTGATGTTTTCCCTATATAAGTATGTATTTATTTAATATTTAATTATTATTGTACGCCTCCATGAATCACAACTCAATTACCGATGTTAAATATTGCGATGGGTTAGCGGCGACGGTAGTTGTCACCACGAGTGTTTTGAGATGAGATTCTGAATCATGTTGTACCAAAGGCAGGCTGCCCGTACTTCTCCGCTCGCACCCCTCATTCCGCATGTAAGCTAATGTGTCTCCAACATCTTCACAAGATCAACTGATAAAACCCACCAGAGAGTACCTGTACAACCCAATATACCTACAGTCACGATAGCCGTGTGCTTGGGTGATTGAAATTCGTGTCGAGAGAACCGAGTATGATCCCTAGACGACGGGGTCGTAGCAATGGATTCCCAATATTGGGATTAGCGTGAAGAAATATTTTTGAGAGTACTTAAACGCCACTACCGAGCTGGTGTTTGTTAGGTGCTATTAAATGAACGAAGCTGGTACTGGGGTGCCCTAGTCCATAGATAAAAAATATATCTTCGCGCCATTACAGTAGGGTAGAGAAAACCCATAGATATGAGCCTGCCACCTGAGGATCGAACTCGGGTCTCGCGACTCGAATCCAGATCACCCAACCACTCGACTATCCTGACTATCGTGGCTAGTCGAAATATGGACTAGAGACTGTTGAGCAGAAAACGGTGCTAACATGAAATACTAGATGAACATAAACTAACTTGTAACATGCCATCTGGCTCTATTGAGTATCCTGATGGCGTGAGCACACCCAGTTTTTATGGCTAATTTGGCCTTGCCTTCCAGGTGAACATAACTTGCCTGCTAGACTCCCACCAGGTACTGAGGTGAAAATCTGTCCTCCCATTCCTTCCCCTGGTTGATGTATCCTATACGCCTTTGACTGGAATAAAATGAAAAAAAAAATAAGAGTCAAACTTTTATTTTTCCATACAGGAACATAAATTTCACGTTTAAAAGTCATTCTTTTTTAAATATAACCCTTTCCAATAAAACTTCGTTGAAATTCTTGTTTTGTCATTTTTGTAACATATAACAATTATAAGCCTTTATGGTATGGTGGCCTTTGATGTAGCTAAGAATAGTCCCACAGACAATCAAAATATATTCCAAAATTAAATGATAAGCAGAAAAATACATAAATTAAATCTAGAACATGCGAAAACTTCGATAAATACGCATCACGATTTGGTTAGCAATCATATAGCGAAACGACTAAATATATCCGAGGAATACATGTGTGCATTCACACATACGTAATAATTTGGTCGTTGATAGGTGGGAAATAGTGAGTGAAAGAGTGAGTGGGGAACAATGATGTAAGTCAGGGGGTATCTGCGAACCTATATAGTTGTGTGGAAAGCTGTGTTTTCAAATGTTTTAAGACGCGTCACCCACCAAAACGCATCGCTGGCTTGAGATATGTATAATTGTTTTGTTTATAGACCTGTAATGGAAAATAAAATATCATATACCTCTTCCTCATATCATAGACCTCCGCGGACGGGTGGCGTAAACACCGGTTTGTCGCCATCTCGAGGTCCCGGGTTCGATTCCCGGTCAGGTCAATGTAGAAAAACCTTTTTTTCTACATATTCTCGGGTCTGGGTGTTTGTGGTGCCTTCGTTTTTCCGATTCCCATATCTCAAGTGCTTTAGCATTTTTCATTGGGGTTGGAGCAATGTATGTGATGTTGTCCCTATATATTTAAAAAAATATAAAGAATATGTAGACCCGATAGTCTAGTTGTTAGAGACCGTGCCTTCAAAGCTAAGGATTGCGGGTTCGAATCCCGCTAGGGACACAAATGCCTGCCACATTTTGTAATATATATGTTTGTACTCGATTCATGGATGTTTATATGTGCTCGACGGGCTCACCACCTGTCACGTTGTCCCGAAAATATCTTCGGTGGAAGGTGGGTCGAAGGGACTTAATTGTCTAGACTAGACCTTTAAGGGTGGTATTGCGGCGCACCTTTTATATCTGGACTCGAAGCGGTCCATCACGGACTCCCAGTCGCCTTAGATGTTCCAAGAGGCTGACCGGGAATAATTGGATTTATTTATTTTTAGCATGTTTAAAAATACTGGTGTAAACAGATATCTAGGTAATTAAGTAGTTTTCTACATAATTCAGACTAGTTAATTCACACCAACCTTTCAGACAACACGACAGGTGCTTAGCATATCGCCTATCGGTATAATATAATAATATACATTAATGTATATGTATAACATCCATAACTCAGGTACAAACACGCCTATACGCTACAAAAATGTTTACCCGTAGCATGACTTAAATTATATATAATTATTTTTTAAAAGTTTTCTGTATTTGTTAAAGTTAACATTAAAAGGTGACGAGGTAGGCCGAGGCTAACATAAGAAGTTTCAAAAGCGCTCGGATATCTAGACAAGCGTGTATAAAGAAAACGATACATTTTAATCTGTTCTCTCTTGTTACCTCGTCAGGGAGCGTGCGTGAAAATACGGACTCGAACCCGCACCCCGTAGCTCCGAACTAGGGTCACTACTAACCAGCATATCGAATTGCGTGCGTTAATCGGGTCGCCTCCTAGTAATAATATGTATTTGTATTTCGTCGATATATTTGGATTTCTTTCATAACAAGTCAATATACAAAGCTACCCTAATATCACGTAAATTGGATTTTTGTATCTACAAAAGGGAGTAATAGAAAAAAAAGACACCCCCGGAACCGGAGGACAATGAACCCGTCCCGGGCACGAGGCATCGGGTTCATTGACCTGACCTCGACGTCACGTTATCTGTTTCCGCCCTTAGGGTATCTTTGGAGATGACTTAGCAGTTTATTATAAAACAGCACACAAAGCTTCCTTAATACTTTCGACCGAGTTTTGTGAACTTTGCAAATTCAAACAAATAAATAAAATAAATAAATATCTTCACGCAATTCCCAATACAGGGGTAGACAGAGGTCTAGTCTAGACAGTGAAGCCCCTGCGACCCACCTTCCACCGAAGATATTTTCGGGACAACGTGACAAGTGGTGAGCCCGTTGTTGTCTTAATGTCCAAGTCAACGATATAAATCGTAAATAAGTTTTTGAAAAACCCATTGGTACGAGCCCACCACTTGGGGATCGAACTGGGGTCTCTTCACGCAATTCGCAATACAGGGGGTATTGGTAATTGCGAGTATTGAAAATTAATATATATCTTCACGCAATTCCCATTACCCCCTTTATTGGGAATTGCATGAAGACATATATTGATTTTTATTTTATTCGTAACTCTAGTGCTTTGGGATCAGAGCAAAGTATGTGATGTTGTCTCTGTGTCTCTTAATCTCCGGATAACAATCAAATCAAATCATTTGTTTATTGAAAAAAAAATGTATGGTTGTTAAGAAATTTTTTTATCTAACTTCATTACCTAATGAAGTTCCTCTAACGGAGATAAACAAAGAAATTCCGCAGGAGTTCTCTTTTTTTAGTCAATCATAAAAACTCAATCAATTCAATCAATTACCCTTGGATTATCGCTGGAACGAGAGGTAATTAATTCTCACGCCGACACTTGAACTTCTTACTGGAGCCTGTGTGTAGGTATACCGTCCTCTTGTACTAAGACAACGATAAGCTCACCATCTGTCATGTTGTTGTGAATAAAGTTTGGTGAAACGTGACTCGAAACGATTTAATTGTCTATACCTCTGTCTATCCCAGTATTGGGGAAATGCGTCAAGATGTAAATAAATACATTCATACTTAGGGGACAGTATTACATATTGCTCTGATCTCAAAGTACGTAGCTAAACCACGCATCAGATATAACAAAGATATATAACAAAAAAAAATACCTTTGATATAAAGGATATGACAAAAAAAATCACGATAGCTGAGTGGTTGGGTGATCGGAATTCGAGTCGAGAGACCCGTGTTCAAACGTCAGGTGGCAGGCTCGTACAATTCGTTTTTTCAAAAACCTATCTACGTTTCATATAAATGTCTTGGAATATAAAGATGGCTTGGATATAAAGACGGCGACGGGTTAACCATCTGTCTCACGTTGTCCAAAAATATATTCGGTGGACGGTGGGTCGAAGGGACTTAATTGTCTAGACTAAACCACTGTCTACCCTGTCTACATTACAAAGGTACCACAAACACCCAAACTCGAGAAAAAATAGAAAAAGTGTATTCCGCATTGACTTGACCGGGATTCGAACCCGAGACCTCAGAGCTCAGAGCGTCCGCGGAGATCGTCATTAACAAATATAAATTTTATTGTCTGTTATTTTTTATTACATTTTTGTACCCTCTTAAATAATTTAACTTTATTGTTTAATGTTAATGTTTAGTCTAAAAACTGTTTTTTTATGTTACAGTTTCCGTTTTCTAGCACATATCCATCTGAAGGCCGGACGACTAGCAAGTGGTAGGCAGAAAATCAGCACTGATTGAGTATCTTCTTGTGGTACACTCTGAGCTTAACATCGCCTTTTGCTGTCAAGTCTATGGATTTGCTACATAATGTGTTTAACTTTCTTTTTTTCTCTTTTACACGAAGAACATAAAAAAATATCTTCACGTTCAATTCCTAATACAGGGGTAGACAGAGGTCTAGTCTAGACAATTAAATCCCTTCGACCCACCTTCCACCGCAGATATTTTCGGGACAACGTGACAGGTGGTGAGCCCGTCGCCGTCTTTATGCCCAAGCCAACGATGTAATTCATACATAAGTTTTTGAAAAACTCATTGGTACTGCCACCTGGGGATCGAACTCGATTCTATCGACTCGTAATTCCGACCACCCAACCACTCAGCTATCGTGACTTACGTGAAGAATATGAAAACTTTGTAATGATGGCAATAAACATTAATTATTATTATAAAATAATAGTTTAGCATGGCATGTGAATTGACTTCAACTCTAATACTAGCAACAGGGTACAGTTGGTTTCTGCTTTGAATAGAGTATAGTACAGAAACCCAAAATATTTTTTCTTTTTACTTAATACGTCAAAGAGACCGCAACTGCTTGCTACGCGGGCTGGAGAGCGCGGACTCTCCACCTCTCGCACCTTAAATGCAGCTGCATGTGACAGGTCTTTATTACAAAATGTTTTTTTTTTAGTTGAATGTCACGGTAGCCTATTGGTTGGGTGATCGGAATTAGAGACGAGAGACCCAAGATCGATGCATTTTTTTTAAATAACTTATTTATGATTTAAATCTTTGGCATAAAGGCTTTTCTATTTACCACCAGGCACGTTGTCCCAAAAAATGTCTTCGGTGAAACGTGCGTCGAAAGGATTTAATTGTCTAGACCCCTGTCTACCCCTGTATTATGAAAGGTGTGAAAATATTATTTTTATTTCTTCTTAGTCGCCTTCTACATACCGTAAGAAAAAAAGGTATAGATCCTTAAGATCACGTAGAAGTGGAAATTTTGTAAAAGTCTACTAAAGACCTCTTTTCTTACGAGAGAGGCCTTCTTTAGACCGTTATGATGATGATGGGTCGACAGCAGAAAGGAAATCAGCTATTTTTTTTACAGTAGTTTTCATTTTAATCCAAACACACCATACACCAATAAAATTATAATAATAATATTCAACCCTATTCCGATCTATCAGGGTGGCAGCACTCCGTGCACCCTCTTATCTACCACCCTAACAAGGGGTGCTTTTTGTAATTAATTATTGACGAATTTATGCGTATCGCATTAATGTAATAAGTCACAGTGTCCGTATGTCTATCTTTGTATATATGCAATCTTTTTATAAAGTTTTAGAAGCGTAAAGAAATGACAAAATAAAAAAATATGTTTATTGTGGTTCGAGCAACGGTAACCCAGTGGTTGGGTGATCGAATTTGAATCGGAAGTTTAGAGTTCGATTTGTTAGGTGGCCGACACTAGTTGTATTTAAAAATAACTAACGAATGACTCCAGTACTTCAGGTGTATGAGGTGTGGATATGATAAAAACACAAAAGTCAGAAGGAGTAAAAAACACGATAGTCAGTGTGTTTCGCCCAGGGTTGACTGGTAGAGAATGCTATAAGGCATTATTCCGCCCATTGTTACCTTTTATTAGGTGTCAATAAAGTATAAATAAATAGTAAAAAGCGAGAAATGAAATCTGGCAGTCTCGATAGCCAGTGGGGTGATCGGAATTCGAGTCAAGAGACCCCCAGATTCGATCCCCAGGTGGCAGTTACGTACCAATGGGTTTAAAAAAAAACGCATGGTGTCGTGGGACACTGGATAGGAACGAAGTTCCTTATTTTAAAAATACTAATTTTAAGTTCTATTCGGAATTCGAGTCAAGAGACCCCCAGATTCAATCCCCAGGTGGCAGTTACGTACCAATGGGTTTAAAAAAAAAACGCATGGTGTCGTGGGACACTGGATAGGAACGAAGTTCAGGTATAGATTTTTTGTAATGGTTTTTTATTGATAAAAATAAAAAAAATCTATTTTACAAAGTTATCATCTTTATTTATTTATAAATAATAATAACTGTCATCACGTAGACTATACATTAGACACTGTTTAGCCATCATACAAAGACTATACACAAATAATAAAAATCTTACGTTACGGACGTTATTTTTTCCGGTTAGGTTACCCCTCCGCATCATCCCATAAGGAACTTCGTTCTAAAAAAACACTTGTGTACTATTTAAATCGTTGGCTTGGACATAAAGACGGCGACAGACTCATCACCTGTCACGTTATACCTAATAATTTATTCGGTGGAAAGTGGGTCGAAAGGGCATAATAGTAGCAACTGGTTAACCCTGTAATGGGAATGGTGTAAATAATTAATTCTTCTTCACAGCCTATCAAGAGTTTTTTTTTCAAATACTGAACAGAAACAAAATTATGTTAATAACTACTATAATCGCAGAGCCCTATTCCTCGTGGTATGGTACCAAGAAAGCTGGCTGCATTTCTACGTTGAATTGCTAGACTAAACTGTTGAGCGAGAAAAGAATCAGCCCTCTTGTCACCAGCGGCTACAACCAGTCGCGGATACAATTCCTTTAGAAACTGCATCGGGATCCCACGGACCGATCGTCCCTACGGAAATAATATATGTAATCGTCTCAAGAGTCCACTGCTGAACATAGGCCTCCCCTAGAATTCGCCACAAAGAAAGATCTTTAGCCACCTGCATCCATGTCATCGCAACATTTTGCAGGACGTCACTCCTGTCAACCTTTCTACCCCTACGGTTATCAGTTCGTCGAGCTATGCGGCCGGCCTGTTGTAACTTCAGCGCGCTGATCTTTACTGCTCCACTACCACACTACCATAGTTCTCCTGCACTACTAATACACAGTCAGGTCATAAGTATTGTCACTCAGTAAAAACTTTTCTTTTAGAATGCTGGCCACAAAAAAGTTTATTGAATTCGAATTTCGAATTGTTCTTGAAAATAAATACATACATACATACATATCATCACGCCTCTTTCCCGTAGGGGTAGGCAGAGACCACTTCTTTCCACTTGCTACGATCCTTACATACTTGTTTCGCTTCGTCCACTTTCATTATTCCCTTCATACATTCTCTTCGATTCAGGGTACTCTTGACCTGGCCTTTTTTCAGGACGTCCCTGATTTGGTCTTGAAACGTCCGCCTAGGTCTTCCCCTTCCTACACTTCCATTCACACTCGCCTTATATGCTTTTTTCGTCAATCGTTCTTCATTCATTCTCTCGACACGGCCAAACCATCTCAGCATACCTTTCTCAATTTTAGTCACTACATCTTCTTTCAGATCACAACGTTTCCTTATTTCACCATTCCTTATCCTGTCGCTCAGTTTAACTCCTAACATACTTCTTAATGCTCTCATCTCAACTGCATTTACTCTGCTTTCATGTTTCTTCTGCCATACCCAGCTTTCACTTCCGTACATGAGTGTCGGAACCAAAACTCCCCTATGCACAGCCAAACGAGCCTTGTTAGACACCATCCGACTGCTCATAAAGGAGTGCAAAGCTCCATTCACCATGTTTCCTGCATTCACTCTTCTTTCAATATCACTCTCACACTTTCCATCTCTTGTGAACTTTGAACCCAGATACACAAACTCATTCACCTATTCAATTTGTTAATCTCCAATCACTATATTGCAGTATGTCATGACCTCATCTCTTTCAAACACCATTACTTTCGTCTTCTTTACATTCATCTTCATCTCCTTACTAACAAAAGCTTCACTCATAGCAGATACCATCTCCTCCAACTCCTCGGCTGAAGACGCAAGTAATACTTGATCATCAGCATAGAGAAAACATTTGACGAGTAACTCATTCATTCTCAACCCACTTTCATTCTCTTTTAAATTTGTCAAGCAATTGTCCATAAACAGATTAAACAGCCACGGTGACGCTACACATCCCTGTCTAACACCTTTTTCGATATTAAACCATTCAGTGTATGCCCTGTTTATCCTTACACAAGCACAGGAATTCCTATAAAGAGATTGCAATGCTCGTATGAGGATACTGCTGACACCTTTCACGGACAATGCTGACCACAATTCATTCCTCACCACTCTATCATAGGCCTTTTCTAAATCCACGAACGTGCAATAGACCTTCTGGTTTTTAGCCACTTTTCGGCTATGCACCGCAAGGAAAAAACCTGATCCGTACACCCCATTCCCTTTCTAAGTCCCGCTTGTGCATCCCATACTTTTTCGTCCGTTTCATTCACAACCCTTCCAATCAACACTTTCGCATACAATTTACCGACGACGCTGAGAAGGCTTATACCGCGGTAATTTACGCAGACCTGCCGTGACCCTTTTCCCTTATATAATGGCACGATTACGGCTTTGCACCAGTCTCCCGGTACTTGCCCATTTTGCCAGCACAAATTGAAAAGGCGGTACAGCTGACTAGCCACTAAGCCCTGTCCAGTCCTCAGCATCTCGACGGTAATCCTATCATATCCAGCAGCCTTACCAAATCTCATACTTTTCAACGCTTTTACTATTTCATCCACGCTTATCTCACTGTCATCAACATTTATATTAACCATGGAAGGTGCCAGTTGTACCTGCACTTCCTCTCTTTCAAATAAACATTCAAAATACTCTTTCCATCTCTTTAACACATATTCTTCTCCTTTTATAATGCTCCCATCTTGACTCCTGATTGTATTCAGCTCCGAGGTAGAGGTTTTTCCTCTGGCTGTATTGACGGATTTCCAGAAAAACTTGATGTTTGACTGGAAATCTTCAGTGAGCCTCCTATCAAAATCATCCTTTTGTTCTTCTTTTATTTCTAGTCACAACATCTTTCGCAGCTGATTTGAATCTTTTATACTTCTTTCTCGCTTCCTTTATCTCGTCATTCGTCGCCTGTTGAAGTTTTTGGTTAGCTTTTGTTGCTAACCAATCCAACCACGCTTTCTTCTTTTCTTGCACAGCCTTTTGTACATCTTTATCCATCCACACATTATACTTCTTTCTTCCTTTCCTTCGTTTAGCTACTCCGCATACCTCAACAGCAACATTCACGACTCCTTTCTTAAATGTCTCCCACAAATCTTCAATCACACATATCTCTTCTATGCCTTTAAAAGTCTATCAGTTTCTCTACATACTCGTCTTTCTTATCTTTTTCTTGGAGATTTTCCACTTTTATTCTGTCCAAAACACTCGTAGGCTCAGCTCCTCGGTGTCGCCATCGTTTAAAGATGCCATGTATTCGGGCTATGACCAGGAAGTGGTCTGTGTCAAGGCCTACACCGCGGTATGCTCGAGTGTCTAGCAGGTTCTTCCTCAATCTTTGATCCACAATAACAAAATCTATTATACTTCTAGACTCACCCTCAATTCTTGTGTACAAATGGATCTTTTGTGATCAATCATTGTATTGGCCACGCACAGATTCCATTCCAAGCATACTTCAAGTAGGCTACTCCCATTTTCGTTCACTCTCTCGTCCCCAAATGTACCCAGTACTCCTTCATACCCATCACGCTTTATTCCAACCCACCCATTAAAGTCCCCTAACATCACGATCCGTTCATTCTCTCCGAATTTATTCAAGACCTCTCTCATGCTATCCCAAAATTCCTCTCTCTCTTTTTGGGCTTTTAATGACCCACCCCCTCGCAGATCCGTCGGTGCATAGACCCCAAGGATAAACAAGCGGGTGAGTCCAACTTTTAACCTAACCCAGAGGAGTCCTGGGCTTACACATTCATGCTCTATCACACATTCAACTATTCGAGAGGAAAGATTCACACCAACTCCCTGACAGCTTCGGCTGGTTTGGGGGACTCCCGACCAGTGTGTCGTGAAGGGACCATGAACCGTGGTGTCACATCCTTTCCTCTTGGTTTCGTTAACGCACAGGATATCTATACATCGTTCATCCATCATCTGACATACTTCATCCTCTTACATTAAACGTAGCGAAGCGGCTCTCCATGGGCCGCTTTTTGCCCCCGCGTGATGGGTGGCGAACCACATCGCCGCCATTTTGGTAAGTAAAATTCACCATTGCGTTCCCACGAGTAGCAAGGGAAAGGTTTATCCACCCCAGCAGAGCCCCGCATGCCAGGGTAAGGCTAGCCTAATTCTGGGTCGCCCGGTCCCAGGGCAGTGTGGCACGCTAACGACTAGGCTTGCCCCTAGCCATGCATCCATCCGCGCGGCAGATGTTGGATTGGCGGAGAGAATAGGAGTAAGGAAAGGGAAGTATAGGTTGTGAGAAAAGGAAGATTGGTAAGTTAAGGTGGGAATTAGGAAAGGTAGGATATTACCGCCCAGGAATGCAAAATAAAACTGTATACTTTTTAGAATATTAGTCATTTTTAAATATGGAGTGGACGCTTAAAGAAGACCGTGTTGCAGTTATTGCGTAGCATCGTTGCGGTTACGCGCCAATTCAAATTTTTGACATACTGAAAAATTGGAATATAACCAAAAGAGTCGTTTATCGTACCATCAAACAATACAATGAAGACTCTAGTGTAGATGACAGGTCAAGAAGTGCTCACTCTCGGACTGTTAGGATTCCAGCAGTGATAAAAGCTGTGAAGGCGCGTATTCAAAGAAATCCCAAACGTAAATAGAAACTGTTGGCCCTTCAGATGGGGTTAAGCAGAACAACAGTCAAAAGGGTGTTGAATAAAGACTTAGGGCTTCGGGCATATCGAAGAAAAACAAGACATCCTTTGAATGCTCGTCTAATGGACCTGAGACTGAAGAAATCCCGAGCTTTGTTGAAGCGGTATGCGGGAAAAAAATATCGGGAAATTCTTTTTTTGGATGAAAAATTTTTTACCATAGAAAAGAGCTACAACAAACAAAATGATAAGGTGTACGCACACAGTAGTGAAGAAGCGAGCAACCGTATTCCGCGTGTCAAACGAGGTCATTTTCCATTCTCACTCATGGTATGGTTGGGAGTTTCTTATTAGGGCTTAACAGAGGTACATTTTTGTGAGAAAGGTGTAAAAACGAATGCAGTTGTGTATCAAAATACATTCCTGACGAACCTTGTGGAACCTGTTTCTTATACCATGTTCAATAACAGGCACAGGGTATTCCAACAAGATTTGGCGCCAGTTCATAGAGCGAAGAGCACACAAGACTGGCTAGCGGCGCGTGAAATCGACTTCATCCGGCACGAAGACTGGCCCTCCTCCAGTCAAGATTTCAATCCGTTAGATTACAAGATATGGCAACACTTGGAGGAAAAGACGTGCTCAAAGCCTCATCCCAATTTGGAGTCACTCAAGACATCCTTGATTAATGATATTGACATGGACCTCGTCCGTGCTGCGATAGACGACTGGCCGCGCAGATTGAAGGCCTGTATTCAAAATCACGGAGGTGATTTTGAATAAACTTTAGTGTCATAAGAATCTACGTTTTTTTAAGTTCATTTTGGTATATAAATTGTTACATAATGAATAAACTTGTTTCAATTATTTTATTATAAACATGTGACAGAATTTATGTCCTGACTAGGTAATTAAGTACTATCACTTACAAGAATACATTAATTACAATAATAAGTAATTGACGACCTCTGTGGACGAGGGGCGCACACACCGGTTTTCATGGCGTCACCAGCTCTGTGGTACCGGGTTCAATTCCCGGTCGAGTCAATATAGAAAAAACTTTTTCTACATTTTTCGGGTCTGGGTGATTGTTATTACCTTCGTTATTTCTGATAATATAATATGTTTAGCTGTTTACTTTTGGATCAGAGCAATGTATGTGATGTTTTCTCTACGTATGTATGTATGTGTGTATTGATTTATTTATCTTTAAGTTTATTTACTTATTTTAAAGTCACGCTAGCTGAGTAATTGAGTGATAGGGATTCGATTCAACAGATCCGAGTTCAATACACAAATTGCAGGCTCGTACCAATGGATTTGTGTACCAATGGAGCTGTCACCTTGTCCCAAAAATTGCTTCGGTGAAAGGTGGGTTAAAAGGCCTTTATTGTCTGGATATCTCTCTACTTCAGTATTGGGAATGACGTGATGATATTTTTATTTATAATAAATAATTATTTGGCATATTTTGCTATTACCTTGTTGAATAGGGTTGTACGCGCTTTTTATGCAAGACTGTATTATGGATATAGTTGACGTATAAGTAGTTTTTACTTTTTTTTGTTTAGGTTTATATTTTGTGCTATGATGATATCTCATGCTTTTCTTTCTTTTCGTATAGTGAATAAAAATCTATGGCTAGTAAATTAAATCATCATTGCGTCCGACTACCAACCTAATTTCCACATGGTAACTGCAGAGCTGCTGCTAACGAGTGAGGGGTGAACTGGGCTGAAAAGGAATATAATAAATAAAATACAGAGGTATATGGAACTTGCTACTTCATAGATAGATACCTAAAATGTTTACTTGGTGTATTATAAGATATTTTACATTATTTTATGATGAATCTGATTGCTGAAAACCTCTTCCTCAGAAACCCTATGCGATCCTCTAACTTTTTTCATAAATCTTTCACTGCCTTTGCTGTTAAGCTGTGGAACTCTTTACCTATCTGTATTAAACTTGCTTAAAGCATTGATTCTTTTAAAAATATATGTTTTGAGTAAGTTTATTATCTCTCTCTAACTCCTCTTTATGACAATATCTCTTTTTCTCTCATATTTCCCTTTGCGCTGATGATTACTTATGGAAGATATGTTTTTCTTATAACTTTGTATTTATCTATTTCTTGCTTTCATGTACAACCTACCCGTTAATTATTTTTCATTGTAGTAAATTCCTGAGGTTGCCTGGAAAAAATTGCTATATAGCAATAAGGTCGCCTTTTGTTATCCAATTTTTGATACTTATGTTTTGTATTTGTATTGCTAATTTGGTGTACAGTAAAGTATATTGTTATTATTATTGCTAATAATATATTAAATATTAAAAAAAATCTTCACGCCCTTCCTAATACTGCCTTTCGACCGGTGGTGAACTTGTTGCTTTATTTATGTCCAAGCTAACGATTTAAATCGTATACCAGTTTTTGAAAAAAAAAAACGATTGGTAGGAGCCTGCCACCTAGGGATTGAACTTTACATTCATGTCCATCAAGGTACTGTATTCCCGTAGAGGAATTCGAATCCGCAACTTAACCTCTGTGGTCAGGGGTATAAAGACTTTCAGATAGGATATATATACATAACGGCCTGTTAATATCGACTACAGGATACAAGGCTCTCCCGTATGGAAGGACTTGCCATAATCGCCACGCTTGGCAAGCGGATTGGCGATCACAGTAACAGACATATTGCAGCATTTACACTGCTGCCCGTCCCCGATCGGCTGAATTGTTATTTGGTATTTTTCGAGATGGTTATCCCGCCATCTGTCGGTAGCTTTCACGACACATATATTTTTAAGCCGTAACCAAACGACACTTATATCGGGCAGTTTTTAAATTTATAGATAATAAAAAAAAGTATGATCTCATTTATAGACCCTGGCCGTGTAGTGGTAACGGTGTTAGAATATTGCCACTCCCTTTCTTCCCGTGGGTATCGTAAGAGGCGACTAAGGGTACACATTCAAGGCAAGGGTCTACAGTCTTGAATACCGTTACGGCGACCGATAGATGGCGGGATAACCATCTCTAATAATATCAGACCAAAATAATAAGACCGAAGATGGGCAGTGGTCTGCTACTGCGATCGCCAATCCGCCTGCTAAGCGTGGCGATTATGGCAAATCCTCCCTATGGGAGAGACCTTTGTCCGTCAGTGGACTTTAACAGGCACATATAGAACCTCGGTGGTAACTTGGAGAGCGGGAAACAAATAAAAGAAACATAAGCTCGGGGTTTTTTTATATATTTAGAACAAGAAATGTATAGGTACAACCATTGAGGATATTAAATATCATATTGTAAAAACTATTGTATAAAGTGAAGAGAATGTGACATTTTTTCATATTTTTTTTATTATTATTTCAATTATAATTAATTCCAATAAATTAATAATTATAGACACATAAATTACGTGAAAATATTAATGAATAAATTACTTAAAAACAGCCAAGTAACCACTACTGATGTAATATTTGGTTAATAATGCTTAATTTTAGGCAATGAGTATTTTATTTTTTTTTTCGTAAAATTTCTATGCCGCCAGTTCGGATGAAGAACTGCGGGTGATCTCTCAAGGTAACGAACAGTTTTACCAGGCGCATGACCTTGAGGAACCACGACCTTATAAATAATCGGGAACAACATTTATAACGAAGGCGATACCAAAACTGAAACGACCCGGATAACGCCGACGTAGCTCCACTACAGGCCCCGGTTGTTATCAGATTTAGTGTCGACCTTTCTTCACTACTGTTTCTTGTGCAAATTAATTCTTCCCCACAAAAGCTATAATGAAATAGAGGTAATGGTTTAAATAGACGATAAGTATATAGAAATATCTAATTATTAATTGGCGGCGGCACGGCTTGTACGATATACTTCACATTCAACATTCACTGGTAAATATCTTTCGTAATACGTAACAATCTATGCCGCCCGCCGTACAATATGAACTAAATCAGTTAAATACGATCAACACAGACACCTATCTCTTAATTTTAACTAACCATAAATGACAAAAGAAATCTCAACACTTCATTTTTATACCGGAAGATCTTGAGTGTTTCAAATTTTTATTTTTTATTCCAAAAATTCATTATTCTTTTTTCCCGCTCTATAAAATACACATTTGTATCAAAGTGATAGCCAGCTATGAACGAGAAAATGGCTGACTGTTAATTTATTAATTTTAATTCATTATAAATAATGATTGCTTCTTTGTCTAGTACATCTTAACATTGAAATTGTTAAAATACTTATACAATACTTTAATATTTCGAGACTTTTAATTATCTTACGATGCATTTTTGTCTAATTATTCGCTAGTTTTTTTTTAGTCTGTTGGAAGTACGGGCGAATGACACGTATTATCGACATTTGAAATAGGAATTCTCTTGAACTAGATTATTTTTATGGGATTATGATAGAGTATTGACTATGGTTATGTTCTAAGTGTATCACATACTACTCTGCATGTTTTTAGGTTTGTTCCCATCGTGTTTTATCGATAGTTCGTTGTCTATGGTGTCTCTAACTGATATTGTAAGACTGTGCAGATGTTTGTCGATAGTTTCGGCAAAGGAAAACACCGGAAAACCATAGGGAACGACTGCCTTCAATGTTAACGTGGGGATATAATCATATTTCGATGTCGACAACGATCGAAGGCGCGAAGTTTATACCTCAAGACAGTAAAGAGTCCATTTCTTTCCATTTATTCTACCTAATTGTCTTAAAACTGAAAGCAGGTTAATGAACAGGAACTATAATTTCATAATAATTTCAATCTAAGAGTTTTTTCTGTCTGTAGCGACTCCAAATGTGAAAACGACGTGACTATACTAATAGAAGAAGAGGAAAGACGGAAAAAAGGAGAAGAGACGAGGATAGAGACAGTAAGAGATCAGCTCACGAAGCCGTACACAAAAAGATAAAACTCTTAGATAGTTATTAAATGAAATCTAATAAAATTTTTCGTTGTAATCGTCATTGTGTCTTTAAAGTGGTGCAAACCGAATTATCGATAAAATCGTACATCACTACGTAATGGGAACGAACCGGTTAAACGCAGTTTAATACAGGAATCAACACCGAAAATGATAACCTAATATAAATAGACAGTGAAATTGATATTGTACGATATTAATTTTTATTATTCCATCAATTTATTTATATTTTAAATTCGAAATCTATTAGATTATAATTCGCTTACAGAGCCGGACCGACGCCAATATTGTTTTATTTACATATTTATTGCATTCTGCAGTTTACCCGACTTGTTATTATGCTAACACGTATATCGATATGGTAATTTGAATTTGTTTACAATCGAGTCGTTTACAGTTTTCTTTTTTCACTGTCTATATTAAATATTGCGGATAAAAGGCGTAACGAATTCAATAATATTTTTGGATTAAAATTTTCTTATGTTTTTATTTCTGACATAGTTCTGACTAGAAGTTTTAATTTGAAATTCATATCAAGCAATTTGAAATGCTGTGAATGTAATTATATTACGATTTCTGCCGTGATTTATCCGCCGGATGTGACGATGATAAATGGGTTAAGGTTTAAAGTCGCCGCGAGAGGCTATAACATTATAAAACTATTAGGAGTATAAGTCTAAAAGCTAACTACTAGAGAAACAGATCCAAAAGACTAGGAAGTACCTGATGAGCAAACGTAGTTTTTTTTTTATTAAATTATTTTTAATAATTTTACAACAATATAGCCGCGCAGCATTGAAAAAGAGGTGGTATGCCATGCATTAAATTCTGACGAGCGTTTTGACGTATGAAGTAACACACATTTAGTCGATGTCTCGAGTTGCCTACACGTGAAAAATATTTCAACGGTTACTCCTTATCGATAGGTGCTCGGGTATCGATAAATCATAAGTTGTGTCACAACACTAGATGCAGTTTATTGTATTGAGCATTGACTAGATACTGCATTGAATGTTTCAACACAACATCGTGAAAGTATTTCACGTATAGAACGCGTAACTTACGTATTATTTCCTATGGAAGATTTCATTTCATCAATTTGTGACTTAACTATTGGAATCGCGTAGGGCTCGGCCATTTTGTTTACATTTGTGCATATGGTCGAGACTAAGGCGGTTCCTATTCACCTATACACCACGTGAAAGCTTCATACAAATGCATAGAAAAATGCTATATGCTCCTCCTATCATTATCACCATTATCAGAACTCTGGACAGGAAAACGCTCACGCAATTTCGTCGGATATATCAATTGATTTACTTATTATATGGGCCATTAACCTTGTTGTACGCGTGATATCGTGATATGTTCACTGAACGAAGTGTAGAAATGTCACCTGAAGGAATACAGATATTAAATTTCGAGATACTCTTGAGGCGAGTCAAAAGAACCATCGCATTGTTGTTTTGCTTTGCTTTTTATTTTACGCGGGAAAATGACACGCCATTTTTTGATATTTTCAGCCATAAGCAATAGGCAAAACCTAATGATATACGACCTTTTCTTTTGTAAAATGACTGACACTCAAATGACATTTCTACTGGACATTAAAATTTTTTCTTCGCCCCGCGAACCGGCTTAATCCAATAATTTAATTAATTAAGGTCAATCGTCACGTGTATTTATTTTATTTTATTTTTGCTAATTCTCACAGCCTCAATGTCAATTAGCCTATGCTTGTTTAGAGTATTGTTTCTGTGTTGCCAATTAATTACGTTTATTTTTTATAATATTATTTTTAATTTCTTAAAAATGCTCAAAATACCGTTCAAAAAGTAGCCGTTATGCTATTGATAATAGGTCTGATTATCCCTTGTCACTCACTGGGGTTCATTACAATCCCTTTTCCGTCCACAATTCTATATAAAGTAGGTTTGTGGATATCCCAGAGACAATTAAGGCTTTGATAACTGCCAATAACCAGCCAATATTGCTTATCCGTTTGCCCATACTCTGGTTATTAAACTTATCCTAACTGTCACATACGAAATTTTAGCGGCAAAACTGCGACTTGACGCCATTTTTGATCAGTGGTTGTCAAAGCCTCAATTTTTTTTAAAATTAGTAGAACGTTTTGCAAGTTGGCCGCTTACAGCTATGAAGATATGAATTACAGTATATTTTTAAAATACATATAAAAATATTAGGTTAATTATATTGTAGCGTACCTATCCATGGATTATGGCTTAAAAATTCACAATTTACGTTATTGCTTTTTCAGTTTTTTTTACGTCACTATCAGGCCCACCAGCAACTACACTATTGAGCATTATATTTTATTTAATTAATTTTAAAGTTTAATTACCGATTATTACCGAATGAAGAAGGGAAACACACAAAACATTCTACTAATCACCACACTAAGTGACTGTATACCTAATCGTACGCTTATCCAACAGTTCACTCCAAAATATTTTGCATTTCTCACATTAATCATTATTTATTATCTAAAAAGTCGATGCGTTTTAAACTTTGGTGTTTTCTGTTTCGTTTCAAACGATTTATATTTTTACATGAACAAAACGTAAACCGAACGGACATAAATTGCAACGCGTTCCCCAATAAAATAATATCATCAAACATCCTCGGATCTCGACATTTATCGATCAAACGCCCGATATATTTCCCTAATAAATAAATCAATTTAGGTTGCCTCACCGAATCGTCGAATCGGATTTAACATTTATGAAAAATTATTTAAAAATAATTCCGAACGCACGTCTAATTTAATTACACAAATTAATTTTTCACGTACACTAAATAATATAGAGTGAAACTACGAACATAGAATCATGAGAAATTATGATTAACACCAACATCAAGTCCAACTATATAAAATATTAATATACAATCCGCGTGAACGGAAATGACTAGAGAATATTTTGAAATGTTGCATCAAAACACAAAATACAACAACTATTTTTTTAACCTAAGAGACGTCGCTACATTAGCATAATATTAAGTTCGCAAAACTTGTGCATAACACTCCCACCATTCGGATCGAAAGTTTTCAACAGCTCTACGATCCATTACATTAATTTAAAATCAAACATTTACGAGTTTCCGAACGTCACCTGGGCGGGAAAATTGATATTTTTAAATGTCAAAGTGACGTTCGTAAACTAAATTGGTAACCTCACAATTCATCTAAATTAAATATAGTGTACCTAATAATAAAACATATTAATACTAAATTGGAATGTCAAGCATATTGAAGCTGTTAAAATAAAGCTGCCATAGATTTTTTTATTGGAGTTTCTTTTTAAATTATTGAAAATTGAGAGCGCTTTTTAGGCACCTGCCAGGATAAACCAATAGAGTACAATAAATAGTAAATGTGGCTATATCGCAACCCACATGGATATTATGTCTAACGTCTCTTCGAGTCAATTTGTTTAATATATTTTTATTAAATTACTGACTATCAGTTATTGCACGATTTACATTTATAATAAATATATAAATACTTGTAAATTTTAATCTCCTTTGGTATGTAATGAGTACCTATTAGTTAATATCTGAAATGTTACAAAACTGTTTTTACATATATTAAGTATATATTTTTTTTACAAAAATCGTAGGGTCGTTAGGACGGCACGATATATAATCTATTCAATTTCGATGTTTCATCAATAGGTCTTTTTTCGGGTCGAAGTATTTGAGGTTCTAGTGTGGCGTGTTTCCAGACGCGGCGAGATTAATTACTATTATTATAATCCTTTTTTTTTTTTCATTAAACAAAATTTACTATTTACAAATTTCCATTTAAACTAGACGATTAAAGCCTACTCCGAATAGACGCAGGTCCGCATCCATACATTATTTTATTATAGCAGGTACCGAACAGATGTTTAAGAGATAGATCTTTACTTTTTTTATTATGAAATCGTTAGACTAGTACGCACCATAGTTCCGTAAACGGAGCCCTCCAATCGCAGGTGGGTGGTGCGCCCCTCCGGAGGGCCGGGCGGGGGAGGGTGGGAGGGGACGGCGGCGCCCAGAACAGCTGAATCGATTTTCCCCATCTCCCTCCCGCTTCGTGTCAAATCTATATCCGCTGACACCGCAGGCTGTATGCAATAGAGCGTAATCCCTTCCTCGCGTTATCAAAACGTTCTCCAAAAAAAAAAAAAAAACTAACCTAGCTGCCCCGGTGGCTCGCTGCTCGTCAGCCACCAGACAACAACGCGACCTCAGACTCCGTAACGCCCCGGTTATTTTCTTTTAATTACTTTTTTTAAAATTTTATCAAAACCTATCACAGTTTTTGATTAGTTTTCATCCTTAATTAGATTAATATATGATTAAAATATACGTATAGATAATATATATTCTTCGAATCTTTAACAATATAACAGTATTTTAGTTCGACAGCGCATCAGCCGCTCCGGTGTTTGTTTGTCTAACATTGAATCTCCGTCCGCGGAGACGGGCTGAGCGTGCAACGGGTGCATAGCTTTAGGCTATTATTGCTAATTATTATTTATTTATAATCGAAAAAACTATTTTCTCGTTAACCACAACCTTTCATAAGCGAAGTTGATTGTCCGTTTATTGACTATGAATATGTACGGTTGTCTCAAGCCATGTGTTATTGCATTTAATGCCTCGTATCTAATTATTGCATTCTCGCGGCCCTTCATTCAGCGTCCGCCATCTTGGCCGGACATGCGCGGCGCGGCGCCGCACAGTTCCGCCATTTTGATTTCCTGAAACACTTAACCCAATTCGTATCTATAGATATAGAACGCTGAACAAAGAGCCTGCTATATCTAGTCGATTACATTTTCTATTTAATAATTAATGTTAACAAAACACCCGCCGGCGTCGACCGCCGGTGGGTCGTCAAAAATCAGGGAAGACACGATTAGATCCGGTCCAAGTGTCGTTTATATGGAGACATCTGGTTGTCAGTTCGGGCTGTGATGTATATGTATGGGTGCGTGCCTGCTGTGCCGTCCTAGCGTCCAGCTAGGCCGTGTGCGGGACGACCCATTTAGATCGTCTTGATCTTGTTGGTTTTGAAGCTGACTTGCAGCACTCTGTTCCCGAGCGTGTAGCCGTTCAGGGACTGTATCGCGACTACCGCCTCGTCGTAGTTCGTCATCGTGATGAACCCGTAGCCCTTGCACTTGTTGGTTTGCAGGTCTCTTATCACCTTGACACTCTGCACTGCGCCGAATGGGCCGAAGAGCTGCCAGAGCACGTTCTCCTCGGTCTCCGGTGCTAGGTTGTAAACGAAGATGCACCATTCGGAGCCCACAGCGCCCGGCAGCACGCCGCCGAGCAGCTCGCCCGCCAGGGGGCTGTAGCGCTGCAGACCTTTATTGATAGCTAGGAGGGACTTGCCTGAACTGAAGCGTCCTAGGGGCGCTGGGAAGCGCAGCGCGGCCGGCAGGTACGCCGCCAGCGGCGCCAGCGCTTTCCCGTTATTGCTTGGATTGTTCGCGAACTTCACGGTGATCGGCTCCGTCGCTCCCTTCGGCACCGTTCCGTTCAGCTCCTGAATAGCTCTCTCCGCCTCCACTCGCTGATCGAAGCGTATGAATCCGACACCTTTGGACAGCCCTTGCTCGCCGCCCGTGAACGGCCTGCCACCGGAATTCTCACACAGTATGCGCGATGTAATGATGCGCCCGTAGGGACTGAACAGCCTCTCCAGTTCAGTTTGAGTCATTGTCTTTGGCAGCCCGGAGACGTATAGATTCGCACCTTTGATAGCTTCGCTGCTCGGCCGCGCGTAGGAGACCTTGATCGTTTTGTTCTGCAGACGGAGTCCGTTGAGGGTCGCGATCGCTTTCTCCGCGTCCTCAGGCCGGTGGTAGTTGACGAACGCGTAGCCGAGGCTCTGCCCGCCGCCGTGCAAAGCGTGGTTCAGCGCGTCAGGGAACGCTGCGCCTTTATTCCTGATCAGTTTACACGATTCCACCTCTCCGATGCTCGAGAACAGGCTCCTAATCTCCTCCTGCGTCATGCTCTGCGGGAGATAGTTGATTATGAGGTTGGTCTTGGATTCCTCGCCGGAGCCGTTCTGCTGTTCGCTGTCGCCCTTCGACATTTTGGCTCAAATCATAAACGGAAAGAACGAAAGGGAAACGAAAAACGCGGTAAAAATAAAATAGGGCACGTCCGTTGGGGAGGCGCGCGCGAGCGTTAATGTCAGACGGCGGGCCGGGGTGCGCGCATGTCGCGCGCTATCGACCCGCGCCTTACATAACGCCGTTCGTTCACCCCTCCCAGTTAGTAGTGTCCGAAAAAACCAGATACAAGCCAACATCGATCCCGGAGTCCCCGGGACTCGAGCTCCGAGTAACTGGGTTCCCTTCGCTCCACCCCCGTCGCCGATGCGTAGCGATTTTAGACCTTAAGCAGTTGGTGATGCGGCCACCCCGCCGCAACTGTTCCCGTCTCTTTCAAGGAGCAAAATTCCTTTGTGCTCATTTCGCGTGACCCCAAAATCTGTGAAGCAGCCCGAAATACTCTTAGTATTTATTACCTACTAATGGAATTGGAATGGATTTTGCGAAATAACTTAGTCTCTCTTATCTGTGCCAAAAATATTGCTTTTTGCCATATCGTGTAAAAGAAAATATATTTATTAGTTTAAACATTTCTATACAGCTATGTGATAATTGTAAAACCACGATAGCTGTAAAGGTTGCAAATCAGGAGATTCGAGTTCGATATATATTTCTTTTGTTCAAATGGTAAACAACTAAAAAAAAATTAAAAAGTTTTTTGGAAAACTTACGATTTATATCTTTGTTTAGATCTCTTGGAAATAAAAAAAACAGCACGCATCACACAGAAAAAAGGATAGAATAGTGAAAAGGTACTTTTCCCACTCGTTATAATGCTTGATAAACCATAAAATTCGTCTAATTTCTTAAATGGTTAACACGTTTGCCAAAAAGTTGTGGCCTTTGTAAAAAAACATAAATGCAATACCTTATTTTGCTTTGTTATATACATACTAGTCCCGTAGTTTGGTGATCGATTCTTAAATCAAGAAACCTGAGTTCGAATCCCGGAATTAGATGGCGTACCAAGGAGCATAGCAGACCGCCTGTCACATTGTCCCGAATAAACTCTGGTGAAATGGGGGTCGAAAGTACCAAAAGCGTGGTGGGCGTTCTCCTGCAAAAACTGATCCCAAATGTTTTGAGTGAAGGCTTATGCCCAGCTGTGGGAATTTGAAAACTTTTACTTTAATATCTCAATCTAACAACATAAAAATATTATATCCTCACGCCATTCCCAATAAAAAGGTCTTGTCTAGACAATTAAGTCCCTGCAACCCACCTTCCACCGAAGATATTTTGGGACAACGTGACAGGTGGTTAGCCCGTCGCCGTCTTAAAGTCCAAGCCAACGATATGAATAGTACGTAGGTTTTGAAGAAACCCATTAGTACAAGCCTGGGGACAAACTCGTGTCTCTCGACTCGAATTCCGATTACTCAACCACTCGGCTATCGTGACTTCTCAATCTAACAATAAATAAATAAATACTTAGATAGGAACAACATGACATACGTTGCTCCGATTCCAAAGTAAGCTTTAGCTTTCAAAGTGCTTTAGCAGAAAAAATTAAGACACAAAAATCACAAAAAACAACAAACACCCAACCCGAGATAATATAGAAAAAGTGACCTTAGAAAAAGTAACATTGACCGATCCGGGTATCGAACCGGGACTTAAGAGATCACTTTGATAAACCGGTGTGTACGACACTCGTCCATCCAGGTTTCCTATAAAAGAACCTAACACAAATCAGTTCGAAATCCATCAAACATTTGTGTGTCAAATAAATAGACATGTACAAACATATATAAAAAACATTACCCCACTTTAACGAGGTCGAGCGTGGTGTCATTGAAGAAAATAGGTGTAGCAGACAGCCTGTCTCCCATAACGTAAGCTCGTTAACCTTTTAAGCGCTATTTATGATTTAGCCTTCGCGACTACGGATTAAAGAGCATTTATGATTAAAATTTCTTTCTTCATTTTCTTATCTGATAATGTCATATTCTAGACAATAAATTTGATGAACTTCGCAGACGAGTAATGTCCACACCGGATTTCATGGGTCCAGCTTTGAGGTCCCGAATGCGATCGGATGGGTCAATGTAGAAAAAAATTTTTCTAAGTCTTGTCGGGTCTGGATGTTTGTGGTACTTTTGTTGTTTCTGATTCCACAACACATGTGCTTAAGTTGCTTATTTTGGGATCAGAGCAATGTATGTGATGATGTCCTTATCGATGTAAGTATTTATTTATTGTTATTATGGAAAAAAGATATATTTCCTAGAAACACTAACTTTAACGACTGTAAAATCCAATCGAGGGACTCCAGTTCGATCCCCAGGAGGTGAAACACCAATGAGTTT
Source organism: Sericinus montela (assembly GCA_029286605.1). Classification (NCBI taxonomy): domain Eukaryota; kingdom Metazoa; phylum Arthropoda; class Insecta; order Lepidoptera; family Papilionidae; genus Sericinus; species Sericinus montela. The sequence goes on along the minus strand of JAGSMR010000080.1, from coordinate 1,873,619 downwards.
TTTCAAAACTTATGTACGTCGTTCAAAATGTGTCTTTGGCTTGGATTTCGACGGCTACAGGCTTGCCACCTGTCACGAAACGAAAGGTGGGTCTTTTCTTTACAGATTCAAATCAGATTTTGATACACCTGGTCGTTTTACTAATATTTTACGCTTGTAAAAGTCACCTATTTAGTCTTTATTTTAGTAGCACGTTTTAATATTAATTAAAATATTCTTATAATTACAATTTACTGAAATTACCATAAAATAGGCAGTGAAGCGAATAGGGTTGTGAAAACTCACCCTTACTTCTGTAGTCATTGGAAAATAGGGGGGCCGTGGGTTTATAGTACGGAACTGTCTAAAAGGACACGGATATAGTGTTACTGGGGAGTGTATGACCACGGTGTTGAATTTATAGTGGTTAAAATGTAAGTGTTATTTAAAAAAAAATAATTAGAATTAAATTAAAGAGAAATTTACTGAAAAAATCAACTGACACGGGCGAGATGCGATTGATTTATTTTTTATTTTTTAAAATAAATATCTTCATACCATTCCCCATAAAGGGTAGTTAGAGGTCTAAACAATTAGAGTCGACTTTAGACCCAGCTTCCACCGATTTTTTTTTTGGTCCACGTGACAAGTGGTGAGCCCGTCGCCGTCTTAATAAATAAGCCAACGATGTAAATCGTACATAACTTTTTGAAAAAAAAAAGACCATTGGCATGAGTCTACCACCTGGACATCGAATTGGGTCCCTCGACTTGAATTCCGTTCACCCAACCACTCGTCAATAGTGAACATTAAATTTTTACAAAAAGTTCAGCATGATTTGTATGCTTTCAAATTTAAAATATATTAAAAGTTAAATACATTGAATTAAAAATTAAATGCATTATATAGTCACGATAGCCGAGTGGTTGGGTGGTCGGAATTCCAATCAAGAGACCCGAGTTCGATCTCCAGGTGGCAGACTCGTACCAATGGATTTTTCAAAAACTTATGTACGAATTATATCGTTGGCTTGGACATTAAGACAACGGTGGGCTCATTACCTGTCACGTTGTCCCTAAAAAAGTCGGTGGAAAGTGGGTCAAAACGACTTAATTGTCTAGACCTCTGTCTATCCCTGTCTATCCTGTATTGGAAATGGCGTGAGATATTTTTTTGTAAAATACAGTAAAATTGTAAGATATTAACATAAATTCGCCGTGTTAAGGTAGTAAAATGTGACAAATAACTTTTCGTGGTATGCCTAACTTAAAAGCCTGTAAAAAGCTCACGTAAGGAGGATTTTCCATGATATCCATACATGGCAAGAAGGTTGAAGATCGCAATACTAGACACCTCGTACCTCCAGTCTGGTCAATTTAGTCTGTTAGTTTTTGAGACGGTTAACCCGCCATCTGTCTCGGTAGCCAATGTTATTTTTAAAGCTTTCCCGTGGTCGCCTATTAGAAAGAAAGAAAGGTTTATTCGCCAAAATGACGCCGTGACAGATATTTGAAATAGCATAGCATAGCATAGCACCTTCGCCGTTAGTAATGCGCTCTGTTATGCCGACAAAATTAAGTTTAAAAAATTAAGCTTTGTGCCGGCGCTAAAAATTCCATGAAAAAAGTCTCGTTTTTCTAACCGACGAGTAAATCCCGGAGCGAAAATGATTTAGTGCTCAAATATCTAGGCATTGTAAATGGCTTAAAGCTCTGGGCGGGCGAAGCTTTTGCAAGTAAAATTCGTTGCCAAGTTTTACCTTTAATGTTATAGGGTTGGCACTTGGTAGTTTTTAATAATTACTTAAATCACGATTGCCGAGTGATTGGGTGGTCGGCATTTCGAGTCAAGAGACCTGAGTACGATCCCCAGGTGGCAGGCTCGAACAAATGGGTTTTTCGAAAACTTATGTACGAATTATAGTCACTCTTTGATTCTGCGGTCGCTTATCGTAAAGTCTACTCGCTCGATAATGCCTTGTTTTGAGGCGAAACCCGTAACGCGTTTTCGTTGGTGATATATGGTTTGAGTGTAATGGTGGTGGTGCATACAGTGGAATTAGTGCACGCATCTGTGGGAGGGAGGGAGGTGCTCTTCTCTTCTTCTCTTCTGATCAGGTAACATATAACTTTTTATAATTGCATGCGGTATGTTGCGAAGTAACTTTTTCAATAACAACTTTACAATGAATTTCCGCAAAGTAACGCCTGAGTTAATTAACTATATTGTTTTATATATAGCTATTTAATAAATAAATTAATAAATAATCACGATAGCCGAGTGATTTCGAGTCAATAGACTCGAGTTCGATCCCCAGTTGGTAGGCTCGTACCAATGGGTTTTTCAAAAACTTATGTACGAATATCGTTGGCTTGGACATAAAGACGGCGACGGGCTCACCACCTGTCACGTTGTCCCGAAAATATCTTCGCGGGAAGGTGGGTCGAAGGGACTTAATTGTCTAGACTCGACCTCTATCTACCCCTGTATTGGGAATTGCGTGAAGATATTTTTTTATATTTTTTTTATTTAACAAATAGTCAAAGGTCTCGTCTACACAATTGAGTCCCTACATAACACAGTTAAGTAATTTGTAAAACTCAAATTTTAATAATTGTCAATTAATGTAACCTGCCAACCCTAATGTTAGCACGTACAGAACAATTTAAATGCTAATTCTGGCGCACTAAGCCCCTTTGAAGCCTTCCACAAAGGTTTTTGATACGGCTCTTGAAAGAGGCTTTGTTTTTTTAAAGGACTGCCCAAAACGCCCCCGAAACCACATTTTTTTTTGAAGTGAAAACTTCTTAGTACTTCAGTGACGCTAATAACGTAAATACGATGAAACAATAAACAAATTTAACGAAGATATAAAACAAATTAAGCTTTTATAAAAAAAAAACGTCAATAAGCGCTTAACATTTTATCGCTCTTTTAATAATGAAAATTCTTTAAGTAGTAGGTTGGGGTGATCGGAATTCAAGTCAAGATCCTAGTTCGATTCCCAGGTTGCAGGCTCGTATCTATGTTTTTTTTTTTTCCGAAAACTTATTTACGGTTTATATCGTTGGCTTGGACATTAAGACGGCGACAGGCTCAGGCGAAAGGTTTAAGGAAAAATTAAGTCGACCCAATCGACCCGAAAGAGGTTAATTGTCTAGCCCAGAATATCCTGTATTGGGAATTATATGAATATATCTATTTTTTAAGATTATTCCATAGCCGATACCACTACGGACACAAAATCAAAAATATCTCGGTGGTAGGTGGATCGAAAGGATTTAACTGTCTAGACCTCTGTCTACCCCTTTATTGGGAATGGCGTGAAGATTAAAATTAAAAATTATTATTGTAATAAATTATTGCATGTCATAATGAAAAATACTAAACATGTGAGCCTAATAAATACAAAACAAAAGGAAGACTGCATATACAATGTTGATTTGTTATAACATCCATGACTCGAATACAAAGATTCATTTGCATCACACAATTGTTTGCCCTTTGCGGTATTCGAACCTGCGACCCTTAGCTTCGAAGGCCGTGGCAGCATTAGAACATTGCGTGAAGAAAAGCCGACAAAAATAAGCAGAACGGTGAAGGGAAGCATCGGTGAAGGGGGTGGCAGAGGGCAATATTACAAAGTAACGTAAAGCATACATATATTCATACATATATTCACGCCTCTTTCCTGTTGGGGTAGGCAGAGACCACTTCTTTCCACCTGCTACGACCCTTACATACTTGTTTCGCTTCGTCCACTTTCATTATTCCCTTCATACATTCCCTTCGAAATCTCTTCGATAGAATAAACAAAAAATAATATCTTCACGCCTTTCCCAATACAGTGGTAGACAAGTCCTTTCGACGCACCTATCCCTATCACCGAAGACATTTTTTGGACAACGTGACAAAGGGTGAGCCCGTGGATGTCCTTATGCCCAAGCTTACAATATAATTCGCACTTAATTTTTTGGCCAGCAGACTTGTACCCATTGGTACAGTGTGCCATCTAAAGATCGAACTCGGGTCTCTTAACTAGAATTCCGATCACCCAACCACTCGGGTATCGTGACTTTTTCTAGATCAAAATAAGCCAAACGATGACGGGTAGCAGTATACAGGATATCTCGTACCCCGATCGCCAATACGGTTACCGAGAGTGGCGATCATGGCAAATCTGGTTTCGGGAGAGGTCTATATCCAGCAATGGACTTTTACTTTGAAAACGTAACCTATATAAAGATATTTTCAAATGGATAGGGCTATAAAATGTGAAAACTCGTTAACGTAAATTTGTTACTTTAAAATAAAAAAAATTGTGAATATTTATATGAAATAAATATCTTCACGCTATTCCTAATACAGAGGTAGACAGAGGACCTACGACCTTCCACCGAAGATATTTTCGGGACAAAGTGACAGTTGGTGAGCCCGTCGCCGTCTTTATGTCCAAGCCAACGATATAATTCGTAGATAAGTTTTTGAAAAACCCATTGGTACGAGCCTGCCACCTGGGGATCGAACTCGGGGTCTCTTGACTCCAAATTTCGATCACCCAACCATTCGGCTATCGTACTTATTACTCGAATGGTGAATGTTTATATATGTATGAGTATTGTATGTATGAGTATTTATCTAACAAAATATGCATTTATATAAGTATATTATACCGTTGGCTTTGACACTGTGATAGCCATGTGCTCATCACCTGTCAAGTTGTCTCTATATGTTTCGGTGAAATGTGAGTCTTATTTTCACGCACACTCCCTGACGGGGTAGCCAGATAGAAAAGGTGGTCAAGTGTCAAGATCCTTTGACACCTTTTTCGATTCCATCAAATTCATCATCAAAGCAAGCCCTATTTCTTTCTGTTATTGACAAAATGGATAAAGATATTAAAAAATAAAAAGTATATACCACTTTAATACCTTGTTTTCTTTCCCGATTACGAAAACAGGATCCCGGGGTGATCAAGGAAAGATATATCGGATTTTGCGAGACCGCGCGGAACCCCCAAGAAATGGCGCCGTGCGTAAATTTCTAACAGTTTACATACAAGACAAAATAAACCGTATCTTCGCGCAATGTGGTCCAGTTTTGTAGGCATATTTCGATATAATCAATGAATTTTATGTCAAACGAAAATATACTTTAAACTATGTACTTGAAGTCTATTTTTGTATTAGCTTAAAGTCTTATTACAACAAACTTCATGCATAATTTAGAGAAATGAAACTCAACGCTGTTGTTATAAAGTTCCTATTCGAATGCTTTATGTCTTTATTAGGGTTGCTACTGGCATTTTCAGTCGACTCTAGGGTGGTGGTGCGTTTCCATTGTTAAGTTTTAAAATAGAATTATAAGTTTAAAAATCCTATTTTACATTCTACTTGACAAGAATAATTAATTAACTTACTTGCAAAGATTTTGTCATTATGGCCTTGTTAATAAATACATAAATAAAAGGGGATAGCATCACATACATTGCTCTTATCCCAAAGCAAGTAGCTAAAGCACACGCGTGTTATGGAATCAGAAACAACGAAGATACCACAGACATCCAGACCTGAGAAAATTTCTAAAAATTGATCTCAACTTTATCTCTTTCGGGAATATAACCCGAAACCTGAGAGCTGGCGATACCATGAAAACCATCGTGTATGCCACTCGTCCGCAGAGGTCGTCATAGATATAAAGTAGTGAAGTGGTTTATTGACGTCTGTAGTTAAAAAAACGCTTTCTCCAAACGTAAATTTTTTCGCGACTTATTGTGTCATAAAAAATCATACATCCGGACAAACACGTAAAATTTTTTCATCCTTTTTTTCAAAATTGTAATATAAAATATTATTTTTTGAAAATATAGGTACAATACGATACAAGTGCTTAAGCTAATATAATACCTTTATTTGCGCATATACATTTCTCCAAAAAACGATAAAATTTTAACAATTATACAGATTATTTCGTAAATTAAAAATAAACAAATATTTTTTATAATATTGAAAAGTCACGATAGCCGAATGCTTGGGTGGTCATAAAGACGGCGACGGGCTCACCACCTGTCACGTTGTCCCGAAAAGTATCTTCGGTGGAAGGTGGGTCGAAGGAACTTGATTGTCTAAACTAGACCTCTGTATAGGGAATTGAGTGAAAATAAATATTTTTGATAAGCCGTACAGTTTATACTGCAGCATGTACAGAAAAAATCTCCTACTCAGCATTATCTGCAAATATAGCACTGATTTCACTGTTTCCTTTGAGCGTACTTCAGATGCTGATTCCAGCATGAGATACACATTAGACATATATAACACAACCAACTCATATTTACACTTTTTTAAAAATATTCGTGGCATACATTTTAATTTAAAACACCTTAAGAACTTAACAAATAAATACATAAATAAATATCTTCACGTCTTTCCCAACATAGGGGTAGACAGAGGTCTCGATAATTAAGTCTTTTCGACCCACTTTCCACCGAAGATATTTTTGGGTCAACGTGACAGGTGGTGAGCCCGTCGCCGTCTTTATATCCAAGCCAACGATATAATTCGTACATAAGGTTTTGAAAAACCCATTGGTAAGAGCCTGCCTCCTGGGGATCGAACTCGGATCTCTCGACTCGAATTCCGATCACCCAACCACTCGGCTACCGTGACTTCTTAACTTAGATATAACTACATTAGTTTTTTCATCTTGCTATTCTCATTATTGCTATACTACGCTACCACATACATGCATTATCAGATCTATCCTCAATTGGGAAGTAATTCTTTCCTAATTTTATGTATTATATTAGTATTCTTAAGACTAATACATGTATAGACAGGGACAACACATACATTGCTCCGATCCCAATGTAAGACGCTTAAGCACTTGAGGTATGGGAATCGGAAACAACGAAGGCACCACAAACACCCAGATCCGACCACGATAGATAACATGTATAATAAATACATATTATAAAATTGCAATAATTAAAACTTAGTTTAAATAAAAATAAATATATACATATATACATAGGGGTTGTCCCATTTGTATTTATTTATTTATTCTTAATGCACCTTAATATATATGAAGAAACAAAGGCGGACTTAATGCTAAAAGCATTAAGCCGCCTTTGTTTCTTAAAGGGATATCATTGAAGGCGGTTACAAAAGAACAAATAAAAATGATATTAAATAAAATAAATAAAAAAAATATATACTACATACTTAAATACAAATACATATTAAATAAATATATATAAATACACATATACATTAATGAATATAAACACAATAATAAAATATAATAAGATGATAGGACTCAGTGTAGCAACTCTAGGAAATGAGCTAGAATATTCTTTTTGAATGTGAACTTGTTGCATGGTATGTATGTTTATATGTGTGTATTTATGATTATTCTCTCACATACATTGTTCTGATTCCAAAGTAAGTAGCTTACCTAATAGAACACCGAAGGTACCACAAATACCCGAGAAAAAGGGTTTTCTACATTGACCCGAGCGGGAACCGAACCCGGGATCTTGAGACGGCGACACCTTGAAAATCGGTGTTTACGCCACTCGTCCATCAATTTACACAGCGTCTATAAAATAATTATATAGTTAAGAAATATTTAAAAGAAATATTTTTTATAATTGGTTTGATTATTCATAGTGAATGGAAACGCAGTCCACAATCAGGGCGCTAACCACCCTTCGTTTCCACCCTGCGGCCGACGCAACCCCCCCCCCCCCCATCTACTTGTCAGCGTGTAGAGGTCAATGACATTGCTCGAACGATCCCGTAACACACCTCTCTGTGATCTATGCTTTGTTAAGAGTATCCATTGAGTATCCATAGTTTACAGACTAAGCGAAGGGACTAAGGAGAATCCTGGAAACATACCAGACCAAAATTTAACAGACGTGTGAGTTTAACGTGCGAGGCAGCGGCTTGGAAGTGTGGAGATTAAGGCAAATCTTTCTCAGAGGAGTGGATCGTCCCTAGTCGTGCTATATATTTCTAAAGGCCGTTATATATGTACATATGTTTGTATGTATGTGTTTAAAATAATTGTTTAGCAATATTTTCGAAACCAGGATAGCCGACTTCCACGAATTAAAAAAATACAATATAGAAACTTAATAGATAAATGATAAGTTTCAAGTGACGATAAGTCACGGTAAGTCACGATAGCCCAGTGGTTGGGTGGTCGGAATTTTAAGTCAATAGACCCTAGTCCGATCGAACTCGGCTATCGTGACTTCGACTTCGACTTCGGCTATCGTACAATAAACGAAATATTATATACATTATTTTGTTTCTAAAGTTCATTGTAGAAGCGTGCTCGTCGCGACCCCTGCCAGCCCTTTTCAGGGCTGCAATTCTACACAGCTGCGCACCCATGCCAACGAGGGTTAGGGCGTCCCCCCAAGGCGACGCACACCAGTTCGTCCCCGTTGGTGTGAAATGGAGCGCGCAAAGCGGCGATGGGGACCGCCACCCGTCACGCACAGCCCGACACGGCGGAAGGTGGAGGACGGAGTGCAGAGTTGGCACGTGGAATGTTAGAGAAGGCATTAAAGAAAGAGAATTAGATGTCGTGTGTTTGTCGGAGACCAAGCGGAAGGGCAGCGGTACTGATGAGCTCCCTGGCGGGGCGTTAGCTCTATGGTCCGGAGTCCCGGAGAGCGAGAGCGCCTGCCAGGGAGTGGGGGTGCTGCTGTCGTCTCGGTTGGTCGATGTTATGTCTGAATATAAGGTTGTGAACTCGAGACTTCTCTGGGTTCGCTTTAAATTGGGACTGACGAAGTTATTCCTTTTGGCTGTTTATGCGCCGGTGGCTTCGTCGTCCAGAGCTGAGCTGGAGGAGTTTTGGGAGAATGTAAGAGAGGTTCTAGACTTGGTTAGAGGAAACGAAAGAATTGTTGTATGTGGTGATTTGAATGGATGGGTTGGTACCGCTCGGCCAGGGTACGAGTCGGTGCCTGGAATGTTTGGCGATAAAAGGGTTAACGATGCTGGCAAGCTTATACTGGCTGTATGCAAGGAAAAGGGTCTTCTTGTGACAAACACTATGTTTAGTCACAAGAAAATCCATATGTATACTAGAACAAGAGAGAATGAGAGAAGTATGATCGATTTACTCCTGGTGGATGACCGACTGTGAAAACAGGTGATGGATACGCGAGTGTTCCGAGGTGCTGACCTGGGAACGGATCACTATCTAGTGATTACTAGATTTAGGGGTCTGTTCGCGGGTTGGCGCCACCGGACGGCGATACCAGAACCACAGTCGGTCGGTAGCATCCGAAGCTGGAAGCTTCAGGAAGCGGACACTAGGAATAAATATCAAGCAAGGGTAGCCGAAAAGCTGGACAGCATCAATGTCAGGAAAGAATGTGTGGAAGAAATATGGCAGAGCCTTAGAGATGGAATGGTTAGTGCAGCGGAAGACGTGTGTGAAACTGTGAAAAGAGGTAGTAGTAAAAAGGGTGATGCATGGTGGAATGACAAAGTGAAAGAAGCTGTAAATAAGAAGAAGAAAGCATGGTTAGACTACTTGGCCTCTAGTAATGATAAGGATATGAGAGAGAAGAGGAAAGAAAGATATAAGCTCCAGAAAGTTCACACGAAAGCATTGATTGAGGAAGTGCGTGAAAGGAGTAGAATGGAAGCGGACGAAAGGTTGTCGCACAACTTCAAGGAGAACTCCAAACTCTTCTGGAAAGAGGTTGGAAGGACTCGGAGTGGTGCGACAGCCTTAAGAATGAATAAAGTGCTTTCGGGAACCAATGACGTCCTCTCAGAAAAATCGGTCGTCATGCAGCGATGGAGCGAATTTTATAGAGAGATGTATGCGTGTGATGATCTTAGTGTGGGATCCGGGGGTGATGCCGTGGTACGCCAGACTCGGACCTCGATGACACTGAGGTCATCAGTATAAAAGAGATTGAATGTGCGATTAGAAGTTTGAAATGTGGTAAGGCTGCGGGACTAGACAGAGTTACTGCTGAAATGGTCAAGTATGGTGGGCCACGCGTCTGGGACAGCTTTCATCTGCTGTGCAATTTGTGCTGGCGAACGGGGGCTGTTCCGGATGATTGACGATCCGCGGTCATTGTGCCTTTATATAAAGGTAAAGGTTCACATTATGACTGCGGGTGCTATCGGCCGATCAGCTTGACCAGTTTAGCAAGTAAAGTTTACTCGAAGGTTTTGACACGTAGGATGCAAGATAAATCGGAAAGATTTCTATGAGAGGCACAATGCGGATTTAGACCTCAAAGAGGATGCACGGATCAAATGTTTTCTCTCCGCATGGTCACGGAGAAGCTTCTGGCTGCTAACCAGAAGATTTTCTGTGCTTTTGTGGATCTTGAGAAAGCATTTGATAAGGTTGTAAGGAAGAAAATGTGGGAACTGTTGCCGGGGTATGGTGTGGATGGTCGATTGCTAAGGGCTGTGCAGTCACTTTACTGTGACTGTAAAGCCTGTGTGCGGGTAGGGCATGACCTGTCACCCATGTTTAGCGTCCAAACGGGCGTAAAACAGGGTTGTGTCATGTCTTCCTGGCTATTCATACTGTATCTCGACAGCTGTTTACAGAAGCTGAAAGATAGCTGTTTAGGTGTGAAATTGGGTAACATAAAAGTAAATTGTCTGCTTTTTGCTGATGATGCAGTGCTTATAGCACCATCAGAGGAAGAACTGCAGGCATTAGTCACGTGTATGAAAGAAGAATGTGAAATTAATGGTCTCCATTTGAATGCTAATAAAACTAAGGTAATTCTAATAAAAAAAGAAAGGGACGAAGAAAGAAAGAACTGCGAAATTTGGGTAAATCAGAAATGTCTAGAACAGGTGAATGAAATTGTATACTTGGGGAGTGCGTTTAGCCGGGATGGAAGATGTGATTTAGATGTGGACAGGCGTGTCGCTGCCGGGAACAAAGTCAATGGTGCCCTGACTGTGTTAATCAAAAGGCAAGGCGTTGTGAAAAGTGCACGCATTGCAATACATAACGCAGTGTTGGTACCGACTTTGTTATATGGCGGCGAAACCTGGGTATGCCAGAAGAAGCATAAAAGCAGGTTGAATGCAGTGGAGATGCGATCTCTTCGTAAAATGTGCGGCCTTACCATGGCCGACCGAAAGCGAAACGAAGAGATACGCAATATGGCAGGTTTGAAAGATGACCTTGTCTCAAAAATGGATAAGGGCGTGCTTCGATGGTTTGGGCACGTTGAGCGAATGAGTGAAGACCGAATGGTGAAAAAAATATATAGCGCGAAAGTTAATATTAAAAGGTGTCGAGGTAGACCGAGACTAACTTTCGAAGACCATGTGAGCAAATTGCTCGAAGAGAGGAGGGTCAAGAGTACTCGGATACCTAGACGTGCATGTATGAAGAAGATGATGAATCTGAAAGAAGCGAAAGAAGTATGTAGGGATCGTGACACTTGGCGATCTGTTCTCTCTGGCTACCCCGTCAGGAATTGTGCGTGAAGATAAATAAAATAAATAAATAATATATATTGTTTCTAAAGTAATCAAATATTGAAAAATATTTAATTTTTTTTAAACAAAACCTTTTATACACCTATTTATAACTAGTTTTTAAAATGTCACGATAGCCTAATGGTTGGTAGGTCAGAATTTCGAGTCTAGACACCCAAGTCCGATCCCCAGGTGGTAGGTTCGTACCAATGGGTTTTTAAAAAAAAACTTATGTACGAATTACATCGTTGGCTTGGACATAAAGACGGGACGGGCTCACCAATTGTCACGTTGTCCAGAAAATATCTTCGGTGGAAGGTGGGTCGAAGGGACTCGTCTAGACTAGACCTCTGTCTACCCGTGTATTGGGAATTGCGTGAAGATGTATTTTTATTAATAACAAAGATACAAATGTCATCCAGTACGCTATGGCCACTATGTTCTAATTCTTGCCATTTTACGTGCCGTTCCGTGTCATAAAATCAAACCCAGACTTTCATTTGAATTTTTTATTATCTAACCCAATCGCCCGGGAATCGAAGCGAAACCCCGAACAACCCCATTGCGTTAGTTTCGTGCAAGTTTTTTTTTTAATACTCCGCGGAATAATTCAGCAGGACATAAATATTTCGTACACCCCCATTTGTTTGACTTGTCACAGAGTAGCTACGGTCCGTGAGACAAATAAATATAAATATATGTTCACGCATCTTCTCTATAATGGGTTAGACAGAGGTGAAAGTAAGCCTTTTCGACCCAAGTCGAAGATTTTTTGAGACAACGTGATAGCAGTGTCCAAACCAACGGTACAATAAATTTACATATATATATATATATATATATATATATATATATATATATATATATATATATATATATATATATATATATATATATATATATATATATATATATATATATATATATATATATATATATATATATATATATATATATATATATATATATATATATATATATATAATTTACATAAGTAAATATTCATATGTATATCACATTAGCCGAGTGGTTGGATCCGAAATCGATACAATAATCCTTATTGTATGTAATATAAGTGTTTTTTCAAAATTTATGTACGATTTATATCGTTGGATTGGACATAAAGACGGCGACAGTCTCATCATTTATTATTATGTCCAAAAAATTTCTTCGATGAAAGGTGGGGCTATGGGAATTGTCAGGACCTCCACCTACCCCAGTATTTATGGAACAACGTGACAGGTGGTGAGCCCGTCGCCGTCTTTAGGTCCGAGCCAACGATATAAATCGTATGTAAGTTTTTTTTTTTTTGAAGAAACCCATTGGTCGAACTCTGGTCTCACGACTCAAATTCCGATCACTCAACCATACGGATACTGTGACATATGATTAACAACAGAAGACATTAGAACATAAGATGTTTAATTTAAGCTACTTTGCTGATTTTGATACTACACCAAAATTATTCAACTTTCTACCCCAACGGAGTATAACATTCTTATTTTATTACATAAAATAGTAGCAAGTAAGTAAATAATTAAGGGAAAGGCATGTGTGAAAAGGTCATATGGCAGGTTTGAAAGAAGACAATATCACAAAAATTGATAAAGGAAAAAAAATTTTGATGGTTTGGGCACGTTGTGTGAATGAGTGAAGTAAAATTCATTGTTTAAACATTGTTGAATGAGTGAAGATCGGATCGTGAAGAAATATATAGCGCGAAAGTTAACGTTAATGGGTGTTAGAGTAGGCCTAGACTAACCTTCGAAGACCATGTGAGCAACTTGCTTGAAGAGGGGAGGGTCAAGAGTAGTCGGATACCTAGACGTGCGTGTATGAAGTAAATGAGGAATTTCAAAGAAGCGAAAGATGTAGGCGTGACACTTGGCGATCTATACTTTCTGGTTACAACATCACGAATTGTACGTGAAGATAAGTAAACAAATAAATAAGACAATTAAGTCCCTTCGACCCACCTTCCACCGAGGATATTTTCGGGGCAACGTGATAGGTAGTGAGCCCGTCGCCGTCTTTATTTCCAATGCAACGACACAATTCTTACATAAATTTTTGAAAAACCCATTGGTACGAGTTTGCAACCTGGGGTTCGAACTCGTCTATCGTGACTTATTAAGATATATAGCATATTTAACAAAAAGAAAACATAATAAAGAAAGAAAGAAAAAAGAGAATTTTATTTGTTGCACCATAACAGTCAATAAAACAACAAAAAGGTTAAAGCTCAGCATACGTTACGGGTATCCCCGCAACACTGATTTTCAGCGCAGCCTATGGTCGATCTTGGGCTGGTAGTAGTTATAACTACTAAAACCTAAAAAAAAGAAAGACACACACACAATTTGACACATGTGACTATTTTAAAATATACAAAATGAAAATAATGATTAAAAATACAAAAAAAAAAACATTGTTTTTTTGTAACTTTAAAAGCCACAATTTATATTTTTTCTTAAATGAAGTTGCCGTATCGAGATTACTCAACGGGGGCGGTAGGTTGTTCCAGCATTTCGTTGCATATTTAAAACTACCTGGGAAAGCAGCCGAACAGTAGGAAGGAAAAGCCAACTTAAATACACAAGCCCTTGTTACATACTTATCATTAAAATCAAATCAAATCATTTATTCATCGACATAAGAACATACATTCGTTTATCGATCGTCATTTTTAATCTACCACCGTTTCGTAATGAGGTTCCTCTAACGGAGAAGCAACAGGCGAAAGAAACTCCGTAGGTATCCGCTTTTTTGATCAATGTTTTTAACAATATAATGCATTATACAAATATAATGTGTATTTTCTAGAAATAGCTTGGGAGCGATCACTTCATTCCCAGGGGTTACTGTCATTAATATATTCATTTATATTATAATAACCCTTCCTATAAAGATTTTATTTAATAAATTTCTTAAACTTGTTAATAGACAGGCTTTGCACATTTACCGGGACTTTGTTGGAGAAGCGTATACACCGCCCTATGAACGAGTTACTTACTCTATGGAGTCTAGTAACCATTATTTTCACTTATGCAGTGTAACTTTTCATAAAGATAGATAATAATTGACTACTTTACTTTTGTAGTCGGTTAATAAAAAATACGTTAAGCGTTCAAATAAAAAAACTACGTTTAAATATACGCAGAACTAGAATTTTATACATTGTTACATCATACATTACACTGCGACACATCACTCGGGGGAGACACGCGCCAAACATGTGTAGATTTCGCAACGAGCTCACTAGTGTGGAGATGGAATTTATTTATTAATTTTATTAATGGAATATTACTTTGTTAATTATCTTAAAAATAATAGATTAATCTATAACTACCAATTACAGGAAAATAAAATACTAAAAGAAGTTTTAGTATTTTACAACAGCTTATAAAGCTTGAGCCGGCCGTAGCTTTGATACGTCAATGCACATTCAAATCTTAACTTTAACATATAAAATTTAACACATAGACCTCCTCGGGAGAATGGTGTATTCATCGGTATTCATAGTATCGCCAAATCTGAGGTTCCTTGCTATCCGTAGCTGTTTTCTAATCATTTCCCTTCGTTGACAATGACATTGGGAGGGAGAAAAAGTTTGGTAAAATCACAAGAGAAACATGAAACAACTAGGACATCAGGTATCTGTAATATCAATATCTCTATATTATAAGACCTACGTGGATGAGTGGCATAAATACCGATTGGTATTTATGGTATAAATACTGGACTGCCGAATATTGATTAATAGTCGGCAGTCCAGTGCAGTCCTGAGGATTAGGTTCCATTCCCGGACAGGTCAGCGGAGAAAACGACATTATTTCGGATGGTAACTTCCTCGTTTCCGATTCCATAACACAAGTGCTTTAGCTACTTATTTTGGTTATGCAATTTTATTGATTTTTAAAGCATTTTGTGCTGAACTTTTATGTAATTAAATTAAAGAGAAAAAAGTCAAAATTTCAACTGACACGGTCGGGTTTCGAACCCGCAACCCCCCTTTATTTTAATTATGCAATTTTATTAAAAATCAATAAAATTGGATAATTATAATTGAAGTTGGCGTTATCGTATTGATAATTTCTAACTGAAAAGTCAGGATTATCAAAATGTCACTTGCAAAAGGGATAACAGATGGCGCCTATGCCAATAAACAAGGCATAAGTAATATAAAGAGAATACAGAGTTAAAATTTCAACTGATGCGTGTTAGACACGGTGGCTCGGAGGTAAGAGCGGCCACGGATAGGCGAAGGTCGCGGGTTCGAATCCCGCCCGTGTCAGTTGAAATTTTAACTTTTTTCTCTTTAAGTTAAGAACATAAAAGTTCAGTATAAATATGCTTTAAAATCAATAAAATTGCATAATTAAAATTAAAGTTGGCGTTATCGTATTGATAATACTTATTTTGGGATCAGAGCAATGTATGTGATGTTTTCCCTATCTATGTATGTACGTATTTCAATAATGTTCAATAAAATGTCAAAAATAAATAACAATTTTTATTATTTGCAGGTATAACGAGCAAGCAACTAAGCGTACAGGCAGGAATTGCAAATGCGGAGTCAGAGCTAAATCTCTACTTTATATATTGATATTTCTTATAAATCTGTATTAATATGACAACTTTACCA